>CM050852.1:0-97500 GCA_027580175.1 Siniperca scherzeri
TTTTTTTCAGTTGTGCCTTAGCCTGAAGAAGACCCAAAGAGGTCGAAACGTCGCGCGTAGGCACACTTTATTATTAAAAATACAAATATTATTTAGTTTGTTAAAAAATATATATTATTTAGTTTGTTAAAAATTAAAAATATAAAAATAAATATAATTTTAGTTCACAATTTAAAATTTGAGTTAAATTTTGATTTTTGTTTTAGATATTTTTATTTACTTTCGTATAGGGATTCTAAAATCAGCAACTTCATCATGAGTTTTGCTCATGATGATGGATGGACCGTGGTGCGCCACGGCAAAAGACGTCGTCGATCCCCTGAACGGGATCGACAAAGACCATTTCAGGGTGGATATTACCACCAATCCGCCTTTGATAGAGGGGGTGGGGGTAGGGACTACCGGGGGAAGGACCGTGCACGTCCTGTCTCCCACTTTGCTGGGGGTCAGGTTCAGTTCCCCTACCCTAACCCTAACCCTAACTAACCCTAACCCTAACCCTAACCCTAACCCTAACCCTAACCCTAACCCTAACCACAACCCCTCCTTCCTAACCCTAACCACCATCCCTTTACCCAATCCCACCCCACCCTAATCCTACAATTGATCCCTAAAGATATTTAATAAAAGTTTTATACATAGACTTTAAATACATAAATATATTTTAAATAAAAATATTAATATTTCATCTTTGATTATATATCATATTAAAATCTGTTTAATTTTGAATTAAAAAATATATATTGGCATATAAGGGGTTAAAACAAGTGGCTAAAACTCAAATTGTAAAACACAAGTACAAACTTATAACACAAACCAAAGTTAAATCAACTTACAAAGGAGGGTATAAATAGGCGCAGAGGCTTTTTCTTTCATTCTTGCTCTGACCATCGAACAGTCAACATCTCTGCCGATCTGCAAGCCTTTTCAGTTTTCTTTTAAGTTGTGCCTTTGCCTGAAGAAGACCCACAGTGGTCGAAACGTCACGCCTAGGCACACTTTATTATTAAAAATATATATTATTTAGTTTGTTAAAAAATATATATTATTTAGTTTGTTAAAAATTAAAAATATAAAAATAAATATAATTTTAGTTCACAATTTAAAATTTGAGTTAAATTTTGATTTTTGTTTTAGATATTTTTATTTACTTTCGTATAGGGATTTTAAAATAGCAACTTCATCATGAGTTTTGCTCATGATGATGGATGGACCGTGGTGCGCCACGGCAAGACGTCGTCGATCCCTGAACGTGATCGACAAAGACCATTTCAGGGTGGATATTACCACCAATCCGCCTTTTATAGAGGGGTGGGGTAGGGACTACCAGGGAAGGACCGTGCACGTCCTGTCTCCCACTTTGCTGGGGGTCAGGTTCAGTTCCCCTACCTAACCCTAACCCTAACTAACCCTAACCCTAACCCTAACCCTAACCCTAACCCTAACCCTAACCCTAACCCTAACCCTAACCCTTAACCCCTAACCCTAACCACCATCCCTTTACCCAATCCCACCCCACCCTAATCCTACAATTGATCCCTAAAGATATTTAATAAAAGTTTTATACATAGACTTTAAATACATAAATATATTTTAAATAAAAATATTAATATTTCATCTTTGATTATATATCATATTAAAATCTGTTTAATTTTGAATTAAAAAAATATATATTGGCATATAAGGGGTTAAAAACAAGTGGCTAAAACTCAAATTGTAAAACACAAGTACAAACTTATAACACAAACCAAAGTTAAATCAACTTACAAAGGAGGGTATAAATAGAGCGCAGAGGCTTTTTTCTTTCATTCTTGCTCTGACCATCGAACAGTCAACATCTCTGCCGATCTGCAAGCCTTTTCAGTTTTCTTTTCAGTTGTGCCTTTGCCTGAAGAAGACCCACAGTGGTCGAAACGTCACGTAGGCACAATTTATTATTTAGTTTGTTAAAAATATATATTATTTAGTTTGTTAAAAATATATATTATTTAGTTTGTTAAAAATATATATTATTTAGTTTGTTAAAAATAATAAAAAATAAATATAATTTTAGTTCACAATTTAAATTTGAGTTAAAATTTGAGTTAAAATTTGAGTTAAAATTTGACTTTTGTTTTAGATAATTTCACTTTATTTATTGGGATTTAAAATAACTCCTTCATCATGAGTTTTGCTCATGATGATGGATGGACCGTGGTGCGCCACGGCAAAAAACGCCCCTGAGCGGGATCGACAAAGAACATTTCAGGGCGGATATTACCACCAATCCGCCTTTGATAGAGGGGTGGGGTAGGGACTACCAGGGAAGGACCGTGCACGTCCTGTCTCCCACTTTGCTGGGGGTCAGGTTCAGTTCCTCCCTAACCCTACCCTAACCCTAACCCTAACCCTAACCCTAACCCCTAACCCTAACCCTTAACCCCTAACCCTAACCCTCAAACCATTGAAGAGTCAACATCTCTGCCAGTCTGCAAGCCATTTAATTTTTTTTCAGTTGTGCCTTTGCCTGAAGAAGACCCACAGTGGTCGAAACGTCACGTAGGCACAATTTATTATTAAAAAAATTTATTATTTAGTTTGTTAAAAAATATATATTATTTAGTTTGTTAAAAAAATAATAAAAAAATAAATATATTTTACGTTCACAATTTAAATTTGAGTTAAAATTTGACTTTTGTTTTAGATAATTTCACTTTATTTATTGGGATTTAAAAACAACTCCTTCATCATGAGTTTTGCTCATGATGATGGATGGACCGTGGTGCGCCACGGCAAAAAACGTCCCCTGAGCGGGATCGACAAAGAACATTTCAGGGCGGATATTACCACCAATCCGCCTTTGATAGAGGGGTTGGGGGTAGGGACTACCAGGGGAAGGACCGTGCACGTCCTGTCTCCCACTTTGCTGGGGGTCAGGTTCAGTTCCTCCCTAACCCTACCCTAACCCTAACCCTAACCCTAACCCTAACCCTAACCCTAACCCTAACCCTAACCCTAACCCTCAAACCATTGAAGAGTCAACATCTCTGCCAGTCTGCAAGCCATTTAATTTTTTTCAGTTGTGCCTTTGCCTGAAGAAGACCCACAGTGGTCGAAACGTCACGTAGGCACAATTTATTATTAAAAAATTTATTATTTAGTTTGTTAAAAATATATATTATTTAGTTTGTTAAAAATAATAAAAAATAAATATATTTTACGTTCACAATTTAAATTTGAGTTAAAATTTGACTTTTGTTTTAGATAATTTCACTTTATTTATTGGGATTTAAAAACAACTCCTTCATCATGAGTTTTGCTCATGATGATGGATGGACCGTGGTGCGCCACGGCAAAAAACGTCCCCTGAGCGGGATCGACAAAGAACATTTCAGGGCGGATATTACCACCAATCCGCCTTTGATAGAGGGGGTGGGGGTAGGGACTACCAGGGGAAGGACCGTGCACATCCTGTCTCCCACTTTGCTGGGGGTCAGGTTCAGTTCCCCTCCCCTAACCCCTAACCCTAACCCCTAACCCCCAAAATGGGGGAAAATCTATGACCACATTGATAGATATGACATATCTGCTTAATGTTATTAACAAATGTTCATTTCATCTGTCTAACATTAGAAGTTATTGGGCTTCAGATGCAGCTGGTTACCTGAGAAAAATCCCCAGCACAAACATTTGTAAAACACATCAGGAAGCATTTTTAACTTGTTCCCACTCATTTAAATTTTATTTTCTTTTGTGGCAAAAAACACATGACAGCAAATAACTAATGAAGAAAAAAGTTGGACACTTCTGCTCCTTCGCATTTATATTTTACGTACCTGGATAGCCACTATTAGAAGATACAATTAAGATACAATCTATAACCCATAATAAAATACTCTCTCAAAGTTACAAACTCACAGCTTATATGAAGAACTTTGGCTTGGGAGCCAGTATAAGTGTCAGTAAACTAAAAATGCTCAAATTACATGCACATATATACTTTTATTGTAACTTTATGAAACTGAATTTATTTTAAACATATCAGCAGAATTAAAAAGGATTCAATACCTCTGAATTGATCCAAAACAGTCATTAGGTAACTATTGAATTTTCAGTCACAACTTTAGCTGATAAGCTAACCCCTTTGCCTTTGAAAAAAGAAATAAGTGAGTCTTGGATTTTCCCTTATTCAGCTGGGGGGGGACCTAACATCTTTCACTGAGCAACAGTAAACCAGGCCTTAAAATAAACCACACTGCTAAAGTCAAGGCTCTAAGGTGGGACATATAGTGTAGTAGTAAAGTAGTTTCATTGTTCATTCTAAGTGACCTAACTTCTGTATTTCTGGTAAATAAGACAGCTTGTAGTCCAAAACAAGTCCTGGTCAGAAATCCAGATACAGAACTTGGCCTGAATACCAGCCCAAAATGGGTTAAACACAAATATCCAGGTATTGATTCTATGCTGATGTATAAATAATCACAGAACAGGAGGATGAAAGGTCATGCAACACACATGATCTGTACGCCCCTCTAAAATTAAAATAGTTAATAGCTTGTTTTTAATGACATATGTCAGGCCAAACCAGCCTCAAGACACATCTGATAGAAGTGACCCTGCAGACGGATGAGCTGAGAGGGGGAGTCCATCTCTGCAATAGAGCCTCGAACCATCACTATGATCCTGATGAAAGAGAAAAGACAAGTCAGACGAACAAGTCACAGATGACAAGTCAGACAGACAGGCTGAAGTCATGACATGAGTCAGAAGGAAAACAAGACGAGTCACACAGACAAGTTAGACAGACTAGAGGGTGAGTCCGAAAAACAAGACAATAAGGATTTAGAGACAAAAGGAAGATGAGTAAGAGGAGTCAGTTAAAGTGTTTAAAGTACTGTGACAGCGAAACACCACTGTCCATCACCCCAAAAAGAAATATAGGAATCCAAATAATTTTTCAATAGTAAACAAGGTCCCTTTCTGAACTGATTTTGTTTGCAACAGCTTTGATGGAGCTCAGTACAGACAAGGACGCCTGTTTTCTTAAAAATAAATTTACTTATAAACTCAGGATCTTTGTAGTCTGATGTGTGATAAAGCACAGAAGGTCAGTTACCATTACATCCATCACATATTTCTACATTCTTGAATTTACCTGCTGCTGTATGGTGAGTGTAGATATTTAATAAACTAAAAAGAGAAGAACTTTATATTCTGCAAGTAGCTGTGAATAACTTAGTATCAAACAGACCGTTAGTGTTGATGGTTCTGTATAATGTTGGATTACACTGTATGACATGTACAAGTTATCATTGGTGAGACTCTGCCATTAATCTAATTGTATACACTGCCTTAAACCACAGTATATGAAAAATTGAAAGAGGCAAAACTCTGTAAACATGTCGCGCAACACAAAAATAGTGCTTACATTTGCAATAACAGTCTGGGCAGGAAATTAACAAATTAGTCGAAGTGCAAAACTAAAAATAGACAACCACCTCAAAGCCTTGACATAACTGCATCGGTGCTCCTGCCAACAATAAAACAAAGCAGTACATGTGGTACCTGTTGTAGTCCATGATGGTGTTGAGGCGGTGAGCGATGGTTAGGACTGTACAGTCATCAAACTGAGTGCGAATGGTGGACTGGATCAGCTGGTCTGTCTTCAGGTCCACAGCTGCTGTGGCTTCATCCAAAACTAGGATCCTGGTCTTCCTCAGGAGAGCTCTGGCCAAACACAGCAGCTGCCGCTGACCAAGACTGCAGACAAAGACATTACTTCATAGTAGATTAAATGAAAGGACATCTCCAATGTAAATAAATAGAATAATAAAACTAATCGCACAAAAGTAATTAATTTACATTTGATTGGAATTTTCAAGATCACTATGTAGACTGCAAAATCACACAATCTGTCTCTCTCACATCATCATATCACCCTCTGATAATTCCTGCTGTTGTGTTACTGTTATACAGCACCCCCTGGTGTTGTATTGAGTTCAGTTCAATTCAATTTTATTTAAATAGCGCCAATTCATAATAGAAGTTATCTCATAGCACTTTTCCTATAGAGCAGGTCTAGACCATACTCTTTATAATAATATTTACAGAGACAGCACAATGCAAATACCACCTAGAATTTTTAAAATAGTAGAAATGTAATTGTAGTCTTAATATTAATAAATTAACAATAATAGGAATGACAGCTACAGGAAAAATAATGTCAGCATCAGCAACAGAGCCAATAACAACAACTGTAGTAGCTGTTGTCGAGCAGGAACACGGGGGCAGCAGGTGGCCCACAACCACAGATCCAGACTCTGCAGCTCCGGAGGCAGAAATACCTGCTGAAAGTGACAGAAGGAGAGAGGAGAGAAACGAGAAAGCACAGAACTACGGGAGAGAGAAGATGTCGAGTTAGTAACATGCAGTAATGGGATAAACATGCATACAGATGGAGAAGGAGACAGGAAAGAGGTGCATCATGGGAAGTCTCCCGGCAGTCTAGGCCTATAGCAGCATAACTAAGGGATGGTTCAGGACTCACCCACACCAGCCCTAACTATAAGCTTTATCAAAGAGAAAAGTCTTAAGCCTACTCTTAAATGTGGAGATGGTGTCTGCCTCCCAAACCCAAACTGGGACCTGATTCCACAGGAGAAGAGCTTGATAACTGAAGGCTCTGGCTCTCGGTCTACCTTTGGAGACTCTAGGAACCACAAGTAACCCTGCATCCTGGGAGCGCAGTGTTCTAATCAGGTAATAAGGTATTATGAACTCTTTAAGATATGATGGTGGCAGACCATTAAGAGCTTTGTAGGTGAGGAGAAGGATTTTAAATTCTATCCTGGATTTTACAGGGAGCCAGTGCAGAGAAGCTAATATTGGAGAAATATGATCTCTTTTCCTAGTTCTTGTCAGTACACGTGCTGCAGCATTCTGGATCAACCGGAGAGACTTATTCGGGCAGCCGGATAATAAGGAATTGCAATAGTCCAACCTAGAAGTAACAAATGCATGCACAAGTTTTTCAGCATCATTTTGAGACAGGATGTCTCTATTTTCTGAGGAGACTGAGGTCCTTCAACATCTGCCGGACAATGCTGAGGATGTTTTATGAGTCTGTGGTGGCCGGTGCTATCCTGTATGCTGTTGCATGCTGGGGCAGCAGGCTGAGGGTAGCGGACGCTAACAGACTCAACAAACTGATCCGTAAGGCCAGTGACATTGTGGGGGTGGAGCTGGACTCTCTGGCGGTGGTGTCAGAGAGGAGGATGCTGGCCAAACTACATGCCATCTTGGACAGTGTCTCCCACCCGCTCCATGACGTGCTGGTCAAACAAAGGAGCGCCTTCAGCGGAAGACTCATCCCCCCAAAATGCACCACAGAGCGCCACAGGAAGTCATTCCTGCCTGTGGCCATCAAACTCTTTAACTCCTCCCTCTAATTGTCAGTCTGTATGACCCTAAGTCACTAAACTGGACATTGATCATTACATCTATGCAACACTTGACATAATTGTGCAATATCCTGTGTTAATACTCCTGTGCAATATACTTAAATTCCCTATTTATTGATATTTATTCATACCTCATTTACTGCTGTGCAATATCCTCCGTCTCATTATAAATAAGATATACTTAATTTGGCAGTTCATGCACTATTACTTTATACCATATTATTATCATCAACCGGTAAACCCACTTTTACTTCACACTTGTTTTATTTTATACTTATACCCACTTGGTACTTAATTTATTTTCTGACCTGTATTATAGTGTATTATATTTTTTTGCCTAGTACTTCTATTCCTGTGTGCACTGACGTGATAGTGAGCTGCTGTAGCAAAAGAGTTTCCCCTCGGGGATCAATAAAGTATTTCTGATTCTGATTCCGATGAGCCTGATTTTTGCAACGTTGCGTAGGTGAAAAAAGGCAGTCCTTGAAGTTTGTTTCATGCAGGAGTTAAAGGATAAATCCTGATCAAAGATAACTCCGCGGTTCCTTACGGTGCTGCTGGAGGCCAAGGCAATGCCATCTAGAGCAACTATATCTTTAGATAATGTGTCTCGGAGGTGTTTGGGGCCAAGTACAATAACTTCAGAGTTTAACATCAGAAAGTTGCAGGTCATCCAGGTCTTTGTGTCCCTAAGACATGCTTGAAGATTAGCTAACTGGTTAGTTTCATCTGGCTTGATCAATAGATATAATTGGGTATCATCTGCATAGCAATGAAAGTTTATGGAGTGTTTCCTAATAATATTGCCTAGAGGAAGCATATATAAGGTGAATTGAATTGGTCCAAGCACAGAACCTTGTGGAACTCCGTGACTAACTTTGGCATTCATGGAGGACTCACCATTAACATGTACAAACTAAGTTTGATCTGATAGATAGGATTTAAACCAGCTTAGTGCGGTTCCTTTAATGCCAATTAAATGTTCCAGTCTCTGTAATAGGATGTGATGATCAGTGGTGTCGAAGGCAGCACTAAGATCTAACAAGACAAGTACAGAGACAAGTCTGTTGTCTGATGCAATTAAAAGGTCATTTGTAATTTTCACCAATGCGAATGCCCGCTTAATTTGCGGGTTTGGGGGTGATACCATGGAGCTAACCTTCTTTGTTTTATTATCTACACTTCTTCTTTTTGAGGAGCGATAGAATCAAGTGTCGTTCGAAGTGAGCCTGCAGCATTATCAACTAGATGGTCACTTTGGGAGGGGCTGCGATTTGCATAGGAGTCCTCTGTTATATTGAGACATAACATTGAATTAAATGCAGATGGGATCGCTTCCTTGAATCTAGCTACAGCAACATCAGATAGACATCTAGAGTAAGAGTTTTTGCCTAATGGTGTGTAGTTCAGTAACAGCAGTTCAAAAGTTATTAAATAATGGTCCGATAAAGAAGGATTCTGTGGAAAGACTATTAAATATTCAATTTCAATGCTATATACCAGAACAATGTCGAGGGTGTGGTTAAAACAGTGAGTGGCTTCATGTACACTCTGACAGAAGCCAATCGAATCTAATAATAAGATAAATGCAGTATAATTTTCGACATTCACATGAAGATTGAAATCACCTACAATAATTACTTTATCTGTTTTAAGGACTAAACTTGATAAAAACTCTGAGAATTCAGAATAAGGACCGGGAGAAGTAAGCACATGGATGGAGTTTGGCCGGGGTACCCTGTTGCTGGGAAAGCACCACTCCTACTCCTGTGGTAGAGGCGTCTACCTCTACCATGAATGGTCGTTCTGGATCAGGGTGAACCAGGAGTGGTGAATGCTTCTTTCAGGGTTGTGAAGGCCTCGTGAGCGGTGTGTGACCAGGACAGAGACTTGGGCTTGTTGCGGAGTAGATCAGTCAGAGGTTGGACAATGGTACTGTAACCCTGTATGAAGCAACAGTAAAAGTCAGCAAAACCCAGAAATCTCTGTAGTTCTTTGATGGTGGTAGGTGTGGGCCAGGTCCAATGGCTTCTACTTTCCCCTCATCCATCTGGATGCCACTGCTACTGATGTTATAGCCTAAGAACTGCACTGAGGGTTGATGAAATGTGCACTTCTCTGCCTTGAGGAAGAGTTGGAATTCCCTCAGGTATTCCAGGACCTCTGCAACATGGTGGTGATGTTCAGCCAGACTCCGGGAGTAGATCAAGATGTTATCGATGTACTAACACGGACTTGTGGAGAAACTCCCGGAGCACCTAGTGGATGAAGTCCTGGAATACGGAGGGGGCCTTGGCAAGGCCATACGGCATGACTAGGTACTCGTAGTGGCCAGTGGGTGTCACGAAGGTGGTCTTCCACTCGTCCACCTCGCATATCTGGATGAGGTTGTATGTGCTGCGCAGGTCACAACGGGGATAGACAGAGGGTAGATTTTTCCACGAGGCACTGGTTCACCCGGTATGAGATCGATGGCACAGTCCCATGGCCGGTGTAGAGGCAATCTGACGGCTCTCTTGGGGCAGAACACATCCCTGTAGGCGGCGTAGCAGGTCAGAATGTCCACAGATTCTCGCGGACTCTCGATGGAGGTGGTGCAGACTGGAAGTTTCTTCGGATGAGGAGGGGATGGTGAAAGTAGGCAAGGGAAACAGTCTGGGAAACAGGAACGACCCCACTGCAACACTTCGCCAGTGGTCCAGGAAATGATGGGGTTGTGTTGTTCGAGCCAGGGGTGCCCTAAGATCACCTCCATGGACGAGCCCTCCAGAACCAACAGGTGTTGTTGTTGTTCCTAATGCAGCACTCCCACTCGGATGGTGACAGGGCCGTCGGCCCTTTGGACACGGGCACGACTGAGGGGTCTTCCAGTCACTGCATGGATCTGGTAAATTGAGGGCGCGGATGTGGTCTTGAGGTGGAGCTGGCGGTAGAGGGCACCGGAGATGAAGTTGCCAGCTGGCCCGGAGTCGATGAGGGCTTATACTGGGCGGGATACATCAGGAGTAATCAAGGTTATCACGGTAGATAGCGGTTTCAAATTCTTGATGGTGGAAATGATGGCACTCACCAGGGGTTGGAGAGGGCAAACGGAACAAGAAGAGATGCTGTGACCTGCAGTTCCACAGTACAAGCACAACCCACGGGTCAGCCGTCTCTGCCGCTCAGCTGGAGTCAACCTGCTCTTTTCCAGCTGCATGGGCTCTTGGTCTGGTTCTGGAGGGCAGTGACCCTCTGGCTGATGGAGGGATGATATGGAAGGCTGCTGGTCCTGGTGTTCAGTCAAACACGCCTGCATACGGGTGGTGACTCGAATGACTTGCTGGATGAACCTCTTGAGGCCGATTGTGTCCTCGTATGCAGCGAGATGCAGCCTTACCCTGGGGTCCAATCCCTGACGGAAGATGGTAATCAGGGATTGTTCGTTCCACCCACTAGCAGCGGCGAGGGTTCGAAACTCCAAGGCATAGTCGTTCACTGAGCGGGAACCCTCCTTGAGGTGATAGAGGCGTTCAGCTGCAGAGGTGTCCCCGACTGGTCTCCCGAACACCTCCTTAAAATGGGAGAGGAAGTTCATCAGGGATTGGGTCACCGGTCCATCTTGGGTCCAGATGGATTCGGCCCATTGTAGCGCACAACCCCTGGAGCTGAGAGATGATAAAGGCTACCTTGGATCGCTCGGTTGGATAAAGGGAAGGCTGTATCTCCAGGACCAGCAAACACTGAAGTAGGAAGCCATTGCAATCCTCCGCCGAGCCAGAGAAGGGCGCTGGTTTGGCCATGGGACTGGCTTATCCCGGAGATGGTGGAGTGACGGTGGCAGATGCGGAAGTGGAGGGTGGTGTGGAGATGGGTGGTGGAGCAATGAGGCCATGGATATCCACCAGCTCCTGGAATGGGTCCATGGCACTCATGCTGTCATCCTACGTGGTCCGGTCTTCTGTTATGGACAGAAGGGCAGGAGACACCGAGGTGGAGACAAGATGGTTTTATTTACAATGGTATGCCAAGCAGTGAGTTGAGTAGTGGATGATGGTTATTGTTACTGTCCTTGCTTAGCTGTGGTTGAAGATCAGGAGCAGGAAACACACACTGGAGACAGGAGAACACGGAACTGGAGACAGGAACACAAGAGAGGAGACACATACAGGAAAGGGCTGGAGTCTGAAGCGTTGTCTGGTTTGGCAGGGAGTATTGTCCTTGTAGAAATGAGACCGGAAACTGACTGAGGTGAGTAGGGTGTTTATGTACTGCAGTTGAGGTGATGCAGATGAGGATCAGGTGTGTGACTGGAAACAGGTGTTTAATTAGAACTCTGGTGAGAGAGTGCACTGTGGTTGTGAGGTTGTGGAGCCTGGTGTGTCCGTGATACATTGTCTTTGCATATGTACACACTGACTCAACATTAACTTTAGTGACATCCAATTGGCGTAATCAGTAGTCGTTACCACCAATGTCAATAACAATCTTATTGTATTAACGTTATCCTTAGCCAGCAGTTTTAAATATGATTCAACGTCGCTTGCTCTGGCCCCAGGAATACATTTGACTATGGTCGCTGGTGTCGCTAACTTCATGTTTCTCAAAATGGAGCTGCCAATAATCACAGTTGGTTTCTCAGCGGGTGTGTCGTTGAGCGGGGAGAACTTGTTAGAAACATGAACAGGTTGGTGGTGAACCGTGGGCCTCTGCTTAGGGCTATGCTTCCTTCGGACAGTCACCCAGCCTCCCTGGTTTCGGCTAACAGGAGCTGCCTCTGGTTGGTCCACACTGGCTACTGGGGGCTGGCTAACTACAGCAGCTAGTGATTGAGTTCCCATGGTGTGGAACCGTGTTTCCAATTCACTAAGCCTCGCCTCCAATGCTACAAATAAACTACATTTATTACATGTAGCATTATCACTAAAGGAGGAAGAGGAACAGCTAAACATTTGACACACTGTACATTAGAGAGTAGGAGAATGAGAGGGAAAGAGAGAAGCCATTGCTAGCTGCTAAGCTAAAGAATGGTAGCTAGCAAAAATGAATAGCGTGTAAACTGTGGGATTAGCGAGAAAGTCATTAAAAGAAGGAGAGAGCTATGAGTGCTTGAGCAGAACTAGTGTACGTTTAAATGTATAGCAGATAGTTAGTCACTATAATGAAGAATTGAACAAAATTAACTGTGATGAGCTAGAGCAGCAGAAATACGCTACTAGTAAAACACAAAAACCCCGGTGACCAGAAATGAGACAATACGCTTTCCGCAACACGTCAGCATGTCAGCCTCCCAGTGTGTCCTTTTTTTACATCTTTTTTTTACATATTAGTGATATACATCTGCCCTCTGGTGATGTGACAGTGGCATACATCTGCCCTCTGGTGTTAGTGTTATACATTGCCCCCTTGTGTTGTGTTGTGTTCAGGTCTTGTCTGACGGTAAACAAAACTCCGCCTGCGTACCCGCTTCCATCTGTAGGGGTCTCACTGCACTCCTCATGTGAATAGACAGGCCTGACGTTTACTCTGCGCTCTATGTGTGGTATCGGCTTCCATGCACTACTGTATCCAGTACAACTCTATTTTCTTTGATGCCAACCACAGACTGTTATTGTTTATAGCTAAAGTTATCTAAATTAGGATTATTGTTACTTTATAGCCTAGCCTAAGTTAAAACTATACGTAATGTTACCATCCAGTCTTGAACCGATGCTCTGCCATGCAAAAGACCTCCCGTTTATGTCCCAATAACTGTTTAGAAAACAGTTATATATTTCAGGGAACTCACAAACGGCAAGGATCAGTCTATTGTGCATTGATCTGCAATCCGCGTAGCGTAGAAAAACGTTCAAGACAATTCTACTTTGGCAGTCGGCAGGCATGTGCATTTGACAAGCACGACTGCGACAGTTTCCCGGGATTGCTCCGCCTGTCAGATTGCCCATGCCTCCCTACCTGCCCGCTCGCCTCTCATTGAAAATTAATTACTAGGAGCGTCAATCGCTCCCTGTCTGTAAAGACTTTAAGTGTACATCGCCCCCTTGTGTTGTGTTAGTGGTATACAGCTGCCCTGTGGTGTTGTGTTAGGGTTATACATTGCCCCCTGCTGTTGGTCAGGTAAACCTAGTCCAGGTGTGTTGTAGGTGGATCCACCTGAGGTTCTCTCCTCCTTCACAGCACTGATGGTTCAGTTTTTGTGGCAGTGCGGATACGAAGCTGCTGAGATGAGCCAGTTCCAGAGCTTTCCATAGATCCTCATCTGAGCAGGTATTGAAGGGGTCCAGGTTCATCCTCAGCGAACCAGAAAACAGCACCGGGTCCTGGGAATGAAAGGTCAGAGGTCACCTTAAAGGCTTTTACTGTGACACAAAATAACAGTTTATCACTCAACTGGCCACCTGTCCATCAGCCATGTTAGTGCTGAACATTATCAGCTGAAAGCCACACTGATCAACAAAGATGTTTATTTTTACATTAATGAATGTTTGAGAGTGACACTGTTGGAACTCTATTCTACATTTAACAGTACGGAAGCTTTATTACATACAAGATTATGTCAGAAATGAATAAACAAAGATACATGGGTTACATGGGATACATGCTCATACTGTATATACTGTATCTTAGTGTATTCATTTCACACTGTTCACTGTTAATACTGTCCATACTGTCTGTATGTTATCATATTCATATCTACCTCTCCCTGTTATTTATATATTACCTTTATACATATGTACATTACTCTGCACTTTTCTGCTTTTTTGTACTTCTGGTAAGATTGTAAACTGCATAAAAATAAATTAGAAATATTGTGTTGTGCAGTGATATATGATGAGAGTTGGATAACAAACTAACATAGTCGGTGTAGTCCCTCAAGGTCAAGGTTGTTTGCATATGACAACACCTATACAAGACTGTTATCTTGTCACCTTGTCTCGTGGAAATTGCAGGAGTACAGCTCGATCCTTGGAAATTGACTTCCACTGTGCTACTTGAGTTCAATTATCCAACCAGACTGTTAGGATTTGACTCTATGATGATGGTATGAGAGCCAGACGACCGGTCACAGGCCCTATTCTCAATGCAGAACACCATACAGCACGACTGAACTTTGAACGTAAACATCAGAACTGGCAACTTCATCACTGGAGGCCGGTACGCTTCATCGGCAAGAGTAGGTTTACTGTTTCAACTAATGATAGGCATGTTAGAGTTTGGAGACACCAGAGAGAGCGGTATGCTGACTGCACTATTGTTGAAGTTGATGGGTATGGCGGAGGTTCCATCATGGTTTGGGCCGGTGTGTTTTGGTGGTCGTACAGACCTATATTAGGGTTGTGCGCATGTGCCAACGTGCATGCTGCCTGTTGCTATTGCTCTGTCTCATCGTCTTACTTTTGCCAACTTTTAGCTTTCCTTTTTCTTCAAAACTTCAGTAAACTTTTGTGTAAGTGTAATTTAAACTACCCTCTTTACGAAAATGAGAGTAGAGAGTGTTTTGGTATTTTTTTTCGCCGTGAAACTTCTTCTCCTGCTACTCAGTCATGGCACCTCTGCAGAACAGCTGTTTGGCCGCATTGTTTACACCAGGGAACAGCTGATCGCGCTGAAGCCGAGCACCATGGCGCCCAGGACTACCGATGTCCCCACTGAGATCTGGAGGAGGACACACTGAGGATGCAGAGGTGGAACGAAGCGGCGAGGGAAGAGAGAGGGGTCCAGACAAAAGAGACTTAAGAATAAGAAATTTAAGTCGCATCTGCCTTCTCTCGTCATGGGCAACATGAGATCACTGGCGAATAAAATGGATGAGCTAACGGCGTTAGCCCAGAATCACACGGAGTTCCGTGAGTGTAGTTTGATGTGCTTCTCAGAGACATGGCTACACCAGGATATTGTGAGATTTTATAATTTAAACGAAGGTTGCTTGCCTATTATATTAATACCATGTTGAAACTTTTGCACACACAGGCACACACAAGCAGGCCTTGAAGCTTAACACTTTGAGACATTGTCCTTTAAGACAAAGAATTTGACTTGCAACAAACTTACACTTATACAAAGAAACAGGAATATCAGAAAGAACATCATGTACTGAGGACATTATGTACTTATGACCACAAGGAGATGTAGCAGTTATGGGGAGCGGCGCAGAGTCAGTAAACAACTCACTAACAGAGGAAGTGTAGGGTTCCTCCCCCTAGGCCGCTGTCACCTCAAGATGGGTGGAATCGTGTGCCAAGAGGCTGGGACCAGCCTGTGTACCAACAAGGGAAAGCCAAGTCTAAACCATGGCTCCCCCTTCTTTTTACAACCAGTCAGATAACTGCACATTTCTATTATAAAACCCTGTGTAATGTGAAGAAGAGCACTCTTTTCTAGGATGTTGGCAACAGACTAACAGCTTGCTGTGACTGTGGTTTACTGAATAGCGAAGATCCTTTACAAGATGCTTTTGATCCTTCAATGCTTTAATAAACGACAAATTGAGAAATAGACTTTCTCTGGACTGTTCTTCCACAACTAAATGAAAGCGCTGACAATATCCCAGACCATAACGTTTACATGGATGGCTTTCAGAGTGTTCGGGCCGACAGGGATCACACCAGGAGCGGTAAGCGGAAAGGCGGTGGACTTGCTGTGCTGGTCAACAACAGATGGTGTAACCCTGGTCACGATACTATCAAGCAGAGTATCTGTAGCCCAGACATTGAACTGTTAGCTGTGGGACTCCGGCCATTATATTTGCGATGTGAATTCTCACATGCCATAGTTGTGGCTGTTTACATCCCCCCCTCTGCTAACTCGGCATCGGCATTCAACGCCATTCACACCGCCATAGCACAACTCCAGACTCAACACCCGAGTGCACTCATATTAATCTCTTCAACCATGTCAGTGTTTCAAAAACCCTGACTGATTTCACCCAGTATGTGAGTTGTCCTACTAGAGAGGAAGAGCTGTATGCATCCTTAACGTTAGCATACAGCTGGAGCGGCATGAAGAGCATCACTGGTTTCAGACTGGCAGCAGAGGAGTTGAAGGCATCTTGGACAGGGCCAACAAACTTAATCTGTTCTTTAACAGATGCAACACACCGGCTCCTGCTCATCCCCCCTCCCCCGCCTGTAACCTCTGCTGTGTGCCTGACTGCTGACCAGGTGAGAGGACAGCTGATGAAACTCCACTCAAACAAGGCCGCAGGCCCCGATGGCGTTTGCCCCAGGGTGCTAAAAGCCTGTGCCCCCCAGCTTTGTGGAGTCCTTCAGCATGTCTTCAACCTGAGCCTGAGTCTTCAAAGGGTCCCTGTTCTGTGGAAGACATCTTGCCTCGTTCCTGTGCCGAGGACGCCGCGTCCCACTGGCTCCAAGGCCTACAGACCGGTGGCACTGACCTCCCATATAATAAAGACCCTGGAGAGACTGGTGCTGGAACAGCTGCAGCCCATGGTCAGACCCCTCCTGGACCCCCTTCAGTTCGCCTACCAGCCCCGGCTGGGAGTTGAGGACGCCATCATCTTCCTGCTGAACCGCATCCACACCCACCTGGACAAGCCGGCAAGCACGGTGAGGATCATGTTTTTTGACTTCTCCAGTGCTTTCAACACCATCTGGCCAGCCCTGCTGGGTGAGAAGCTGGCAGCGATGCAGGTGGATGCCCCTCTCGTGTCCTGGATTGTGGACTACCTGACTGGCAGACCACAGCACGTGCGCCTGCAGCACTGTGTGTCGGACAGCGTGGTCAGCAACACTGGGGCCCCTCAGGGGACTGTCCTCTCCCTTCCTCTTCACCATCTACACCACAGACTTCAGCCACCACACAGAGTCCTGCCACCTTCAGAAGTTTTCTGGTTACTCTGCTGTTGTGGGATGTATCAGCGGTGGTGATGAGACGGAGTACAGGGCTGTGGTGGGGAACTTTGTCTCATGGTGTGAGCAGAACCATCTGCAGCTCAATTCGACAAAATCTAAGGTGCTGGTTGTAGATCTACAAAGGTCCAAGGCACCAGTGACCCCGGTTTCCATCCAGGGGGTCAGTGTGGACATTGTGGAGGACTACAAGTACCTGGGAGTACATATGGACAATAAACTGGACTGGGCTAAGAACACTCAAGCGCTTTACAGGAAGGGCCAGAGCCGCCTCTATTGCCTGAGAAGGCTGAGGTCCTTCAACATCTGCCGGACAATGCTGAGGATGTTTTATGAGTCTGTGGTGGCCAGTGCTATCCTGTATGCTGTTGCATGCTGGGGCAGCAAGCTGAGGGTAGCGGACGCTAACAGACTCAACAAACTGATCCGTAAGGCCAGTGACATTGTGGGGGTGGACCTGGACTCTCTGGCGGTGGTGTCAGAGAGGAGGATGCTGGCCAAACTACATGCCCTCTTGGACAGTGTCTCCCACCCACTCCATGACGTGCTGGCCAAACAAAGGAGCACCTTCAGCGAAAGACTCATCCCCCCCAAAATGCACCACAGAGCGCCACAGGAAGTCATTCCTGCCTGTGGCCATCAAACTCCTCCCTCTAAGTGTCAGTCTGTATGACCCTAGGTCACTAAACTGGACATTGGATCATTAACATCACTGTAACACTTGAAATAATTGTGCAATATTCTCTTTTTAATACTCCTGTGCAGTATACTCTGTTTTCAGTTTAAAATTCCCTATTTATTGATATTTATTCATATGTTTTCATGTTTCTGGTCCATGTTTTTGTATGAGTGAGTTTTTGTATAATCCTTAAGGGTCAAATCATGTTAATGTTTCATTATTTCTTGGATACTGTCTCAAATTGAATAAATACAACCATGCACTATGTTTTTTTGGCCATACCATTTTGGTAATAAATATTATTTGCGCTATATCTTTTCCTTTAATTTCTTTGAGTAGTGTACTATAATATTTGTGCTGTAGTATTTCCAGTGTACTACAGTATTTGTACTACAGTATTTGTACTACAGTATTTTGCAACTATAGTATTCTTGTGCTGCAATATTTGCAGCACTGACCTGAGGAATGATGGTGATTCTGGAGCGAAGATCATGAAGGCCGATCTGAGCGATGTTGATCCCATCAATAAAGATTTGCCCCTTCACTGCCTCCAGAATCCGGAAGATTCCCAAAGCCAGAGATGACTTTCCAGCTCCCGTCCTTCCAACGATTCCCACCTGCAAATTCATTGTTTTAATCAATAAATCTTCAGATGATAAGAGTTGATTTATTACACATCATAAAGTTATAACTCAAGTCATAAAACTGTAACTGACAACAGTAAAAGTTTAAAATGTTATTTTCTACTTTCTAATTTTAATTTTAATTTTTAACTTACTTGTACTGTGTGTACATTGCTTTTCATTCCATATTATATGTATATTTTTACTCTGTATGTTTTTTTACTGACATATTTCCATTGTCTTGTGATGAATAATAAAGTTTTTCTGATTCTGATTATTACTGACCTTTTCTCTGTCCTGGATGTTGATGGAGATATCATTTAAAGCCCAGTCCAAACCTTTACGGTACTGCAGTCCATAGTCTTCAAACTGGATGTTTCCTGTGGTTGGCCAGGCTGCTGGCAGCAAACTGCCCTCGAGGGTCCACGCTGCCTGGGGAGACACATCAGGTCAGTAGGGCTGGATGATCAACACCCACACCCAAAGTTCAATAACAACGTCATGTCAGTAAGAAAAATAAAAACTAAAAACACTGTGAAGATACAAAAGAAACAGAATAAAAATAATAAAACACCTTTCTACACTTTTAGCTTCAATAAAGACGCTGTTACAAGCTTCTGGACTACAAGACATCTGTCTCAGAGCTGTTGGACTACAAGCCACAGATTTCAGTTTCCATATAAACCAGGTCCTGATGCAGACCTCTTTGGGTGTGTTGTCGTACTCTTTGACTCTCTCTACCGACACAATGTTGTTCTCCACGTCAGTCCAGGATCGAACAATCCAGCTCAGGATTCCCGTCACCTGCAAAAACACAAACACAAACAACACTATCATTCATCTGAAGCTTTTTTGTCTTTCAGGTGACACAGGAGTAAAAGTTCTTGTTTAACACTGCAGAGGCCCGAGCTTTCAGTTGAGGTACCAATACCTCTGACTCAGTCCTGCTTTTTAACAAACACAAATAACACTTCATCACTTATAACTCATAACACATCATTTATCTGAAGCTTTATTTAAATTGTTTGTTGTTTCACAGGTAACACGGAAGTTAAATAGAGTCTGTCTTTGAGTCAGGGCAGCGGTATCTCAGATACAGTCCTGCATTTAAATCAAACATAACTTGTTGCTGTGAAGCCGGTGAGGGATGATGTCCTTGTTGTTTGACTTGTAACTTCTTGTGGTTGGTTTGACTGAATTTTGCATCATCTGTCACACCTGCTTTGAGGTTTATAAATATTAATAATTAAATCTGTATTATTTCTTATGACAGTTAAATTCAATTCAATTTTATTTATATAGCGGCAATTCATAACAGAAGTTATCTCATTGCACTTTTCCTATAGAGCAGGTCCAGACCGTACCGACAGCTTTGTATTGGATAAGCATTGCTTGTATACACTGCAGACATTTAATGTTATGAGGTTTTGTGTTAGACAGCTGGCAGGCGTCCAGTTTCAGGTTTATTTTTATGGCAAACAGCATACTTACTAAAGTCACAGAGTAAGGGGTTACTGGTTTCTGACAACTTGTTTCACTTCTAAATACTGAAATGTCCATATGTAACCTATTTTGGCAATGCATTCTCTACCTGCGCTGTACACACATTCTGGATTGATAGTAAATGGAAAAAACATCTATAATCTCCCTCAGGACCATTTTATACTTTCCTGGTTTAAAAACAGTTGAGTTAACAGATACAAACAATTTTTAACCTGGAGAGAGTGGGACACTGCCAATCCCACGATGCCCGGGCTGAGTTCATCCCGACCTCGCACCGATAGGATGGCTGCAGCCAAAACCAACAGATTTCCCAAAAACTCCAGATTCACTGCCAGCCATCTGACAGAAACAAATATAATGAAAAATGTACGGAGTATCTGCAAAAATGAAATACTAAAACCTGTACAAAATTATTATTACACTACTGTCAAACATACTATTCAGGAGAAACCACCCAAGATAAATATCCTTTACAACATGTACAATACGATACAAACATATCGAATATCTATAGAAACATCGTAACATCGTACATGTAAAAATACTGAAGCAAAATATTAAAATACTATCAAACATCACATAAATATCCTTACAATACTATCAAACATCATAGAAACATCTTTTAAATACTGTCAAACATCAAAGAAATGCCTTTAAAATACTATCATACATTACTGAAACATCTTTAAAATAATATCCACTCTAGTGTGTTTTCAGTAGTTTGAATGAACCTGGTGGCAACAAAGCGAGGGAAATAAGCTTCCTGGTTATTGTCGATGTGATGGTCGGCCTGCAGGACAAAGCGTCGCTGTTCACTGAAGGCTCGGATGACGCCGGCACCCTGCACCGTCTCATTGAAGTGGCTGTAGATCGGTGAGCGACTCACCGCCTCCAGTCGTCGCAGCTGACACGATGACGCCACATAGAAACTCTGGAGAACAGAACAATAGAAAGTAATAATTACAAAAAGGCTCCAACTGAACCTCAGAGATGTCCAGATAACATTTAGGAGAAATCTTTACCTGTATGAAGATGTAAACACAGGTGAGGGGGAGGAGCATCAGCCCTGTGAAGGGTGTGGCCAACAACAAAATGATGCAGACCTCCAGCAGCTTGAACAGGTAGCCCAGCATCATCTTCAGCCCATCAGGAATCATGCAGTCAATTGCATCGACCTCTTTAGAGAAGCGGTTCAGGAGGTTTCCGCTGGGCGTGACCTCAAAGAAGGACATGGGCAAGTGTAGGACGCTGTGGAGAAGATCAGCATGAAGGTGACGCGAAGCTACGATACCACCCAGAGCGATGGCGAGTGTTGTCCCAAACATGGCCATCCCTGAAACACAGATGATGAAGTCACCAGGAGATTGACAGCTGACAGACGTAACCAAACAGAATAAAACTGTTTATCACAGAGCTCACAGACAGATTAACAGAATAAGACTGACACATAACACGTGTATTTACTGAAATAAAGCTCTAATGTCCCTCAGGGTTAAATCATTTACAGATGTTGTCTCTTGAGTGCTGAGCAGCTGACTCTGAGGTGTCACTTGGGTCAGAGCTTCCGGGCTTCAGCAAACTGAGAGAACAGAGAACTCAATTACATCTCTTCTCTGCAAAATCATTCAGAGCTACAGGCTTCATGAATCTGAGTGAACTTGGATCTTTGTGTTTCTTTCAAAGTAATAACCCGCCATATTCACAGACTCAAAAAATCTACAACTTTTAGTGAAATTTAATTTTAGTCTCTATCTATCTATCTATCTATCCATCGGTCTCATTAATATGAGGTGTATAATGACCCTTGACCCACCCTGAGTGAAGCCGAGAGCTGCGAACACACTCAGTTTCAGTTCGTGGTCGCTCTGCGTGCCGTTGACGGGCAGCTCATCGGCCCACAGGCTCAGCCAATAGTTGTAGGCCAATGAGGCAGCCTGCTGGAAGGCACAGAGGAAGATGATGGTCATGATGAAGGTCAGGCCGACAGTCCTGAAATACTCTCTATACATCCGCAGCTTCACCTGACAACAGAAGAACTTTGTTAATCTCACACACTTCGTTTTCATCCATTCATTACATCAGTCTCTACAGTCAATTAAAAAAACATGAATCTATGTTGTTGTTTCTACGCGGTAATAGTTTTTTAATCAGATTTATTTCACAGATCTTCAGATGAGGTGGAAACACAATCAGAAAGCAAAAATAACTTTTAGTTCCCAAGTTTAGTTCCTCAGTTTAGATCCTGATTTTATTTTATATAATGTTTAGTGCAGTTTTGTGTTCTTTCTGTAAATCCATGTAGATGCTCCTGTCTTGGCTGCTTTTAAAGGATATTTAGGTTTTTAACTATTCCATTATAATAAATAATACTGATACAAACATTACATATATTGATAAAAAGGACTCACCCTCCCTGTGTGAGCTTTGTCAGCCTCTGTAAGTTTCCCAGCATCCTCAGCGCCCATGTCCTGATCAACAGCCTCCATCTTCTGAACACTGGCACTGCTCATATCACAGCTGGAACACACACAAAAAAACAAAATACACAGATACACACAAACATCAGTAAACACACAGAGAAACACTTAAAGAGACACACACAGATAAATAATGTGATAATAATGGTTTCAGGGGTTGGAGGTTATGAATGTAATATGATGCAAATTGTTTTAAATGTTTGATATCACTGCAGACATTCTGCTGATCACCAACATCATTGATTAAATCATCACTGAATAAATAAACTAAATCAACATTGTTAAATAAATCAACACTGAATAAATCAACATATAATAAAACAACATGACTGGTCATGTTTTTCAGTAAAAAAGCACTATACCATCTAAATTATAAACAATCAGATCATCAATCATGATCAAGTTTTTGTT
This sequence comes from Siniperca scherzeri, assembly GCA_027580175.1. NCBI lineage: Eukaryota > Metazoa > Chordata > Actinopteri > Centrarchiformes > Sinipercidae > Siniperca > Siniperca scherzeri. Next base: position 22,981 of record CM050852.1, read on the forward strand.
CCTCAGTGGCTTTTAATTATATTTAATGTCTGTATTATTAATGACATATGAGGCTGTATTAACATTGTTTGTGTACATAATCTTTTAACAGTTTAGTTTGTAGTTTGTGTTTGCACCTGATCAGCTGCTCCTGAGAAAGATCGATGGAGAAATCAGTCATACTGAGACGAGACACCGACTTCCTGCTGCCTACAAACACATGTAAACAATTAAACACACACATCCATATATATACACAATTATGCACACACACACACACACAATTATACAAACAAACACATGTATTACTCAACAGTGATGACATCTTTGATTTTATTGTCATTATTCATTTCTGTCAGTTTCACACCTTTATACACCTTTGTTTCTGTTTCTTTCTTTCTCTTTGTTCATGAATAAACATGATGTAAGTTGTTCTTTATAATAAATCAGTGATTTTTATGCAGGAGATTTTTACAGTTGGTTTCACACATTTCTCAATACTGAGTTAATTTTTTCAGAACTCTCCATTCCTCAACCCCACAGAGGAAATCTTTTCCTCGTGGAGGTGGAAAGTGTATCATCATCAGCCACATCATCAGGTGTGGATGAGAACTTGTGTCCAAATGCAGAAGACAGGGTTGACCAGCACTGTTGTATTTCTATATATGTAGCTCTCCTTTACAAGTATGTATAGTAAATATGTAGAGTTTTGTGTTGCATTACTGGAATTATTTCAGTTTCATTTTGTGCACTTGGAATTACTCCATGCAAAAATGGTTAAAAAAAAACAAATAAAACTACTGAACTATTTCAGTAGAAGCATTTTTTAGAAGCATTATTTAGAAGCATTTCTAATTAATTTATGTGACATATACTTTGAGGTAGCACAATCCATGCAATAAAGAAGTGACCTTCTACTTGTTGTAATGGAATCTTTGATGATGCTAAATAAATAAATAAGATCATTATTTAAGATAAGATCATTTAAAGACAACTGTGATAGATATTGTAATGCTTCCTGTTGTTTGTGATTTTATGGTCATTATATAATGAGTTACAATGTGATTCTTTTGGCAGACAAATGTTGTTCTGGTACCAGAGTTGATCCTCAGATGTGTATCAAGTGTTTTGGTTGCATTAGTGCATTTTGGATGTGAGATTAACTAATGTGAGAGAATTGTCTGAACAAAGTTGTAAAAGTGAGATCTGGGTTACCATCTGTAAAAAAATTGTAATATGTATAAAGTCACTGTATTCCGCCTGTTTATTGTAACTGTTAGCCTTGAATCCTTGTAATGTGTATATAGAAAATGTCAGTGTTTATATAATTTCTGTAGAAGTGTTAATAATAAGAAAACTCTTAATTACTGATGTTATCACTTTGCTTTAGAAATCTCAGAGCTCAAACATGCTTCACACTTTAAAAAGGTAACTAGTTTTATTCTCCTAAGCTCTGGTTAGTTTAGTTACTGTAGTTTTATTCTCCCGAGCTCTGGTTAGTTTAGTTACTGTAGTTTTATTCTCCCGAGCTCTGGTTAGTTTAGTTACTGTAGTTTTATTCTCACGAGCTCTGGTTAGTTTAGTTACTGTAGTTTTATTCTCCGAGCTCTGGTTAGTTTAGTTACTGTAGTTTAGTTACTGTGGTTTTACTATCCTGAGCTCTGATTACTGTAGTTATTGAAATTTAGTTACTGTAGTTTTATTCTCTCAAGCTCTGGTTAGTTTAGTTACTGTAGTTTAGTTACTGTGGTTTTACTATCCTGAGCTCTGATTACTGTAGTTATTGAAATTTAGTTACTGTAGTTTTATTCTCTCAAGCTCTGGTTAGTTTAGTTACTGTAGTTTAGTTACTGTGGTTTTACTATCCTGAGCTCTGATTACTGTAGTTATTGAAATTTAGTTACTGTAGTTTTATTCTCTCAAGCTCTGGTTAGTTTAGTTACTGTAGTTTAAGTACTGTGGTTGTACTATCTTGAGCTCTGATTAGTTTAGTTACTGTAGTTTTATTCTCCCGAGCTCTGGTTAGTTTAGTTACTGCAGTTTTAATGTCAGTGTTTATATAATTTCTGTAGAAGTGTTAATAATAAGAAAACTCTTAATTACTGATGTTATCACTTTGCTTTAGAAATCTCAGAGCTCAAACATGCTTCACACTTTAAAAAGGTAACTAGTTTTATTCTCCTAAGCTCTGGTTAGTTTAGTTACTGTAGTTTTATTCTCCCGAGCTCTGGTTAGTTTAGTTACTGTAGTTTTATTCTCACGAGCTCTGGTTAGTTTAGTTACTGTAGTTTTATTTTCCTGAGCTCTGGTTAGTTTAGTTACTGTAGTTTAGTTACTGTGGTTTTACTATCCTGAGCTCTGATTACTGTAGTTATTAAAATTTAGTTACTGTAGTTTTATTCTCTCAAGCTCTGGTTAGTTTAGTTACTGTAGTTTAGTTACTGTGGTTTTACTATCCTGAGCTCTGATTACTGTAGTTATTGAAATTTAGTTACTGTAGTTTTATTCTCTCAAGCTCTGGTTAGTTTAGTTACTGTAGTTTAGTTACTGTGGTTTTACTATCCTGAGCTCTGATTACTGTAGTTATTGAAATTTAGTTACTGTAGTTTTATTCTCTCAAGCTCTGGTTAGTTTAGTTACTGTAGTTTTATTCTCCCGAGCTCTGGTTAGTTTAGTTACTGTAGTTTTATTTTCCTGAGCTCTGGTTAGTTTAGTTACTGTAGTTTAGTTACTGTGGTTTTACTATCCTGAGCTCTGATTACTGTAGTTATTGAAATTTAGTTACTGTAGTTTTATTCTCTCAAGCTCTGGTTAGTTTAGTTACTGTAGTTTAGTTACTGTGGTTTTACTATCCTGAGCTCTGATTACTGTAGTTATTGAAATTTAGTTACTGTAGTTTTATTCTCTCAAGCTCTGGTTAGTTTAGTTACTGTAGTTTAGTTACTGTGGTTTTACTATCCTGAGCTCTGATTACTGTAGTTATTGAAATTTAGTTACTGTAGTTTTATTCTCTCAAGCTCTGGTTAGTTTAGTTACTGTAGTTTAAGTACTGTGGTTGTACTATCTTGAGCTCTGATTAGTTTAGTTACTGTAGTTTTATTCTCCCGAGCTCTGGTTAGTTTAGTTACTGCAGTTTTAATGTCAGTGTTTATATAATTTCTGTAGAAGTGTTAATAATAAGAAAACTCTTAATTACTGATGTTATCACTTTGCTTTAGAAATCTCAGAGCTCAAACATGCTTCACACTTTAAAAAGGTAACTAGTTTTATTCTCCTAAGCTCTGGTTAGTTTAGTTACTGTAGTTTTATTCTCACGAGCTCTGGTTAGTTTAGTTACTGTAGTTTTATTTTCCTGAGCTCTGGTTAGTTTAGTTACTGTAGTTTAGTTACTGTGGTTTTACTATCCTGAGCTCTGATTACTGTAGTTATTGAAATTTAGTTACTGTAGTTTTATTCTCTCAAGCTCTGGTTAGTTTAGTTACTGTAGTTTAGTTACTGTGGTTTTACTATCCTGAGCTCTGATTACTGTAGTTATTGAAATTTAGTTACTGTAGTTTTATTCTCTCAAGCTCTGGTTAGTTTAGTTACTGTAGTTTAAGTACTGTGGTTGTACTATCTTGAGCTCTGATTAGTTTAGTTACTGTAGTTTTATTCTCCCGAGCTCTGGTTAGTTTAGTTACTGCAGTTTTAATGTCAGTGTTTATATAATTTCTGTAGAAGTGTTAATAATAAGAAAACTCTTAATTACTGATGTTATCACTTTGCTTTAGAAATCTCAGAGCTCAAACATGCTTCACACTTTAAAAAGGTAACTAGTTTTATTCTCCTAAGCTCTGGTTAGTTTAGTTACTGTAGTTTTATTTTCCTGAGCTCTGGTTAGTTTAGTTACTGTAGTTTAGTTACTGTAGTTTCCTTCTCCCGAGCTCTGGTTAGTTTAGTTACTGTAGTTTAGTTACTGTGGTTTTACTATCCTGAGCTCTGATTACTGTAGTTATTGAAATTTAGTTACTGTAGTTTTATTCTCTCAAGCTCTGGTTAGTTTAGTTACTGTAGTTTAGTTACTGTGGTTTTACTATCCTGAGCTCTGATTACTGTAGTTATTGAAATTTAGTTACTGTAGTTTTATTCTCTCAAGCTCTGGTTAGTTTAGTTACTGTAGTTTAGTTACTGTGGTTTTACTATCCTGAGCTCTGATTACTGTAGTTATTGAAATTTAGTTACTGTAGTTTTATTCTCTCAAGCTCTGGTTAGTTTAGTTACTGTAGTTTAAGTACTGTGGTTGTACTATCTTGAGCTCTGATTAGTTTAGTTACTGTAGTTTTATTCTCCCGAGCTCTGGTTAGTTTAGTTACTGCAGTTTTAATGTCAGTGTTTATATAATTTCTGTAGAAGTGTTAATAATAAGAAAACTCTTAATTACTGATGTTATCACTTTGCTTTAGAAATCTCAGAGCTCAAACATGCTTCACACTTTAAAAAGGTAACTAGTTTTATTCTCCTAGGCTCTGGTTAGTTTAGTTACTGTAGTTTTATTTTCCTGAGCTCTGGTTAGTTTAGTTATTGTAGTTTAGTTACTGTAGTTTTATTCTCTCGAGCTCTGGTTAGTTTAGTTACTGTAGTTTAGTTACTGTGGTTTTACTATCCTGAGCTCTGATTACTGTAGTTATTGAAATTTAGTTACTGTAGTTTTATTCTCTCAAGCTCTGGTTAGTTTAGTTACTGTAGTTTTATTCTCTCGAGCTCTGGTTAGTTTAGTTACTGTAGTTTAAGTACTGTGGTTGTACTATCTTGAGCTCTGATTAGTTTAGTTACTGTAGTTTTATTCTCCCGAGCTCTGGTTAGTTTAGTTACTGCAGTTTTATTCGCCCGAGCTCTGGTTAGTTTAGTTACTGTACTTTAGTTACTGTAGTTTTATTCTCCCGAGCTCTGGTTAGTTTAGTTACTGTACTTTAGTTACTGTAGTTTTATTCTCCCGAGATCTGGTTAGTTTAGTTACTGTAGTTTAGTTACTGACGTTTTATTATCCTGAGCTCTGGTTAGTTTAGGTACTGCAGTTTTATTCGCCCGAGCTCTGGTTAGTTTAGTTATTGTAGTTTAGTTACTGTAGTTTTATCCTCCTGAGCTCTGGTTAGTTTAGTTACTGTGGTTTTATTATCCTGAGCTCTGTTTAGTTAAGGTACTGTAGTTTTATCATCCTGAGTTCTGGTTAGTTTAGTTACTGTAGTTTTATTCTCCCGAGCTCTGGTTAGTTTAGTTGATGTAGTTTTATTATCCTGAGTTCTGGTTAGTTTAGTTACTGTAGTTTTATTATCCTGAGCTCTGGTTAGTTTAGTTACTGTAGTTTAGTTACTGTAGTTTTATTCTCCCGAGCTCTGGTTAGTTTAGTTGATGTAGTTTAGTTACTGTGGTTTCATTCTCCTAAGCTCTGGTTAGTTTAGTTACTGTAGTTTAATTGTTGTAGTTTTATTATCCTGAGCTCTGGTTAGTTACTGTAGCTCAGTTAAATTAGATTTTTTACTTTTGTCTCTGGGGGTGGAGCTTTCTCTGCGCTGGTTTCCACTGAAGGTGTGGATGAATTTGGCAAAGGCTCCCTTCCTGTCCAGCAGTTCCATGTAGGAGCCCATCTCAAGGATCTGACCCTCCTCCATCACCAGGACCATGTCTGCTTTAGACAGGAAGCTGAGGCTGTGAGTTACCAGCAACCGAGTCTAAAAAAAACACATCAACACACACATTACAAGGTTTAAACAACAAGAACACACACATTACAAGGTTTAAACAAGGACACACACATTACAACGTTTAAACAACAAAGACACACACATTACAAGGTTTAAACAGGACTTTGGTCAGGACAGCTCCAAGGCTGACAGTGGCCATATCCACCTCAATCAGGAATCTCATGCTGGTGCTGAAAACATTCAGGATTTAAATAGGGTTCGGAATATTGTTCACTCCTCAATCCAGGTGGCAGGGTTCTTCTGGTACTTGGTCATAGCTCTGAGTGTCATGGTTTTGGGTTTATTTCCTGTTTTATTTTGTAGTGTTCTCCTCTCCTTGTGTGTCTTGTTGTTTTACTTCCTGTCTTTGTTTGCATTTCCCTCCAGTTTTGATTGTTTGCCTCGCCCTAATTAGTTGCACCTGTGTCTCATTGTCTCCCCTACCTAAGTGTATTTTGTCAGAGTTTTTCCTTTGTTCAGTGTCAGTTCATCATTGTACCCATGTCAAGCATCCTGGTTTGTTGTTCTGTGGATTCATTGTTTCCCTGTACCTTGCCTGTCTGTGGATTTCCCTGCTAACCATTGGACTTGATTTTTCAGTTTTGACTGCTTGCCTGCTCCCTGTCTGAATTGTTTTGCCTCTGTTGGACTGCCTGAAATCTGTGTAAGCCTTTTTGTGTTTCTTATCATTAAATGGTTGATCTGCACCTGCCCTGCCTTCCTGTCTGCATTTGGGTCCTTTCCCTGCTACCCTGCTTCACAAACTACAACAGTGAGTGGGGGTACAGTGGTTGCAAACTGGGGCAAAAAAAAAACAGTAACCACTCCCAGAAGGGACCATACCTCCTTCTTTGGTGGAGGTGGAGGGCAGCTTAGGATTGCTTCCACCTTATCCATTTGTGGGCTCACCTCTCCTCTTCTAGCTGGTAGCCCAGGTTCTTAGTCTCCTGTCTTACCCACTCACACTTGATGTTGAGGGTCAATCTGGTATTCTGGGTCTTTCCAAAGACATGTTTTAGGTGCTAGACGTGTTCAACCCAGGTGATGCTGAAAATGACAACATCATAAAGGTAGAATGTATAGCATTCTTCCCAACCCTGGAGGACTTTTAAAAGTAGCTGATGCACCGTGCAGTCTAAAAGTCATCACAGTGAACTGGAAGAGTCCAGCTGCTGTGCCAAACGCTGTTTAAGGTCTGCTTGATGCCTCCAGAGGCACTTGCTAGTATCACAAGTCGAGAGTTGTGATGTACATGGTGGACCCAATCATCTCCAGCAAGTCATTGATCCTTTGTATGGGGGTATGCATTGAACCCTGAGATGGATTTAATCTTCCTGAAGTCAATGCAAATTTGCAGGGAACCATATGTCTTGAATACAATGATGACCAGACTGCACCACTCAGAGTTCGATGGCTCAGTCACCCACAACACATCCACCTCCTGCCCAAACTTTTCCACCAGCTGCAGTGAAGTACAACATGGATGTTGACAGATTGGCCTGCCATCCTTCAGGTGAATAATGTGCTCAATGAGTGTTGTTCTGCCAGGATTAGCAGTGAACAGTGACGGTGCTTCCTGAAAGATGTGAAGGAGTTGAGTTGTGAAGCTTGTTTTGTTGTAAGGTCTGTTAACAGTTCACAGGTCTGTTTCTGTTTCTTTTTGTCTGGATGATGAATTTTGTAGGTGTGTGACAGGGGTCATCTTCCAACTGATGCACTTGTAAAAGAGGTTTTAATCTCAATGTGACTTCCTAGTTAAATAAAGGTTATATATATGATGATGTAAGGCCTCTGCCATTTGGCCAACAGCTTGCTGTTGGAGGAAGGAAGCAACACAAGCACATTTTGACCCATCTGGAAATCCTGATGCCATGCCTACTGGTCTAAGTCTTCTGTGTCTTCTGGGCCTAACGCAGATTCACCTTTGCCTCCTCCTTGTATCTCACCAACCGGTCCCTCATCTCCAGCACACACTGCACCACCCCTCTGGCACTGGATGTGGTGGCAGGCGCTTCCCAGCCCTTCTGGAGTAGAATCAGTGGCCCCTGAACATCCCAGCCATACAGCAACTCGAATGGGGAGAGCCAGGTTGAAGCTTGGGTCTGGTTAAACCTCTGTCAGCCCATCAGTCTGTGGATGGGCTGACACCCACGTGGAGTGGGACTGTATTGCAGTGATGCCTAGCTACTTGTGTAAAAGCTTCATCAGCCTGGATGTGAAATTGATCCCCTGATCAGTGAGGATCTCAGCTGAATCAAGGCATGTAGGACAGCTGGCGCAGTGATGGTGTGTAGTGGGAAGGCTTCTGGAAAGCAGGTGGCATAATCACACACAACCAGGATGTACTAGTTAATCCGGCTGCTCTTTACCAAAGGACCAACAATGTCCATGGCAACCCGCCAGAAAAGGGTGGAGATGATGGGGAGTGGTTGTACGAGAGTTTGATCATACTGTGGGACTCAGGTACAGGTCTGCAGAGAACCTGCAAAGTCTCACCTTGTCTTTGAGGAGTCCTCTGGATCCAATGACTCGATCAAAGATGTGTTGTCCCACGTGAGCATCAACGGCCGACAGCGGGTCGTCCAACAGGTAAACATCTGACTTCCTGTAGACGGCCCGAGCTAGACTCACCCTCTGCTTCTGACCTCCGGACAGATTCAGACCCTGCAGTCAGTAAATACATCATCAATAAACAAAAACTAAACAATATACAATGAAACATATGACAATAAATAGTCAGAGCAATAAACAGTCAGAGTAACAAACAATCAACAATAAATAGTCAACAATAAATAGTCAGAGCGTCCATATTTAGTTAAACATCAGCCTTCTTGTCAACAGACCAGTGTTGGTACCTTCTCCCCAATCTCGGTGCTGTCTCTGGCGGGCAGGATGTCCAGGTCCGGTAGCAGAGCACAGGCTTCCAGGACGCGATGGTACCAGCTCTCCTTCCTCTCTCCCCAAAACAAAATGTTGTCCTTCAGAGTGGCATTCTGGATCCAGGCTTGCTGGGGGACATAGGCGACTGAACCCTGCACCGCCACAGTCAAAATCAACGACTATTAACACTGAGAGAGGATTCTGCTATAAAATACATCAATTCAGCAGATAAATCTTTATAAAACAGCAGTCAATTCCATCACTTTTAAATAGGATATTCTTTTATGATTTTACTGATCACTTTTAAAACATGTGTGGGTCTGGCCCCAAGCTGCATAATGGAAATGTTGACCCCATATGAGCCAGCTCACAGCCTTAGATCCTCAGGTGGGGCCCTGCTGGCTGTTCCTCAGTCGAGGCTTCAATCTAAAGGTGACCGTGCTTTTGCTATCAGGGCCCCTCGGCTGTGGAACCACCTGCCTGAGAAGGTAAGGCTTACAGAATCAGTGACTTCTTAAAACTCACTTTTATAGACTTGCTTTTACATGATGTCAGAATCAGAATCAGAAATACTTTATTGATCCCAGAGGGGAAACTCTTTAGTTACAGCAGCTCACTATCATGTCAGTCCACACAGGAATAGAAGTACTAAGCAAAAAATATAATACACTATAATACAGGCAAGATAAATTCAGTACCAAGTGGGTATAAGTATAAAATTAAAATGAGTGTAAAGTACAAAGTGGATTACCGGTTGATGATAAGTATGTACAGTATAATAATACAATTTAATAATACAATGTAATAAGTAGTAGTGCATGAACTGTCAAGTTATGTTTAGCTTATTAAGATTATTATGAGATGGTGGCTATTGCACAGCAGTAATAGAAGTATGAATAAATATCAATAAATTAAACTGAAAACAGAGTATATTGCACCGGAGTATTAAACAGAGAATATTGCACAATTATGTCAAGTGTTACAGTGATGTTAATGGTTCAATGTCCAGTTTAGTGACTTAGGGTCATACAGACTGACATTTAGAGGGAGGAGTTAAAGAGTTTGATGGCCACAGGCAGGAATGACTTCCTGTGGCGCTCTGTGCTGCATTTTGGGGGGATGAGTCTTTCGCTGAAGGTACTCCTTTGTTTGACCAGCACATCATGGAGTGGGTGGGAGACACTGTCCAAGAGGGCATGTAGTTTGGCCAGCATCCTCCTCTCTGACACCACCGCCAGAGAGTCCAGCTCCACCCCCACAATGTCACTGGCCTTACGGATCAGTTTGTTGAGTCTGTTAGCGTCCGCTACCCTCAACCTGCTGCCCCAGCATGCAACAGCATACAGGATAGCACTGGCCACCACAGACTCATAAAACATCCTCAGCATTGTCTGGCAGATGTTGAAGGACCTCAGCCTTCTCAGAAAACAGAGGCGGCTCTGGCCCTTCCTGTAAAGAGCTTAAGTGTTTTTAGCCCAGTCCAGTTTATTGTCCATGTGTCTACAACCAGCTCCTTAGACTTTGTCGCATTGAGCTGCAGATGATTCTGCTCACACCATGAGACAAAGTTCCCCACCACAGCCCTGTACTCAGTCTCATCACCACCATTGATACTTCAACCACAGCAGAGTCATCAGAAAACTTCTGAAGGTGGCAGGACTCTGTGTGGTGGCTGAAGTCTGTGGTGTAGATGGTGAAGAAGAAGGGAGAAGGACAGTCCCCTGAGGGGTCCCAGTGTTGCTGACCACGCTGTCCGACACACAGTGCTGCAGACGCACGTGCTGTGGTCTGCCAGTCATGTAGTCCACAATCCAGGACACAAGGGGGGCTTCCACCTGCATCGCTGCTAGCTTCTCCCCCAGCAGGGCTGGCCGGATGATGTTGAAAGCACTGGAGAAGTCAAAAAACATGATCCTCACCGTGCTTGCCGGCTTGTCCAGGTGGGTGTGGATGCGGTTCAGCAGGAAGATGATGGCGTCAACAATGTTGTCCTCTTATTCGTCTCTTTATTGCATTTATTGTTTCCATTTGTTTATATTTTCATTGTCGTGCTTTTCATTGTTCTTAAGTTGTCTTTTGTTTTAATTTGACCTTAATTTTGTTTGGCATTTCTGTTTGGCTTTCTGCGGTTATAATACCTTCTGGGTATCCTGTTTCTGCTATGCTTTGTCTGTCAAAGCACTTAGTAAACTTAAAAGGTGTTATATAAATAGTTATTATTATTGTTTGTGTTTTGTTTACTGTAACAGTAGATCAAATTTTGTGTTTTTAATGTGTCAGTTGTAATGAAAATTATGGTATTAACCTGCATTAAGATGTATAACAGCTTATAAGGATGTAAGTAATATGAGTAGCCATCTCTGTCTAATAACCTACGCCCTGTACGAATTTTGCAACGTAATAAGAACATGGGAAACTGGGAAGTCCTAGCTAAATTTTAGTGTCTGTGAAGTGACACCATATCAGCACTAAACAGACGCATAACTGTTACAGTAAGTATAAATTATTGTGTGATATTCTGCTCAGGGTCTCTCTGTCTTCGTGACTCTGAGATCCGTATGCATATGTAACTTTGGGTATTGCAATGAATGGTCCGTAAGACCAAAGGATATTGTGTTGGCTGGTATTTGTGACCTAATCTCAACTAACCTAGACAGAGAATGATCTTCAGTTTTCACAACATAGTTAAAGCTCTTTTCTCTTAAATAGAACATTCAACTAGTCATGGTGTGGAAACAAAGCTGTGAAGATATTATAAGAACTGGATAACAGACTCAAAGACGACGTCCATTCATTAGAAGGAAAGTTGTTCAGTCAGCACAAACACCAAAAAAGTTTTCTTGTTCTGTGAGCCACTGCACATGCTCAGTAGTGTTTCTCTCCCTGGCTCTGCCCCTTGAGATGACATCACACACATAAGAAAACATATGTAGATCTGAGAAGGTTTTACAAAAACTAAACCTTCACAGTTTAAAAAATCAATAATACAAATATTAATAATAAATGTTGTTTGTTGCCACCTTGATGGAGACGAAGCCACACCTCCTCTCCATCTCTCCCAACATGGCTGACAGCAGAGATGACTTCCCTGAGCCAACATGGCCGACCACAGCCACCAGGGAGCCTGTCTTCACTTTCATGTTGATCCTCTGCAGACAAGGCGGCCCGTCATTGGTCCAGGAGAAGGACCCGCCCTCAATCACCACACTGTCTCCATCTGAAGACAGAACATGGTTCCACATGATTCCACCACATATGGTTCCACACAATTCCACGCAATTCTACGTGTTTCCAACACATGGTTCCATATGGTTCTAACACATGGTTCAACACAGTTCTATGCAAGTCTAATACATGGTTCCACAAGGTTCCACATGGTTCTATTTCTATGTGGTTCCAACACATGGTTCCACATGGTTCGATGTCGTTCTAACACACGGTTCTATATGGTTCTAACACATGGTTCTAACACATAGTTCCACACGGTTCCACATGGTTCTACATGTTTCTACAAGGTTACACAGGGTTTCACCAGTCTGTTCTAATGTTATAGTTACCTATATCATTCGATTGTCGTGTGTATACATTTATGAATAAAATAAATAGATTTCTTTAAGTGGTCGAACAGTAAAACAAACATAATAAAAGCAAACGTCAAACTTAAGATAAGATAAAACAAAGCTTAATTGATCCCCAAAGGAGAAATTAACAACTCCACAATTAATTTTAATTCTTCCAGAATCTCAAAAACATTCAAACTCATCATTAAAAGTCATTAAAAGATTTGTTTCATTCAAAAGACAAACAAGTAAGAACAAACATTTTCTCTTTCAGTCCAGTCAACAGTTTTGCCCTGCTTCCAGTCTTTGTGCTTCCAATCTTTGTGCTAAGCAAGGCTAACAGTTTCCTCCTGCTTCCAGACTTTGTGCAAAGCTAGGCTTGCAGTTTTAGTACTGGACACACAGGTGAAACTGATTTCTGTCTTCATGAGTCAGACAGGTGTGTGTGTGATGTCATACCTCTGGTATGAGGGAATCTCTCCACGTTGTCGGGCTTCAGTTCATCTTGGCACAGGAAGTTTATCAGACGTCTGAGCGAGACGATGGCCTGATCATAAAATAATAGATCCATTATAGAAACATTAAACACATCATATCTGACATTTTACCAAACAGAGAAGTAAAGTACAAAAGACACCAGAGGAGTGGGAGGAGTGTTTCTCACATAATTAACCATTCAATACTTCTTATTAAATTGTACAATAATAATTTTTCAAACACATTAAATTGGATAAAATCATATCTGTCAGAGGGGACCCAATGTTTTCAAGTAAATAACGCACTGTTTCCCATAGTACAAGAGGAGTGTGTACTCTGAGAGTACCAGAAGGCTCCACACTAGGACCACTGTTATTTAGTTTGTACATGAACAATCTTTAAGTGTGATGATGCAGAAATTCAGAATCAGAATCACAATCAGAAATACTTTATTGATCCCCGAAGGGAAACTCTTTGTTACAGCAGCTCGTTTTACGTCAGTGCACACAGGAGTACTAACAAAAAATATAATACAATACACTATCAAAACAGGTCAGAAAATAAATTAAGTACCAGGTGGGTATAAGTATAAGATAAAATACGTGTGAGGTACCAAGTGGGTTTACCGGTTGATGATGATAATACAGTCAAATAATACAAACTAATAATACAAGTAATAGGTAGTGGTGCAAGTACTGTCGAGTTAAGTGCAGCTTATTGAGATTATTAAGATATTGCACAGCAGTAAAGGAGGTAATACACAGAATATTGCACAATTATTCAAGTATGGCAGAGATGTAATGATCCAATGTCCAGTTTAGTGACCTAGGGTCATACAGACTGACACTTAGAGGGAGGAGTTAAAGAGTTTGATGGCCACAGGCAGGAATGACTTCCTGTGGCGCTCTGTGGTGCTTTTTGGTGGGATGAGTCTTTCACTGAAGGTGCTCCTTTGTTTGACCAGCACGTCATGGAGCGGGTGGGAGACGCTGTCCAAGATGGCGTGTAGTTTACCCAGCATCCTCCTCTCTGACACCACCGCCAGAGAGTCCAGCTCCACCCCCACAATGCCACCGGCCTTACGGATCAGTTTATTGAGTCTGTTAGTCTCCGCTAACCTCAGCCTGCTGCCCCAGCATGCAACAGCATACAGGATAGCACCGGCCACCACAGACTCATAGAACATCTTCAGCATTGTCCGGCAGATGTTGAAGGACCTCAGCCTCCTCAGGAAACAGAGGCGGCTCTGGCCCTTCCTGTAAAGCACTTGCATGTTCTTGGTCCAGTCCAGTTTATTATCCAAGTGTACTCCCTGGTACTTGTACTCCTCCACAATGTCCACACTGACCCCCTGGATGGAAACCGGGGTCACTGGTGCCTTGGCCCTCCGTAGATCCACAACCAGCTCCTTAGACTTTGTCGCATTGAGCTGCAGATGGTTCTGCTCACACCATGAGACAAAGTTCCCCACCACAGCCCTGTACTCCGACTCATCACCACCGCTGATACATCCCACCACAGCAGAGTCATCAGAAAACTTCTGAAGGTGGTAGGACTCTGTGTGGTGGCTGAAGTCCATGGTGTAGATGGTGAAGAGGAAGGGAGAGAGGACAGTCCCCTGAGGGGCCCCAGGGAGAGGGGACAGTCCCCTGGGGGGCCCCAGTGTTGCTGACCACGCTGTCCGAGTGCTGTGGTCTGCCAGTCAGGTAGTCCACCTGCATCGCTGCCAGCTTCTCCCCCAGCAGGGCTGGCCGGATGGTGTTGAAAGCACTGGAGAAGTCAAAAAACATGATCCTCACCATTCTTGCTGGCTTGTCCAGGTGGGTGTGGATGCGGTTAAGCAGGAAGATGATGGCGTCCTCAACTCCCAGTCGGGGCTGGTAGGCGAACTGAAGGGGGTCCAGGAGTGGTCTGACCATGGGCCGCAGCTGTTCCAGCACCAGTCTCTCCAGGGTCTTCATTATGTGGGAGGTCAGTGCCACCGGTCAGTAGTCCTTGGAGCCACTGGGATGCGGTGCCTTCGGCACAGGAACGAGGCAAGATGTCTTCCACAGAACAGGGACCCTTTGAAGACTCAGGCTCAGGTTGAAGACATGTTGAAGGACTCCACATAGCTGGGGGGCACAGGCTTTTAGCACCCCGGGGCTAACGCCATCGGGGCCTGCAGCCTTGTTTGAGTGGAGCTTCATCAGCTGTCCTCTCACCTGGTCAGCAGTCAGGCACACAGCAGAGGTTACAGGTGGGGGAGGGGGGAGTCATTAGTGTGAAGAGGGCCGTTAGCCTGATGGGGAGGGGGGAGCAGAGTACTCAGAGGAGCTTGAAATTGATGAAGCTGCACTTATGGGCTCTGCTATCTCAATGAGGAAAACCATAACAATGTAATTCACTAATAAGAACAAGATTCTCCGAAATATTTATATAAATGGTAAAAAAGAAAGAAAGTAGATGAGGTTAAATATTTAGGTGTTATCTTAGGTCCGTCTCAGGAGTTCAAAAAGCACATCAAGATCATGAGACACTCACTGAAGTATTGCTGTGTTTAGACATATTATAAACTCACTTACTGTGGAGGCAGGATTTTTTTTAAAAAATTGTGTTTCTGTTGTGTTTAGTTTTAAATAAATTAAACATTTCTGTTGTGTTTATTTTTTAAACAAATTATGTGTTTATGTTGTGTTTATTTTGTGTGTTTATTTGTGTTACTGTAGCAGCATTTGAAAACTGATTCCTGTGACTTCCTGGTTGTAGAAGCTACACTCGGCTGTAAGACTTTCAGTCAAACTTCACTGGTCTTCATTCAATGGCTGATAGACCACCATTTCTACTTATTGACACTTTTTAACCAATCAACAGCCAGATTTAACTAGGGGAACACCTGCTGGCCAATTAGAGCCCTGCATGTCGCAGTCCTTTCAGGTTTGTTATGTCCACCTGTTTTTATTTTAAGCTTTTCAAGTTAAAATCTCTCTGTTTAAGTAACGAATGATTTCCACCACATTAAGTAGACACTAAAGATTTAAGAATCACACTAAAATCACACTCCCAAAAATAGTTTTGTCAACAGTTTTTACTGAAGAAAAAGTGAAAACGGCCTCCAGTGTGTTGTGTGGAGTAACTGTAAATGTAATTTTTAATGTCAATTAAAATATAATTCTTCAAACAAAATTTTTCTCTCCTCCACTTTACTGAGGTGGAAGCAGAAATGACATATCTCTAGAGGGAAGAAAGAAAATATGTTTTTTGCTCTTTGAGTGAAATAACCTTTTAAAAACCTTGACTTGATTGAACAGAGGTTGATGGCTGTAACTTGCCTGCATGGTGGTGCTCATGGCAAAGGGAAGCTGACTCAGAGGAGTTTTCAGGATGTTGATAAGAGTGACAGAAACAAAAATCTTCTGAGCATCCAGAATGTTTTGCTCATCAATCAACACGTAAACTCCAAACACTGAAAAGGCAATCTGATCAGAAAAGATGAGAAGAAGAAAATATCTGTAAAAAATTTTGTTTTTCAGGTTTTCAGTGTTTCAGAGAGTTTAAAAATCACCAGACATTAGTCTGACCGGATGTTAATCTGAGTCTCATACTCTGGTCAGGTAAACCCAAGTCAGATATTAGTCTTTGTAACCAGACCAGAAGCTGTCTGGTTAGGTGTGGACCAAGCAGGTGTGAGACTCACCAGGAAAGAGGAGGAGTTGAAGGAAGCTAGGGAGACAGAGTAGAGAATCTGAGATTTCTTCAGGGCATCGAGTTCTCCATCTCTCAGGATGCCAACACGTCGCAGGAAAGCTTCCTCCCAGGCATAAAACTTAAGGATCTTCACACCACTCAGGATTTCATTCATCAGTTTGATCCGACCGTCCATGAAGTTCATCTGAACCTCCTGAGAAACAAAATGTTGTTCAGCTTTTAACCAATCAATTCGGCACAGAAAAGATTTAAATTAAGGTAAAAAAAATTACATTTCCTCTGAGTATCTGGTACAACACAAAGAAACAGCTCTCTCACCTGAAGTTTGCCTCTCACTTTAGCGATGAATCCGTTCAGAGGGAAGATCAGAACAACAGCAGTGATACCAGCAATAGAAGATGGGCCAAGGAGCTGTCAATCAATCAATCAATCAATCAGATAGGCTGTCAATCAATCAATCACAGATAGGCTGTCAATCAATCAATAACAGAGGGGCTGTCAATCAATCAATAATTCACAGAAAGGCTTTAAATCAATCAATCACAGAGAGGTGGTCAATCAATCAGTCACAAAGAGAGAGACTGTCAATCAGTCAATCAATTAGTCAATCAATCACAGAGGGGCTTTTAACCAATCACAGAGAGACTGTCATGATGATGTCACAGCTGATCAATACTCCCTCTCTGATTATAAACATATATATGGTATAAATGGCTGTAACTGTAACAGTATTTCATGTTTCCTGCAGAGATCAAACACATTTGCATCAGAGTAACCAGAGATGACATCATGTTTCAATAGCAGAAAAGGTACCAACAAAACATCAAACAACAAACACAACAGACACATACATTGTGTGATGTGTTTATCATGTCAGGGGGTTTTTTTACCTGCCACAGGAAGTAGAAGCAGAGTGCGATCTCGATGGGAGTGACCCAAATACTATTGAAATAAACCACAAAGTCCATCAGTTTCTGAGTGTCGGCTGAAACCAGATTAATGATTTCTCCCAAAGTACACCGCCGCCGAGCTGCACTACTGATCAGCAGACACTGAGGATTCAAACACAGAAAACTTTATTGACTTCACTGCTGATCAGCAGTTGGATGAGCAAACACACTCTGAAATGTTAAAGTTGAACTCCAATGATTTTCAGCCTCAGCACCCGTTTCCAGGTGTTGGGTAGTAGTACTGCATATGTGAAACAAGTAGTATAAAGCCTTTTGTGTCTCCAGAGGGAGCTGTGTGAAGAGAAATGTCCTCAAGTGATGTCACTTGAGTCAGCGTCGGTTGGGGCTGAAGACTACAAGTTTGTAAATTAACAATTATTTGCTATACATTTGAACATACACTAGTTCTGATCAAGCACTCATAGCTCTCGCCTTCTTTTAGCAACTTTCTCACTAATCCCACAGTTTACACGCTATTCATTTTTGCTAGCTACTGTTCTTTAGCTTAGCAGCTAGCAATGGCTTCTCTCTTTCCCTCTCGTGTTCTATCTTGCTCAGTGTGTCAAATGTTTAGCTATTCCTCTGCCTCCTTTAGTGATAATGGTACATGTAATAAATGTAGTTTATTTGTAGTATTAGAGGCGAGGCTTAGTAAATTGGAAACGCAGTTCAGCACCATGGGAACTTAATCATTAGCTGCTGTAGTTAGCCAGCCCCCAGTAGCTGGTGTGGACTGACCAGAGGTAGCTCCTGTTAGCTGTCCCCCAGCAGCTCCCAAGCAGCCAGGAAACCAGGGAGGCTGGGTGACTGTCTGAAAGAAGCATAGCCCTAAGCAGAAGTCCACGGTTCACCACCAACCTGTTCACATTTCTAACAAGTTCTCCCCACTCAGCCACACACCCGCTGAGAAACCAACTCTGATTATTGGCAGCTCCATTTTGAGAAACATGAAGTTTATATGTAAAATCATTAATCTCTTTTGGACATCCAAAGCAAAGAGTTCTGTTACGAGGACAGCTGGCGGACTGTGTTAAGCGATCTTGGACTGCTATGCCCAGAGGGCCCGGGGACCACCACGGCCTTGTCTGTAGAAGCACCAGAGAAGCAACACCACAAGCGGTGCAACAGGACACAGAAGCGGGGCAAGCACAGAGGAGTGCAAACCAGGCTAACCACTAACCCACACAGAACTCAGTGGCAACTCTGACCACCTAGCTGCTATGCTAATACCATCATACAGAGCTAGGGTGAAACGAGAGAAACCAGCTCTGAGGACTGTCAGAGTGTGGCCAAAGGTCTTGAGAACACACAGTGGGACATATTTAATGTGGCTGCTACATACAACAACATCACTGACTTGCAGGAATATACTGACACTGTTATTGGCTATGTCAACAAGTGCATAGATGATGTGAATGTTGTCAAAACTATCAAGCAGCGTGTCAATCAGAAACCCTGGCTGACTGGTTATGTATGTTCACTACTTAGAGCCTGCAATGCTGCATTCAAATCTGGGGACACAGTAGCATACAGACTTGCTTGGAGAACCTTGTCTTGGGGCATTAGGGAGGCAAAGAGACAATATGGACAGAAGCCATTTCATGGACAATAAAGACATGTGGTGCTTGTGGTAAGTTTTTCAGTCAACTGACTACAAGCCCTCCATCCAGCATGTAGGCCGTATAGACCCCTCCCTGCCAGACAAACTTAATGACTTTTGACTATGCACGTTTTGAGGCAACTAATAACAACCAGGCACACATGCTTCCACTAACATCCAGCAACCAGATACTTCAGCTGTCCACAGTTGCAGTAAAGAAGGCCTTCGCCACTGCCAACCCACGCAAAGCTGCAGGGCCAGATAACATCCCTGGACTGTGCAGAACAACTGAAAGATGTTTTTACAGACATCTTTAACACCTCACTTAGTCAGGCAGTTGTGCCTACATGCCTCAAAAGTGCCACCATCATCCCGGTGCCTAAGAAGTCAAAACCAGCTTGTATGAATGATTACCACCCTGTAGCTCTCACACCTATAGTGACAAAATGCTTTGAGTGATTGGTCATGAAGCACATCAAGGCCCGCCTCCCTACAAACCTAGATCCTCGAGTTTACACACAGAGCCAACCGGTCCAGAGAGGATGCAATTTCCACCACACTGCATCTCACCTTGTCACATCTAGAGAGCAAGAACACCTATGCCAGGCTCCTATTCATTGACTTCAGCACTTTAACACCATAATCCCACAACAGCTGGTGGAAAAGCTGATGTTGCTGGGTGTGGATGCTGGCATCTGCAACTGGATCCTTGACTTCCTGTCACAGAGGCAGCAGTCAGTCAGAGTGGGCAGCCATGCTTCAGCAACAATCTCAGTGAGCACAGGCTCACCTCACAGCTGTGTCTTGAGCCCCCTACTGTTCACTCTCCTCACCTACGACTGTATTGCCAGATTTAATTCCAATCATATAATTAAGTTTGCTGATGACACAACAGTGGTGGGTCTCATTACTGACCACGACTAATCTGCCTACATAAAATTCCCTTCACAGAGAGCAAGATCACCGCTAAGCCCCTCTCCCTACCAATATCACAGTTTTCCTTTGCTGCCCCAAAAGGAACAGTTTCGTCATTGGACCCGGCTTAGTCAATGCTGTAAATCACTTCGGTACTGTATTCCCTGTCGGGAATGAAAACCTCCTCTTCCCAGTGGTCCAATGCTCCTGTGCTAAGGGTGTAAACAACACCAACACTCCCCCAGTGCTCCGAGCTCCCAGTCCGTGCAGAGTCAGCTAATAGGATTGCTAGTTGCATGGCTAACTGAGCTAACTAGCTAATGGCAGCTACAGTTAGCAGCATTTAGCAGTTACTTTAGCAACAAGTAAAGTTATCTGTCCATCAGGAAACTCCATAAATCACAGAGAGTTGAGGCAGAGCAGCCGCAGGGAAAACCAGAAAATATTTTTGCCATAAAATGTGATCCAGTTTCACCAAAATCAGTGTATAAAATTTTAAAGTTGTGTTTTTGTACAGTAATTAGTGAGGCCAAGTCCCCAGAAACACTTCGCTCCTTCATCTAACATTTTTCCACCCTAATTCTTGTCTCATTTGTGGTCTGATAAACAGTACATTCATCAAATTCAGTGCCCTATATCGCTAGTTTCACAAAAATCATAAAGTTATAAAGTTGTGTTTTTGTACAGTAATTGGTGAGGCCCAGCTGCTTCTTGCCTTTTGGAGTGGACTATGCACATGCGCAATGCAGATATTCACGTAAGTAACTGAAGACCCGCCTTGAGGGGAGGACTGACAGATTGCATTTTCATTTTCATGTTGACACCAAAAGAGCGTGGCAGTTGTTTCACCTCTAGAATATCTGAGTGGTTGGCCACTACTTGTGAATAGGTAGGTTGCATCCAAGGGGGTGGTATGGCTTGAACCATGTCAGGCTGTGCTTCAGCATAGTATGCTGCTCCAGAAATGTGTTCTCGAGACCTGGAATGACTGCCTGCCTGATTTATGGTGGGTGGGACTCTGCCAGGTGGGGATCTCGTAGGCTGGACTTTAGCAGGCTAGGCTATGGTAGGCTGGGATCTGGTAGACTTGGCTCTCCTAGCCTGGGCTCTGCTGGGGTGTACTGTGCCAGATGGAAGTCTCCTCTCCCTTGGCCAGTGTGGTGTGGGGTCATTTTGGGAAAAAAAGTAGTCCCATGTGCCCAAAGACTTAATATAGTATGATGAGAAAATGGCTGTATCTCAGAAACTACAAAGTATTTGGTATCTATGAACTCGTAACAAGTTGAATATCAAAGATATGTACACATATGAAGTGTAAAGAAAATCTAATATGGAAGACATTTATTAAACAATTTCAGCGTTTTTCCTAATTTTTCAAAAATCCTGACTTTGACCATTGATAAAAGTGTGATTTTTCATGTGATCAAAAAATTTCAAAGTTGTACAGTTTGATACTTGCCCAAAGTATGTCCATACCAGATTTCAAGACTTTAGACCAATCAGAACAAATGTTGTGGCATTTCTACTTATCGTACTAAATATAGTCTTTGGGCACAAATGGGTTAAAGAGTTCAACATATCCTCATACAACGGTTCGTAGATATCTTACGAAAAGTAATGCCCCATTTTTCATGCATAATCCTACAAATGTCCAGTAACCAGCAACAGGAGTACTGGACCTCCATTGTCATGGTGACAATAAACTCATGGTTAACGTTGTGAAATGGTCGTAGTTTGGTTAGGTTTAGGCACCAAAACTACTTGGTTAGGTTTAGGAAAGGTTTTTGGGTCAATTTTTCCAACTGAAAAAAATTACTGCTGTGTTCTTCACTTTCTTTATGTACAGAGCTAAGCTGTTTATCTATGATTTTACATGGGGTTCTAGAAGTCCAGTTTTTCTTCAAATGTCCCTACCCCTCAGGATTGTTCTGTAGTTAATCTTAATTCTTCTTACATTCCTTTTCTTATCTTTGTTGTTGATTTCCTCCTTTGTTTGCTGTTCTTTTTAGTAGTTTTGTCCTGGTCTGAGATACCATGGCAGCTGCTAGCTGACAGTTGACAGTTGGTGCTGTTACCAGTCAGCTTGCTAGGTAGCTAGCTTCTCCCACAGATTTGTTAACTGATTTTAGTTTACTGGTTTCTCAGATTTACTCAAAACTTGCCCACTTTGTATCCAAAGTTTAATTTAATATAAAAATTGGCACTAAACTCGATCTTAAAGCAATTAAATTATTTGCTGAAGTAAGAGCTCGTGTTTTGTTGCTTCTTCTTTCTTGGTTGCCCAGCTCTCTCTCTCTCTCTCTCTCTCTCTCTCTCTCTCTCTTCAATTCAACTGGGCTTTATTGGCATGGGAAACAGATGTTAACATTGCCAAAGCATGTGTCTCTCTCTCTCTCTCTCTCTCTCTCTCTCTCTCTCACTCACTCTCTTAGTCTTTCTGTCTCTCTCTTTCAATTCAAATCAATTCAATTCAAAGGCCTTTATTTGCATGCAAATTTCAAGAACAATGTTGCCAAAGCATCAAAATATAATTTGTCCAAATATTTGGACAGCACACGGTAATAGTAATATTAACATTTACAAAGCATTAAGATTGATATATATTAATTATATATGTTCAGTATATTCTATGCATCTATTTGTGTGTGTGTGTGTGTGTGCGCATGCTGATGAATTGTTTATGTTTAGGGAAGGATAAAGGGGTACAGTAGCCATATTGAAATGAATCCCCAGTTAACAGTAATGTTATGGATTGTATGTAGGAACAATTAATATAATAATATAATTCACCCAGTAACCATCTCCCCAATTACATTTCAACATATCACATAAAACCAGCTGTTTATCTAAATGTGGACCACATTAACAGCCTAGTATGATTCATTATTGTTGCTTTATTGTTTTTTTTATTGTTTTTGTTATTGTTTTGTCATTTATGTAGCTTTATTTGAATGTATTTTAAATTTTTTCTAATTTTATTGCCTCAGGCATTCCTGTTTTTTAAAGGACAGTAATTTTGCTCGGCATAAGCACTCTGTCATAGTAGCGTAGCGGTAATGCGCAGGTATACGGAACTGTGTGCACATGCGTCTGCATGGCTGAGTTGTACTAATCACACACAGATGTGCACATACACACATGGGACTTTTAGTAAATAATCACACAAGCGTATGTACATGCGTCTTGTCCTCCGTGACCCTTTATACCCCATATACAGTGGTGTGAAAAAGTGTTTGCCCCCTTCCTGATTTCTTATTTTTTTGCATGTTTGTCACACATAAATGTTTCAGATCATCAAACAAATTTAAATATTAGTCAAAGATAACACAAGCAAACACAAAATGCAGTTTATAAATGAAGGTTGTTATTATTAAGGGAAAACAAAATCCAAACCTACTGTGTGAAAAAGTGATTGCCCCACCTATTAAAACATAACTTAACTGTGGTTTATCACACCTGAGTTCAATTTCTCTAGCCACACCCAGGCCTGATTACTGCCACACCTGTTCTCAATCAAGAAATCACTTAAATAGGACCTGCCTGACAAAGTGAAGTAGACCAAAAGATCTTCAAAAGCTAGACATCATGCCGAGATCCAAAGAAATTCAGGAACAAATGAGAAAGAAAGTAATTGAGATCTATCAGTCTGGAAAAGGTTATAAAGCCATTTCTAAAGCTTTGGGACTCCAGCGAACCACAGTGAGAGCCATTATCCACAAATGGCGAAAACAGTGGTGAACCTTCCCAAGAGTGGCCAGCCGACCAAAATTACCCCAAGAGCGCAGCAACGACTCATCCAAGACCACAAAAGACCCCACAACAACATCCAAAGAACTGCAGGCCTCACTTGCCTCAGTTATGGTCAGTGTTCATGACTCCACCATAAGAAAGAGACTGGGCAAAAATGGCCGGCATGGCAGAGCTCCAAGACGAAAACCACTGCTGAGCACAAAGAACATTAAGGCTCGTCTCATTTTTGCCAGAAAACATCTTGATGATCCCCGAGACTTTTGGGAAAATACTCTGTGGACTGACGAGACAAAAGTTGAACTTTTTGGAAGATGTGTGTCCCATTACATCTGGCGTAAAAGTAACACCGCATTTCAGAAAAAGAACATCATACCAACAGTAAAATATGGTGGTGGTAGTGTGATGGTCTGGGGCTGTTTTGCTGCTTCAGGACCTGGAAGACTTGCTGTGATAAATGGAACCATGAATTCTGCCGTCTACCAAAAACTCCTGAAGGAGAATGTCCGGCCATCTGTTCGTGACCTCAAGCTGAAGCAAACTCGGGTTCTGCAGCAGGACAATGATCCAAAACACACCAGCAAGTCCACCTCTGAATGGCTGAAGAAGAACAAAATGAAGACTTTGGAGTGGCCTAGTCAAAGACCTGACCTGAATCCTATTGAGATGCTGTGGCATGACCTTAAAAAGGCAGTTCATGCTCGAAAACCCTCCAACGTGGCTGAATTACAACAATTCTGCAAAGATGAGTGGGCCAAAATTCCTTCACAGCGCTGTAAAAGACTCATTGCAAGTTATCGCAAACGCTTGATTGCAGTTGTTGCTGCTAAGGGTGGCCCAACCAGTTATTAGGTTTAGGGGGCAATCACTTTTTCACACAGGGCCATGTAGGTTTGGATTTTGTTTTCCTTTAATAATAACAACCTTCATTTAAAAACTGCATTTTGTGTTATCTTTGATTAATATATAAATTTGTTTGATCTGAAACATTTAAGTGTGACAAACATGCAAAAAAATAAGAAATCAGGAAGGGGGCAATCACTTTTTCACACCACTGTATGTGTCTAGGTCTCTCTCTCTCTGTCTCAGTCTGTCTCTCTGTTGTCTCTCTCTCAGTCTGTCTCTCTATCTGTCTGTCTGTCTGTCTGTTACCTTCCTGTAGACGAGTCCCATTACGGCAGTCTTCAGTCTCATTCCGACAGTGAAGCAGTGAAACATGTACTGATGATGGAGGAGAGACTGCAGACAGGACAGCAGGAAGAGCAGCGAGGCGAACAAGAAACCTTTCCACATCTCAGCATCTTTATCTCGCATGAAGGCCAGCAACAAGCTGACAACAACAACAACAAACAATAAAAGCAATTCACAAACAGAAAACTATAAACAACAACAATAAACAAGTTCAAACAATTTCAGAGTAGAGTCGTAGTTTGTCGAGTTGAGCTGGAGGGTTTTTACTTTGTGGAATGTAACTCATCCAAAACATTACAACATCAAAAAACAGACAGTGTAGTCCCTCATTCGTCCAGGAGTGTTCTATCGTAGAAAAGGTTTCAGTCGTAGTCATCTGGACACTGTATTCAGTGTCTCAATTGAGAATGGCTTCCAGATGGGAGCCGAAACGTCTTGATTCTGAAAACAGTGTCCAGATGACTACGACTGAAACCTTTTCTACAACATCAAAAAACTCAACACCATCATATCTGTTGCTCTCTTTGTCTGTCAGCAGTTTCGATAAAGTTTTTTTTCCATCTGACTACAAACACAAACTAATCACATCAGTGACACCTCAGACTAAAACCATTACCACTGACCTGATGACCAATTAAAACTAGATAAACACACCTGTCAGAGTTTCAGAGCAGAGTGAGACATTAGTAAACATTTGTGACCTCTCTGACACTCACCTGTCCTCTTTGACCTCTCTGACACTCAGCTGACCTTTCTGACTCTCACCTGAGTACCTGTGGAACAGCGAACATGAAGGCATCATGCAGGAGGAGACACAGCGTCCCACACAGGAAGTACTGGCCGAAGCTTTGCCCCAAAGCGTGCAGAAGGAAGAGGCCATAGCCCCGCCCCTTCCTGTTCTTCCTCAGCAGCCGCGTTTTTTCTGTCAGCACGGTAGAACCACCGGACCAGGACCGGGGTGGTCCAGAACCAGCAGGCTCCTCCCTGCAGAATATCAAAACAAACAGGTATAGTGAATTTTGGGGGGAGGGGCCTTTAGGTTAAACATGGACTTTCACCCGGACTTTCACCCGGGGAGACTGGGGTTCGTGTCCCATGCGAAACCAAAAGTCAACATTGAGTTATTTTAAGTTACGCGTACTTATTTTAAGTTATGTTCGTTACTTAAGCTACATAAGTTAAGTCACATGACTTACTTTTATTAATAATGACATCACTGCTGGTTGCTGGACATTTGTAGGATTATGCAAGAAAAATGGTGCATTACTTTTCGTAAGATATCTACGAACCACTGTATGAGGTATTGGGCATGAGGTGGGGTACACCTGGACAGGTTGCCAGTCAATCCCAGGGCTGACACATAGAGTAACAACCAATCATGCTCATATTCACCGTTTTATATGCAATCATGTTTCAGGAAGAAGCTTCTATGTTTTCTGATGTCCTGCTGTCCATTTCCTTTTCCTCCAGCTGTTTCACATTAAAACTCGAGTGAGTCAGGGGGCTTTTATTTGGAAACATCTGCAGGAAGTGTTGAGTTTCAGCAGCAGCAGCAGTTCAACAGAAACTAATCAGACTAAAGGAATCAGGCTCAGCAGTGTAACATCACTGTGACCACATATGTTTCTTTATTTCTTCATTTATGTATTTAATTTATTGTTTTTCATGTGTTAACATACAGATTAAATATAAATTAATCTCAATATTAAATATAAAGTGTTATACTGCAGCTGTTTGCAGTTCTGAGTCCAGAACTTCTCCAAGTCTGTTATGATCCGGATCGATGAGTCCTGGTCCCGCAGAGGCCAAAGGTCTGCAGCCTGCAGGGGGCGCCGGTAACCCCGAACCATCAAACTGACAGGAAGACAAAATACATGACTTTTTACTAATAATGATGTCACAAATATTATTATTGTTGTAGTAGTAGTAGTAGTAGTAGTAGTCGCCTCGTGGGCAGCTATCCAGCACCTGCACTTCACTCCAACCAGTGATCCAAGGGACGGTATCTTCTATGCTCTCATCAGTTCTCTTATTATCCCTGTAATAAATAAACCTTCGAAATCACCTTACCTGTGTCTCCGGGTTGGTCTGTTCCGTAACAAATGAGTCCTTGCTGTTTGGTGAGATTTGGTGATTTTAGTGTTTGAGCTGTGATGTGTGTACCTGCTGAACCAGAAGAAGAAAAACTTGGAGAGAAATGAGGCATCTTCTTCTGGACATTGGTTCTAACAAGAGAAAACAGAAACTCACATTTAACAAAATATCATTTAATAATGAGATAAAGACAAACCACAGATCAATGATCAGATTCTTTCAGTTTAAACATTTTCAGAGAAACTTTCTCAAAGTTTACTGAGTCAAACATAAGTAGTAACATCTTTCTGTCAGGCAGGTGAGCGTGAGGCAGCTGGAGAAGGACTCAAATTTTTATTTTATTTTTTATTTAAACTTTATTTAATCAGGCAGTCTCATTGAGATTAAGATCTGTTTTCCAAGAGAGACCTAAAACAAGAAACATTCACAAGAACACAAAGTGCAAACAGAAACAACACAACTACCCATTAAGAAAGTATTATTACAAACAGTTACACTAAAACATCGTAGAAGACATCAGATAATAAAGCTTTAAAATCTCCAAGGGGAATGTAAGACTCTAGTTTGAGGGCAGTTTGCAATTCATTCCATTTAAAAGGTGCATAATAACTAAAACCAGTTCTGCTAACATTAGTGCGTACATGAGGGATGAAAGGTTAGGTAGTTACTGGATTGTGTACTGTAGTTACTACATTTAAATGAGAGAAGAGATGTGAGGTAGTTTGGAAGGTTCAACAGTAGAGCTTTAGAGGTGTCTGCCTCCCGAACCCAAACTGGGACCTGATTCCAAAGGAGAGGAGCTTGATAATTGAAGGCTCTGGCTCCCAGTCTACTTTTGGAGACTCTAGGAATCACAAGTAACCCTGCATCCTGGGAGCGCAGTGTTCTAGTCGGGTAATAAGGTATTATGAGCTCTTTAAGATACGATGGTGCCTGACCATTAAGAGCTTTGTAGGTGAGGAGAAGGATTTTAAACTCTATCCTGGATTTTACAGGGAGCCAGTTCAGAGAAGCTAATATTGGAGAAATATGATCTCTTTTCCTAGTTCTTGTCAGTACACGTGCCGCAGCATTCTGGATCAACTGGAGAGTCTTAAGGGACTTATTCAAGCAGCCTGATAATAAGGAACTGCAATAATCCAGCCTAGAAGTAACAAATGCATGGACTAGTTTTTCTGCATCATTTTGAGACAGGATGTGCCTGATTTTTGCAATGTTACATAAGTGAAAGAAGGCAGTCCTTGAAGTTTGTTTTAATTTGGAGTTAAAGGACACATCCTGATCAAAGATAACTCTGAGGTTCCTTACGGTGCTGCTGGAGTCCAAAGCAATGCCATATAGAGCAACTATATCTTTTGATAATAAGAATGTGTTTGTTATCTGTATCTCCTCACAACAAATACTTTCTACTTCACTGGGCTCTGTACGTCACTTCTCATACATGTACCTGTAAAGACAAACGTAAAACAGAGTGTATGTTTAGAGAGTTTAGGCATAAATACTAACTAACTAAGATTATGTGACAAAGAGATAAACAGTAAATAATGTTAGCAGTATTTACCTGAGGAAAACGGCAGCGGGATCCTCACAACATGGTGGCGTAAATGTCACCCAAAATTCAACACGGCGTGACGTACCTTCACAGAGTCCCTATACAGTATTTAGCTATTATAGTTTAAAAAAAGTATGGGCACTGGTATATGTAATAACTGTCCTTTTATTGCAAAAGTTGTAAAGAAAGCAAAGGAAGTTATATATAATAAAGACGTGGAGAGTGGATGAACCCGCCCATATGGGATGCTCTAAGAAGTAAAGTGAACACACCCACAACAAGGCAGGGATCATTTCATTGGTCAACACTAAACCTGGCATTCTATTGGTTGGGGGATTTTGACAGGGTCATTGCACAAAAAAATCCGAGAGCAGAGGAGAAATCCAAGAACAGACGTTTCACGAGCGCACAGAAGCAGCCTGAGCGCGAGGAGAAGGGCTGAAGCTGGAGCGCAGGAAATCTGTGCACGCAACAACATATCTGAGTGCAAGCACACAGTTTGAGCAGAAGGAGGGCAAATCTAAGTGCAAGCAGCGGCTGTTTGAGTGCGAGGGCAGGGTTTTGAGGCAAAGCATTACAAAATCTGAACTGAAATCAATAAGTCATGCTCTCAATTTAAAAGAACACGCTCTTGAATAAAGATAGGAAAATAATCCCATATGGTACCTGAACATAGGTGTGTTTTTCAGAGAGCGGTCGGCAGTCAGAGAAGCAGCTGAGGACGAGCTCGATCAGTTGGAGGGAAAAACAGATGAAGAACGCCACAAAGCGAACAGCGTTTGATGAAAATCCCTGAAACAGCAGAGGTCAGAGGTGAGATTCACTCTCTGTCAGGTTTCATTCAGTAGAAGAAGAAGAACAGGAAAATGAGAGTGAATTTAAAAGAACGGATATATCAAAGTTCATGTTACAAGAAAGTTCAGAATATTTAACTTATATAATGTTGAAAAACAAAACATTTGATCAACTGAAGGAAACAAATATATGAAAGAAAAATGTATTTAAGTTTTTCTGTTACATTTCTGACAAATATATAAGATGTAGGCAGCAGGTCCTTATTGACTGTCCAAGGGCTGTTTTTTTCCATTTTTTAATATTATAAAGAGTTCGGTCTAGACCTGCTCTTTATGAAAAGTGCCCTGAGATAACTTCTGTTATGATTTGGCGCTATATAAATGAATAAATCTGAACTGAATTGTATTGAAGTTTGTAGAGAAATACTCTTCTGTCATTTCCAGGAAACCTTCTATGTAATTAGCAACTACATATGAACTGCTTTCTAAGAAATGATTAACACACAAATGTTCACACATCCAGAGGAAAGTAAATTTAGACCCGAGTCCCTGCCAGGAAAACTTTATCCTTCACAGAGCTGTGAAATACTGCAGCTGAAAGAGAAGAACAGAAGAGCTCTGCTCCTTCCAACAACAGAGAGGCGGCATTCCCTGCTGTGGAGATTTAACCCATGACATAGTGTACATTATAAATAATAAATTATTGATACCTGATCAATAATCTGCTCAAGG
Organism: Siniperca scherzeri; assembly: GCA_027580175.1. Taxonomy (NCBI): domain Eukaryota; kingdom Metazoa; phylum Chordata; class Actinopteri; order Centrarchiformes; family Sinipercidae; genus Siniperca; species Siniperca scherzeri. The sequence continues at coordinate 52,859 of CM050852.1, forward strand.
TCAACCTTTAGAGGAACGAGGGAGCAAAGAACCAGAAGAGTCCAGAAGAGGAAGAGGAGGACGGATGAACGACTGCCCTTCATCCTCTCTACCTGGATTATAACAACAGCAAGAACCTGAGGAGGAGGAGGTTTCAGTGAGCGTATTGAACAACAAATGAGAAATGGTTCTGATTTGATTTGATCGTTTCCAGGTGACCATCCTGAGGAACCATTGGTGGATCTGACCCATTGCCATGGTAACCAGTATCTGTATGAAGGACCAGTGACGTACCAGAGTGAGGCTCCGTATCAGCGGACCCATCAGGATCAAGAGGTGGTTCTGCATTTCCTCATTCTTCTTCATCAGGAAGTAAAAAATCTCCAGAAGACTGAAGGAAGCCAGACTGAGACCCAGGAGCTACAACAGAGTCCAAAGAGACCACAGAGTCCAGGTTTAGACCAGAGATCAGAGAGAACAGGTTCAGACTAGAGACCAGATTTAGACCACAGACCAGAGAGACCAGAGTTAGACCAGAGAGACCAGGTTGAGAACAGAGACCAAAGAGACCAGGGTTAGACCAGAGGGGCTGGGTTTAGACCAGAGGCCAGTGTTAGACCAGAGACTACAGAGACCAGAGTTAGACCTGAGAGACCTCTGAGTCCTAAACCCTGACCTAGCTTAGCCTCAACAGTGTTTTCTTACAGTCTTGCTGCAGCAGAGTTTGGATAGCGGCACGATGCCTCGGTGTGGGCGTAGCTGCAGGTACAACAGGTAAAGAGGAGAACAGGTCCACAGGTAAAGACAGGGGAACCACACCAGTACAGTGTGCTGGAAACACTGGGTCAGGTCTGGTTGGGAGGTGTACCAGGTCAGGTTCCAGTCCTGAAACCAGAAAACACCATGTTCACACCTCACAATTAAAGACTGATCTGAAAACACATAAACAGGTGTGCGATCTGTCAACAGGTGAATGATATGTAAATGGTAAATGGCTGCATTTATGTAGCGTTTTATTCAGTGTTTTACAATTTGCCTCTCGTTCACCCATTCACACACACACACTCACACACCAATGGCAGCGAGCTACCATGCAAAGTGTAACAGGTAAACAGGGTTATCTGTAAACAGGTGAGTCATCTGTAAACAGGTAAACAGGTGAGTTGTGTGTTAACAGGTTTAAACAAATCTGCTGTTCTGTCTCCATTAAATGAAGTTAAATAAAAAGAATCAGAAATACTTTATTGATCCCCGAGGGGAAACTTTAAGATGACGAGACGCCGCTACGGCAACAGGCAGCATGCACGTTGGCGCATGCACACTATGCATCAAGATAAATGACAATTTAACATGTGATGCAGTGATTTGCTGCTTCATTTAATCAGTTTATCTTGTTAAAGCAAACAGTTCATGTTATTAAATCAGATGTTTTTTAAACAACAGTTGAAACTTACCCAGAGAGGATCCAGACCGCTCACACTGCACAGATCCATTTATACAGCTCTTCTTCTGCTGTCTCCTTCTTCTGCTGTCTTCTTCTATTGTCTTCTTCTATTGTCTTCTTCTGCTGTCTTCTTCTGTTTCTTCTTCTTCTGCTGTCTCCTTCTTCTGCTGTCTTCTTCTATTGTCTCCTTCTTCTATTGTCTTCTTCTGCTGTCTTCTTCTATTGTCTTCTTCTGCTGTCTTCTTCTATTGTCTCCTTCTTCTATTGTCTTCTTCTGCTGTCTTCTTCTGCTGTCTTCTTCTGTCTTCTTCTATTGTCTTCTTCTGCTGTCTTCTTCTATTGTCTCCTTCTATTGTATTCTTCTGCTGTCTTCTTCTATTGTCTTCTTCTGTTTCTTCTTCTGCTGTCTTCTTCTGTTTCTTCTTCTTCTCTTGTAAACTTGTGTTGTTGGATTTTCCTGAGAATTCTGCTGCTGCTCCAAGTTTCTGTCAGATACAAACACTATTGTGAGAAAACTCTCTCTCTCTCTCTCTCTTTGTCCTATAAACTCTGTCTCTCTCTCTCTCTCTCTCTCTCTCTCTCTCTCTCTCGCTCTCTCTTTCAATTCAATTCAATTGTGTCTTTATTGCCATGACTGCATACAATACAATGTTGCAATGTCATGTTAACACAAACCATACAATCATAATAAACAATAATAGAACAGGGCAGGGAAAACTACAGACCTACGGAGGGTCGGTAAGAACAACGTAAGAGATGTGTGACCCTCCAGTACATCCTCAACGTTTTAACCCCAGATGCACAAACATCAGTGATTCCACTGAGTCACTGAACATGAGACTTTGAATCCTGTTTCCTGAAACTCCTTCAGAGAGAGTTCGTCTTCATCAGGAGACATTAGTGTGTTCGTCTTCATCAGGACACATCAGAGAGAGTTTGTCTTCATCAGGAGACATCAGAGAGAGTTCGTCTTCATCAGGAGACACCAGAGAGAGTTTGTCTTCATCAGGAGACATTAGTGTGTTCGTCTTCATCAGGACACATCGGAGAGAGTTCGTCTTCATCAGGAGACATTAGTGTGTTCGTCTTCATCAGGACACATCGGAGAGAGTTCGTCTTCATCAGGAGACACCAGAGAGAGTTCGTCTTCATCAGGAGACATTAGTGTGTTCGTCTTCATCAGGAGATACCAGAGAGAGTTCGTCTTCATCAGGAGACATTAGTGTGTTCGTCTTCATCAGGAGACATCGGAGAGAGTTCGTCTTCATCAGGAGACACCAGAGAGAGTTTGTCTTCATCAGGAGACATTAGTGTGTTCGTCTTCATCAGGAGACACCAGAGAGAGTTCGTCTTCATCAGGAGACATTAGTGTGTTCGTCTTCATCAGGACACATCGGAGAGAGTTCGTCTTCATCAGGAGACACCAGAGAGAGTTCGTCTTCATCAGGAGACATCAGAGTGTTTGTCTTCATCATATGTGTTAGTTAAAGACTTGTTAGTTAAACAGCAGAACATCAGATTTCAGTTGATTTATTTTTATTTTCAATAACGGCAGACAACCCAAGCAAAAACATGCACTGCTCAATTTTGAGATTTTGGGCTCATTTGCTTCCATAACATGTCTTCTTTCAGACTAGTGGAAAGAAAATGCCCAAAATACACATTTAAGTGTTTATTTGACTACACTTTCAGTTTCATGGTGATATCTATTCGTTAAGATTGTTACCCTATTCACCTGTAGTGGCTTGCAAAATGTATGTAATTTTACGAGACATATTTTTAAAGGCCGTTTTCTCAAAATGAGTTTTTTTTCCATACTCTGAGCCAGAAATCTCCACTTCAGTAGCGCTTACATACACCAAACTTTTCAGTTTTATCTACTCTGAAGGTTTTCAAGAGGGGTTTGTTCATATATCATTCATAGCCTGATTTATATAACATTTTATTCCTAAATATATGACAAAAAATGTTCCCTCTGTAAAAACCTTTGACTCTTGGCTTTATTCTGGAAATGTATGCAAATTAGCACATTTGTAATTAGATAATGCCTCATTTGCATATATAAATATACATTTCAGAAAACCTGTAATACAAAAAAATATTGTAAGTAATCAACTGGGGAAGAGTTTATGGTGATATCTATTAAAGATTTTTACCCTATTCACCTGGGGTGTCTCCACATACAGAACCAGAACCTTTTATACATTATTACATTCTTAATATTTCAATACTAATATCACACTATTCATGTAACATAACTCATATTTCATTATTCATGTATCATTACTATTTCATCAGCAGAAGACTGAAATCATGTCAACGTTAAAACTGTGAATCACAGAATCCAGTTAAACTTGTGTTTTAATAGTACTGTTAATACCTTATGTAAAGTACTTTTATAACAGTGGAGAATATGTTTTTAAAGGGAAAATAACAACAGAAATGTAAAATTGTGGAATAGTGGGTAAAGAATGAGTCGACAGCTGCCTCAGGGACTTATGGGTAATTGACAAGAAGTGTCGGTTGCTTTGGTAACTGGAAGAGGAGGAACCAGGCCCGTCTTTGAACTAAAAAACAGAGGAAAATTAAATAAATACAAAGAGACAAACAGCAGCTCACCTGAGGACAGGTCATAATGATCAGAATAATAATAATCCCGAATCTGCCACAATGATCAACAGATCATGTAATTTTTATTATTTTAATCATTACTTGATGACATCACTGACTGAAACATTTGATTGGCACCTACTGGATGTCTGAAGCCGACGCCCACCGATGATGTCGCCGCCCCCTTGGAGAACGACGCGTTCTTGTTGGCTCCCCTGAGACTCTATAGGACCCAAACAAGTTACTTTAATTCCTCCCTTCCTCCCTTCCTCCCTTCCTTCCTTCCTTCCTCTATTCTTACCTCACTTCCTTATAAGGTATTTCCTCCGTCTGTCTGTCAATCAAACCGTCAGGCTCCACTAGCTGCTTCCTGTACACAGGTACACACACACAGTATTAGTTTGAATAATATTTATAAAATTACTTCTAGTATTTGTACTGGTTCTAATAATACTAGTACTAGGAATGAATTAATATAAGAACTTTACATTTATTTGTTTTCTTACCAACTTACCAACATTCTTACCAACATTTTGATTATCTATTGATTTAATTATGAATTTGTTTATGTGTTCATTTCAGTTATTATTTAGTTGTTTATTGTTATATGTATTTATTTATGTATTTTTTGGTCAAAGGTCCCCAGAGGTCAGAATGTCCTCACAGAGCTGGTGGACAGACAAACTCTCTCTCTGTCACACACACACATACTTACTGGATGTGTTTCCACGTAAGGACGTTGGGACTCCGTCTACAAAGAACAGACAGCATTAGCATTAGCAACAAATGGATGATAACTGAATTGCAATGGTGCACGGTGGCAGAGCGGCTACAGCTCCTGCCTCCCAATAAGGAGATCGTGGGTTCGTGGGATCGATTCCCGGACCAGACCAACATCACACAATCTCTCTGGGTGGAGTCTGCATGTCCTCCCCGTGTTACCGTGGGTTCTCTCCGGGTTCTCCGGCTTCCTCCCACCGTCCAAAGACATGCATGTGTAGGTTAATTGATAACTCTAAATTGCCCGTATTGAATGAATGTGTGAGTGAATGGTTGTCTGTCCTTGTCTGTGTCTGTGTTCGCCCTGCGACGAGTTGGCCACTGTCCAGGGTGTGCCCTGCCTAAGGCCCAAAGTCACTGGGATAGGCTCCAGTCACCCGCGACCCCCTAACGGGGACCAAGCGGTAGAAAATGGATGGATGGATGAATTGCAATGGACTTGTAACTATTGTTATATCTCACAATTGTTAGCGTTATCACTGATGACTTATTTGGTAAAACCATAGACTGTATATAAAGATGGACGACATGACGGCTCCCCAAAGATGTTTTCTGTCGTTTTAGGTAGTTCTTTTCATGCTGAAGTTTGTTCAAGTGTTCATTATTCTGGTAAGTTTGGTTTTAGTTAGTTATTTGACTCTATAAAAAGGAGGTTTCACGTCACGATTGACAGCTGAGGCCTGCTCACAATTGGGTCGGCTGGGTGTGTGGGCGGGACCGCGATACCACGGCTCCAACTCCGATCACTGCTGCGCTGACTCTGGCTCCATATGACATCACCAGTGCACGATGGCAGCGCCAGTATCCGGGATATTATGGCTTCATTTAGTAAAGTGGAGACTTATCGTCCATCTTTATATACAGTCTGTGGGTAAAACTGATAGCATTAGCATTGGTAGTCCACTTCACAAAATTATAGCATTAGCCTAAATGTTTCACAAATAGCATTAGTGTTAGCAATGATAATTGAACAGGTAGATTGATCAGTATCAGCATTTTGCATTATAGAATTAGTATTTATCATCCATAACAAAGCATTTGTTTACGATCTGGTGCAGGACCAGGAGGTGGAATCAGGTCTCTGGTCACCTGGGCAACCCCTAAGTGAAAACAGGAAGTAGATTAGAGAGAGAGACTTACGGAGTGACTACAGATAGAAAATGTTAAGAGACATTAAAGACATAGAGAGATGTATAGTTTAATTACCTGATCTTTGTTCTTCTGCGTTGCTCACTATTACTCGCCGTCTTCTCTGATTCGCTGCCGCTGCTTGTGTTGCCATAGGAACGAGACCTGGTGATCAAAGTTTATAGAAACCAGAAAAATCAGGTCATGAAAGTATTCTAAACCTTTCCAAAACTTCCAAAACCGAACTTAAACTTTCCAAACTCTTAACAACATTCAAACCTTTGAAGGTTAAAAGATTTAAAATGTCTTTGCTTTATTCTAACAAAATACAGTTAGATAGATTCAAAACCACATTGTCACAGCGTTCTGCCTTGACCCTCTCAAAGAGGGAACACAGGCAGTCACAGATACAATGATGGACGAAATGTATTGTGTTGGCCTCCCAAAGAGCAGAGTTGTGCAAAAAATATTTATAAAAATGTGGGAAAAAAATAAATTCCATCTACAAAAACATTTACAACAGTTCTGTGATTACTTTAGCATAAATATTTTAGTGTAAAATCAGTAGATGCTAGCTTCTCTGTAACCCAACTGAGACTGACTCCTCCACCCCTGAGGAGGCCCTTTAAAAACCTGAAGCCCCTCCCATCAGGCTAATTGATTACATAACATACTGAAATATTATTAGTATTTAATTATTCTCCAAATAAACAAAAATCATACAAAGAATAATTACATATTTTTGGACATGTCTTTCCCAAACACCAGACTTTTTCATCTCTGGTTACGATAGTATTTAACAGCTGCTTAGACTTTGCCACTGTTTGAATCTGGGAAGCCCCCGAACTCACAGAGAGGTGAGTAGACAGAAGGTAATCAGAGAGGAAAATATACACGGGTGGTAAGAGTAAGGCAAAACTACAAGCATGCACCCTCGGCGAACTACTGCACTGTTACAATGAATAACGCGGATTACCTGGAGAATGAGTGAATGTGTGTGTCAGTGACGGGACGGCTCCATCACACTTTAACCATCTATTTTTCAGTGTTTCGAAAGTGTACAATTTTATAGCTGTCCAACAACGTAATTTTGTTTCTCATAAAACTCTTTTGTTAAAAATGTTCTAAATTAAAACTTAGAAAACAGAAATGTTAGTGACACCATCACCTCCTCCCCCGCTGTCTGACTGGTCGATCTCCATCCAGACTTCTGCTCCGCCTAAAAGCCAAACAAGAAACATGTCATTCATTTATGTCCTTCTTTCTGTCTTTCTTTCTTTCTGTCTTTCTGTCTTTCTTTCTGTCTTTCTTTCTTTCTTTCTTTCTTTCTTTCTTTCTGTCTTTCTTTCTGTCTTTCTTTCTTTCTGTCTTTCTTTCTTTCTTTCTGTCTTTCTTTCTTTCTTTCTTTCTTTCTTTCTGTCTTTCTTTCTTTCTTTCTTTCTTTCTTTCTTTCTTTCTGTCTTTCTGTCTTTCTTTCTGTCTTTCTTTCTGTCTTTCTTTCTTTCTTTCTGTCTTTCTTTCTTTCTTTCTTTCTTTCTTTCTGTCTTTCTTTCTTTCTTTCTTTCTTTCTTTCTTTCTTTCTGTCTTTCTTTCTTTCTTTCTTTCTTTCTTTCTTTCTGTCTGTCTTTCTTTCTTTCTTTCTTTCTTTCTTTCTGTCTGTCTGTCTGTCTGTCTGTCTGTCTGTCTGTCTTTCTTTCTGTCTTTCTTTCTTTCTTTCTTTCTTTCTTTCTGTCTGTCTGTCTGTCTGTCTGTCTTTGTTTCTTTCTGTCTTTCTGTCTTTCTTTCTCTTTCTGTCTTTCTTTCTGTCTTTCTTTCTTTCTTTCTGTCTTTCTTTCTGTCTTTCTTTCTTTCTTTCTGTCTTTCTTTCTTTCTGTCTTTCTGTCTGTCTTTCTTTCTTTCTTTCTTTCTTTCTTTCTGTCTTTCTTTCTTTCTTTCTTTCTGTCTTTCTTTCTTTCTTTCTTTCTTTCTGTCTGTCTGTCTGTCTTTCTTTCTTTCTGTCTTTCTTTCTGTCTTTCTTTCTTTCTTTCTTTCTGTCTTTCTTTCTGTCTGTCTGTCTGTCTGTCTGTCTTTCTTTCTTTCTTTCTGTCTTTCTTTCTTTCTTTCTTTCTCTGTCTTTCTTTCTGTCTTTCTTTCTTTCTGTCTTTCTTTCTGTCTTTCTTTCTTTCTTTCTTTCTTTCTTTCTTTCTTTCTTTCTGTCTGTCTTTCTTTCTTTCTTTCTTTCTTTCTTTCTTTCTTTCTTTCTGTCTTTCTTTCTGTCTTTCTTTCTTTCTTTCTTTCTTTCTTTCTGTCTTTCTTTCTGTCTTTCTTTCTGTCTTTCTTTCTTTCTTTCTTTCTTTCTGTCTGTCTTTCTTTCTGTCTTTCTTTCTTTCTTTCTGTCTTTCTTTCTGTCTTTCTTTCTTTCTTTCTTTCTTTCTGTCTGTCTGTCTTTCTTTCTTTCTTTCTTTCTTTCTTTCTTTCTGTCTTTCTTTCTTTCTTTCTTTCTTTCTGTCTTTCTTTCTGTCTGTCTGTCTGTCTGTCTGTCTGTCTTTCTTTCTGTCTTTCTTTCTTTCTTTCTTTCTTTCTTTCTTTCTGTCTGTCTGTCTGTCTGTCTGTCTGTCTGTCTGTCTGTCTGTCTGTCTGTCTTTCTTTCTTTCTTTCTTTCTTTCTTTCTTTCTTTCTTTCTGTCTTTCTTTCTTTCTTTCTTTCTGTCTTTCTTTCTGTCTTTCTTTCTTTCTTTCTTTCTTTCTTTCTTTCTTTCTGTCTTTCTTTCTGTCTTTCTGTCTTTCTTTCTGTCTTTCTTTCTTTCTTTCTGTCTTTCTTTCTGTCTTTCTTTCTGTCTGTCTGTCTGTCTGTCTGTCTTTCTTTCTTTCTGTCTTTCTTTCTTTCTTTCTTTCTTACCTCTGTGGTCTTCCTCCATCTCGTTCTTCTTCTTTAGTGTTTGGAGGAAACTTTGGGTTGAAAAGGCCGCTAGAACCAAATTATATTCACGTAGTAATTATAGTCAATAAATACTCAGATTACCAGATTAATTAATTAATTAATCAGATTATCGAACAGATTATATATAACATAACATATATTCTGTTATATTAAGGCACATTAATGTTCACTCAGTAAAAACTCTACATCCATAATATAATCAGATTACATTCACTTAAAGAGTCTTTGACAGTGTTACATTATATGATCTGACGTTGCTTGTCTTAACATGGAAAACATATGTTTTTTTCTGCTTTACCTAAGAGGGCCGCTGTTTTCCCATGGTGCACTGGGCTTCACCTGGTCCTGCTCTGCCCCACCCTCTGACCTGCAGGTACAAGACAAACTTCATCACATGATCACGACATCATCAAAAATGTTTTAAAATCAAGCAAATCTCTCGCTCCTCTGTTAGGCTCAGTGTCTTTCCCCCACTCGCCCTCACCTCTGAACAGCAGGTGGCGCTGTCTGCATCATCATTGGTTCACTCGCTATCTGATTGGCTGCAGTAGAGGAGACAAGGCAGAGATAGTGAAATGTTCACAAACAAAATAGTTTAGAAAAAACAAAATAGTAAACGAATATATTTAAAAATTAATAATCAATAGGAAATGTTTTACTGTTAAATTGCGAGTGACTCAATAAATATAAAAATTAAAATGAAATATTTATTATAAATTATTAAAGGTAAATACAGAAAATAATTCTAAATAATACTAAGAAAATATTCAAATGTAGATTTTTCTGAGCTTTTGAAATTTTTGTGCACAGCTGAAGCTTAAGCTCTGAAAGGGAAAAAAGTGTCATCTGAAGTAAAAGTGCTTAAATAAACTAAAACAACATTTGTACCTCGAAGTATCCAGAAGTTAAATATTAAATACGAGTCCAGAATAGAAACAAGATATAACAACACAAGACCATAAGTGTTTCATGTATTCTCCTGAGTGAGCATAATGATAATAATAATATACTAATAATAGTCAGAAAGTGAGCATACTGGGATGTTTTGATCTCATACAGACATCGCTTGTTGTTTTGTTGGTTTTGTTTCTCAGCACGCCAACATTCAGCCAAGGAAGAGTGGGCGAGCAAGCAGCACTACACATGACAGAAAGAGAGAAAGAACTGAGCTTTTTTATTTTGCAGAAAAAGAAAAACACTAAACATAATTATTAAAACATTTATAGGACATTTTAAATACATTTTATAAACATTTTAATAAACAATAACCAGTGAATAATAATAAGTAATAAGGCTAAAATGTATTTAATAGATAAATTACAAAACAAAAAGGAAAGCAATGAAAATTGTATTTGATAACATCTCATGAAAGAAAACTAAGGCAGTCTTGCTTTTCTTCATGTGATGAACAGAAAAATAAATATATCAAAATACATAAGAACAAAAAACTAAATAATTATTCAACTTAATCACAACATTAATAAGTTAAAAAGATGAATAGTCTCATTACACCAAAATGTGTGTGTTTAATATTATATATGAGTGTATGTGTGTTTACCTGTTGTGTTTCAGTTTGTGTGTTAATGGATTCGACTCCGACATCCTGAACACAATAAATTATTTTGTCAGATTAAAAAAGTGTCGATGTGATTTTCTGATGGTAACTTCAGTCGTGTCCCCGCAGAGGGTCGTTTTCAAACGAATCCACAAAATATGAATAAGCGAGTTTGAGAATGTGATATTCCAAACAAACTTCATGTTACCTGAAGAAGACGTGATGCTCGACACAACATCTCCACAGACGTTTACAGTCGGATCGATCCAACGTCTGAAAGAAGAAGGACGTCTCTGAACCCTGAAACACACACACAGAAAAATATATAGATATTTTTTCTTTATTTTTTTAGCACTAAAATAAAATTAGACTGTTCAGTCAGAATCAGAATCAGAAAGACTTTATTGATCCCCGAGGGGAAACTCTTTTGCTACAGCAGCTCACTAGCAAAAGAGCTGTTGAAAGCTTTATCCAAATTTCTCTTTTCTATTTTCTGATATTTTTCTAACAAAAAAAAATTCCATTCCTTCTCATTTTAACATTGTGTTAGCATTAGCACTGCAATAGAGTAACTGTATTTGATGCTGCTAACATTGCTATCTGCAGACACAAAGCATCATCATCATCAGTGCAGCCAGTGCAGTTGTGCTGGGGCCCGTGGGGTGGGGGCCCGTGGGGAGGGGCCCGTGGGGTGGGGGCCCGTGGGGTGGGGGCCCGTGGGGTGGGGGCCTGTGGGGTGGAGGCCCGTAGGGTGGGGTCTGGTGGGGTGGGGGCCCGTAGAGAGGCGGAGAATGGACCCTTGCGAGTAATTCAGATTGCAATTTAGGAAACACATCTGTGTTCAAAGAAGAACTCACATTAAATGAAAAATTGGCGCCATTTGCTATATATCCCCTCGTGTGTGTGTGTATGTGTGTGTGTGTGCTTTATAACTAGTAACCAGCATGCACCGGGGCCCGTCGTAACGTACCTTACGCCACTGGCACTTTATACTATTTAAGGTGTACACAGTACACCTTAAATAGTATAAAGTGCAGTTTGGTAAATTCATTTTTGTTTTTCCTTGACTTACATAGTAGAAACATTTAAGAGATATAGGATTCTAGTGTTATAATGTTACTTATCGACACTTCAGTTTCCCTTCAATAAATTTTACCTGAACTTATAAACTGTTATCATTAGTATGATTATTACTATCATCAGCATTAGCATTGCACAGCTACAGACTGGTATCAATCTTGAAAGTAGTACTAGCATTAGCATCACTCAGCCAATAGGAACTCACATTTTTTCCAGCGACTCTGAGCTCAAAGGTCTGGTCTTTAAAGTGAATTCTGGTGATTCTCTGCCTGAAGAAAGCAGTCACACGTCACATGATAGGTCACATGATCAGAGCAAAAAACAACTTATTTATATCTATACAACATTTGTTTGTGTTTATTAATATTTATACAACCTTTTACCTGTTGTTTATTTATATTACACAAACATTTCTTTATGTTGTTTAAATTTATATGTATACAAACATTGATTTATTTTTACCACCACCAAAGACTGTCAACGTGAAGAGGTCTCACTGAACAAAAAGGACAGGACGGACTGAAGAGGGGAAGTTAACGGATGAACAAAGACAGTTAGTGAGGAGTCTCTCCTACCAGAAATATTTTCCCACCAGCACTTTGTTCTTGTAGATGACCACGCCCACTGGAGTTGGACCCAGGAAGTACTCACTTTGGTTCTCACCCTGGCAAGAAATCATGGAAGTGAAGACGGATAAATAATTACACATAAACTCAGGCTACCATTTCTGAAACAAAAAGATTTCAAATGTGATATTAATTAAAGGTGTCAGTTTCACATTCATTAAACAAATATCTGAGGACATTTTAATAGTGTATGTTTTATTAATATTTAATGGAAAAATGTCTAGAAATCCACTCGGCTCAGATATTTGCTCACCCTGCAGTGTGAGAGAGACGGAAGAAGAAGGTTGAAGTACAAAAAAGTGAAACAACAAGAAGTAAAACAAGTTAAAGAAAGTGACTGAAGGAAAATTAAGTGCTGTCTTTATTGATCAGTGATAAGTGATCTTACATAGGTGGCGAACAGAGAGACTCCAAACATCTGCAGAGAGCTGCAGAGAGACAGTAAGAGACACTGAGCCTGAGGACGAGAGACGCCACTGGACAATGAGGCACAGAAAGAGAGAAAGAAAGTATGTTAGTGAATGAGGTGATTTAATCATTCCTGAACAAAACTCGTGATACACTGCAGGGGTAGACGGGGAACAAGTCCCGAACATCAGGCCTCATGCAACAACATGTTTTGCTCTGTTTGTGGACAAGATTCATTCACAAAAATGTCACCACAGAATAAAAAGAAGAATTTCACAATGTAGAGCTTCGAGTCCTGACGATAGCGACTAATGGTGACTAATAGCCACTACTGGTTACAGAGTAGGGAGCGACTCAGTGTGATCAGGAGTCTTAATCCTATTCGTCCCTGATGAGACACAAGTCTTTGATGATCTTGTGCTGCATGCTGTGCCTCGCGCATGTCAGGTCCATCTCCTTTGACTCAGCTGTCGCAGTTTGCCGTTTCGGGCCGACCTTGCTTCCTTTTCCCTGATGGAGTCCATGCTAGTGCAGCCTTTGGGATTCGGTCCTGGGCCATTTTGAAGACATTCCCGAACCATCGAATTCGGCGGCGTTTGATCTCCAGCACAACGCACTTAGTCATCTTGTATTGCCGTTCATTTGAGATCTTCTCAGGCCAGAAGAGGCGGCAGATCTTCCTGAGGCATCCATCGTGGAAGACATTGATCTTTTCCATGTCACATATCGTCACTCGCAGCCTTGTGCTGGTTTACATGGCTGTTGGACAGTTGGACCTTTGATCTTTGGCTGCACTGCTTTGGCTTCCAGATAAGCTGGAGCCTAGCGGCTCCGATGTCCTTTTGTGCTGCATTATCTTTACTGACAAGAGTGTCCCGACTCACTGTGATTGGTGCATTGAGTAGGGAGCTAACTCATTCCCTACCCCTAACCCTTTGAGCAAAGACGAAATATTTTTAAACTGTAAATGTTCAAGTTAAAATAAGAAATTCAGTTACATTTAAACCAACATAAGCAGGATTTCTGATCTCCTTCAACATTTCATATTTTCAGTTTGTAATTAAATTTTTCTTTTTTCTTGGTTTATTTAGAAAGTTTAATTTTTATATTTCCTGTCTACCAGAGTGTCTTGTAGATGCGTTGTAGTTCGTGGTTCTCCTCCGAGTCCAGCTGCTCCGCCTCACTGTGGTCGCCTCGCTCTGCTGGGGGAAATCAGAAAGAAATAAAGTATAATATAGTATAATATATATAAATAACAAACATCAGCAAAAAATCTGAATCCTTTCCCTTTCCTTAAAATAAATATTTAAAGATGGCTGCCTCTGTGTTTTGGCGCGTGTTGGTTTGTCTTGTTTTGTTTGTGAATTCAGTTTCTCTTCTTCTCACACCGGTACCGGTCTTATTCTGGTCCATGCACGTTGTGGCATTTTGTTTTTTCGTTTTAAACCAAAAACGGAAAACAGAGCCGTTTTTCCTTTTTTGTTGTCAGAATCCAAAAACGAGAATACCAAATTCAAATAACAGTCCAAGTTGGGTTTTTGCAAATTCCTTTTTTCGTTTTTCTTTTTGAAGAAAAGCAAGCACAGGATCTATACCAGGATAACATTTAGATATGAAATATCTTTTATCCAAAAAGTGTGTGATATATTATTTATTATTTTATTGATTCTTGTTTTGTTGCTGTTTTTATGGCGTCTTGTTGTCTTCGTTCTGTAAATTTAATCACTTTATAGGTTTCAAAACATCTCGCCAAAGGACTGCAGTTGAAAATGAGCCAGCTGGCTAAAACTGGCACATTTACAGAAATGTTGATTTGTCCTTATAAATAAATACAATTTGAATTATTATTATTATTATTATGCACCAATATAACAAGGAAAAGTTCTCATATGTGAAAACCTTCTTGGCATTAAACCTGATTCTGATCAAGTTAATAGCCTCTATGATTATTGTACAGATATATTCAAGACCAGGACACATCAGCATTTTCCCCCAAAGTCTGCTAAACGTGACAAATGATGAACTTAGTTTTAGTTTACTCGTTTTTTCATTTTTTGATTCTGACAACAAAAAAGGTAAAACAGCTCTGTTTTTCCTTTTTTGGTTTCAAACGAACAACAAACTGCCAGAACGTACACGGACCTATTTCTCTCCCACATGCGCTCACTGTGCAGTTCATCTTACGTTTTATGCTTCACAGAGACGTGGCCATGTGGATCGATACCGGACTCTGCGCTGCAGCTGGCCAGCGTGAAGGAGGCACAGCGCGTAGTCGTCGACCATATAGTGTGTCTGGAGCGGAGAAACCTGGACTCTTCAGTTGTTGTCCTCTGTGACTTTAACAAGGGAAATCTCAGCCATTAACTCCCCAAATACAGACAGTTTATTAAATGCCCGACCAGAGAGGAGGATATTCTGGATCACTGTTACACCACAGTGAGCAGTGCCTATCACTGGGACGTTTTCAGGACCGCTACCAACAGTCTGGATGGGTTCAGAGGCTGTGACGTCATACTTCAGCTTCTGTGAGGACTGCTGTGCACCATCACGCACCAGGGTGGGTTACAACAACGACAAACCCTGGTTCACAGCTGAGCTCAGACAGCTGAGGTTGGAAAAGGAAGAGGCGTTCAGGAGTGGAGACAGGGACAAGTTTAAAGAGTCAAAGTACAGGTTTAGCAAGGCGGTGAGAGAAGCTAAACGACTGTACTCAGAGAGACCACAACACCAGTTCTCAGCCAACGACTCTGCTTCTGTCTGGAGGGGGCTCAGACAGACCACCTGGTGACCTGGTGCAGTCAGAACAACCTGGAGCTCAACGCTCTAAAGACAGCGGAGATGGTTGTGGATCACAGGAAGAACCCAGCCCCACCCGCCCCCATCACCCGGTGTGACTCCCCTGTGGAGTCCTTCCGCTTCCTAGGCACCATCATCACCCGGGACCTCAACTCACCAAGAAAGTCCAGCAAAGGATGTACTTCCTGTGGCAGCTAACGAAATTCAACCTGCCAAAGACAACGATGGTGCACTTCTACACTACCATCATCGAGTCCATCCTCACCTCCTCCATCACCATCTGATTCGCTGCTGCCACCGCCAAGGATAAGCACAGCCTGCAGCGTATCATCACTCCGCAGAGAAGGTGATTGGCTGCAATCTACCTTCCCTCCAGGACCTTTACACCAGGAGGCGTGCAGCGAAGATGAACCGTTTCAGATGCTCCCCATCATCAGGAGCAAAACCTCACACCACAAAAACAGTTTCTTTCGGTCTGCAGCCGGCCTTATCAACAAAGGCCCCACTGACACGACACTCATACCCATCCAACCCCCCCCCCTTGCACATTTCACATCCCTGTACAAACTGTAATTTAAATAACAGTCATATTGTACATATTCTTTATTATTTTCTTAGAATATTTTTTTATATTCTTTAATATATTTTTGTCAATTTTATATTTATGATTCTTGACCTGCAGTACTTGCTTTATATTTCTACTATGTTTATTGTTTTGCACCAAAAAACCAAAGCAAATTCCTTGTACTGTATGTGTAAATCTACTTGGAAATATAG
This sequence comes from Siniperca scherzeri, assembly GCA_027580175.1. Lineage (NCBI taxonomy): Eukaryota > Metazoa > Chordata > Actinopteri > Centrarchiformes > Sinipercidae > Siniperca > Siniperca scherzeri. The sequence goes on from CM050852.1 coordinate 68,961, forward strand.
CTGATTCTGATATTCAGGATATTTTATTAAGATGTTGTGTGTTGAGTAGAAGTGTTGATTTAGAGCTTATTATTTTATAAATATTTAATATTAATATTTCACATTAAAGTGTTTTCTCACCCTGCAGCATCAGAGCGGAGAGTCTAGGTTTGAGGTGGGGGGGGCACGGCAGACGACCTCGACGGACGTCCTGACGAACCTGCAGGTAAAACTGATAGCTGACAGAGCAGACACGTTAGTTACCTTCATTAATTTTATTAATTTATATATATATATCAACGCATGGAAACACACAATTATATAGTAATGAGTAATGCTGATACTAATACTAATAATACCTGACAAGGAGACTATATATGTATATATATTATGTTATATTTAATACTAGTTGTTAGTTATACCAGTAACTTTTATTTACTAAAATAAAGACAAAATATTAAAGCATTTAAACACATAATAGAATAAAAATAGAACAAAGACAACAACAAAACATTTCAAATCATAAAATGTTCAGTTATTTAATTAAAAAATGTATTTCTTTAATGAAACACTGGAATGACTTTACCGTGTAGTTTCCTCTTTCAGTTTGGATGGATCCTCAACGTAAAATTTGACGCCAAAGTAGAAAATGTACGGCGGCCCGACTGCGACAAAACAGTAAAAAAGAGAAAAAAAATGTTTTTAAAATAAAATGATGACATTTCTTTGCTTTGTCATTTATAGTAACAGGGCACCAATCTGAAGAAAAACAAAGTTAATTTGAAAAGATTTATTTAAGGAATTAATACATTATACAGGCTGTTTGAGAGATAGAAAAATACTGAAAGAGTTAAGAAATTTGAAATATAACAACATAAAACGGGACAGAAAAAACAATTAAACAATAAGCCAGAAGTTGTAATTACAAATAAAAACAATTTCATGTGTTTGTTTTTAAATTCCTTTTTTTTCAGTCATTTTGTTTGTGATCAGTCAAACTCACCAAGGTCTCGATGTTGTGAAAGAGTTTTGGAAGGATCCAACCAGTGCTGTTAGAAACAAAAACACAATTCAATAAAATAAATCACACTTTACAGCAAATTAAACTAAATGAACACATTTATAAAAAACTTTATATAAAACTCAATATAACTAATATTTAAATTATAGTTTTTTGTCATCTTCTTGTCATTTTGGTCATTTTGTTGATGTTTTCTTCTTGTGCTCCTGTTTTTTGTTGTTTTTTGTTTTTGGCGTCTTGTCATTTTCTTGTTTTTTGTTGCTTTTTTGTCATTTTTTCTTGTTCTTAGTTTTTTGTCATTCTCTTGTTCTCTTTACGTTTTCTTGTTGTTTTGTTTTGTCATTTTCTTGACGTTTTTTGTTTTTCTCACCGTCTGCTGTTTGTTATCACAGAATCTCAAACCGAAGAACTGGATTTCGACCACCTTCAGGTGAGAAAACACCTGCTGAAAGATGGCCACCGCCTTCGAAGATTTCTGAAGATAAAAAAAAGATTTCACTTCGTCTCGCTCACTTTACAGAACAAACATCTTGTTGTGTCTCTCCCTCAGTGTTCGGGTGACTGACATCACAACACAAAGGAGAAGGAGAGAGAGAGATCAACATTTCCCGATGTAAAAAGAAATAAGGAGAAAGAAAAGAAAAGGGAAAACAACGGAAAAAGAAAAATGACAGAAAAGGTTAAAAAAACAGGACACAGGAAGTTCTCGCTCACCTTGATGCCTTGCTCAGCCGTTAGAGTGATCTTCCTCTCGTCTAATAAGAGGACTTCGCCATAAAATTCCTCCCGATTGCCACGAAAACAGGCCATCGTTACTTAAGACAAAAATATAATTTTTTAAAAATCATGTTACCTGCAGCAGCTTCAGGTGATTAAAGAAACACATGAGACATCAACCAATCAGGAGCCAAGTTACAGTTGACTGTGATTCTGATAAAAAATATAAATAAAAATCTAAAGGACAGCTTCACAGTTTTTCAGTCAGGTGTCCAGATGAAACCTTTTCCAGTGTTCATAACAGCACCAAAACATGTGAAAGATTAAATAATTATTCTCTGATTTTTTCAATATTCTCAATAATTTACCACCATTTTTACCACATTTTTACCGTCATATTTCATGGATTTCCTGACAGTTTGACAGTTTCACTGAATTTTGATTTAGTTTTATAAATTGTTGTAGATTTGTAGATTAATTTGCTTTAATCAGCACAGACAGCGAGACATTAAAACACCAACTTCAGTATCAGAGTCAAACTGTTACAATAATCATAGCGTAGAAAAACACTGCAAATCTGTGTGTTAATAAAAGGTTAATAAACTGAGTGTTCAGTTTAGTGTTGAGTGAAATAAGAGCGTGAATTTTAAAGTAAAACTTCTGAAATATGTGTCTGGCCTTCAGAATAAAAGCAATGAATCATAATTCTGCAAAGAACAAAACAGTTTGAATAAATGAAATGAAGCATTTAAAAGTCACAGTGGATAAATGAAACAGACTGATAATTATCATTAAAAATAATAAGAAAATAGTTAAATACTCCTTTTATGATGGACAGAGTGAAGTTAATCGAGTGTGTGCAGCATTTCTCCTCAGACAGACTCCCTCTCTTCAGTTCATTCCTTTGTTCCATCCACTCTTGACATAATAAGGGCTTGAAATGTTTTGACAACATTTTTATCAATAATTGTTTTGCATCTTTCTCTCAGCTGACAGAAACCAGGACCCATTTTTTCAAGTACTTACAACCTTTATACCCCAGTTCCCAGAGAAACCCCCTCATGATCCTGCAGACACATTTCTGTCTTTAAATCCTCTCCTGACAGCATCCATGTCAGTTCTGTAGTCTTTCATCTCAAATATAAGCTGCAGCACCTCAACTATTACAACACAACCTAGATTTTTCAGATCACATGTGAGCAAGATACATTCCTCTTCTATGTGCGTACACACTTATAGATCTTCCCCCTCCATTGATACCTTTAAAACTTGTCTAAAGACCCATCTCTTTTCTTTAGCCTCGTAATTGTCATCATGGAGACATGCCTGACCACACATTTTATTTGTTGTGCAATGCTGTTTGTGTTGTGATTTTCTCAAGATATTCTATGCTTTTGTTAATTTATTTACATCCTCTTATTTATGTCTGTTTTTATTTGATAATTTCTGTGTTTATATTTGATCATCCCTGTGTTTTTGTTTGATCGTAATCATCAATCAAATAATACTGTAATTTAATCTCTCTGTAAAGCCCTTTGGTCAGTGTTTGTTGTTTTTAAATGGGCTCTATAGATAAATTGACTTGACTCATACAATTCAAAGGAATACATCATACTCATATTTCCAAAACCGAACTAGCTTGAATTAAACCTGAGGTGGTTCTGTGCCTATCTGAGTTTATATATGATATATATGTTATGTATGATACATATGATACGAGTTATATATGATATACTGCATGTGTTATGTATGATATACAGGTGCTGGTCAATATCATCAAAAAGTTGATTTATTTCACTAATTCCATTCAAAAAGTGAAACTTGTATATTATATTCATTCATTACACACAGACTGATATATTTCAAATGTTTATTTCTTTTAATTTTGATGATTATAACTGACAACTAAGGAAAATCCCAAATTCAGTATCTCAGAAAATTTCAATATTGTGAAAAGGTTCAATATTGAAGACACCTGGTGCCACACTCTGATCAGCTAATTAACTCAAAACACCTGCAAAGGCCTTTAAATGGTCTCTCAGTCTAGTTCTGTAGGCTACACAATCATGGGGAAGACTGCTGACTTGACAGTTGTCCAAAAGACGTCCATTGACACCTTGCACAAGGAGAGCAAGACACAAAAGGTCATTGCAAAAGAGGCTGGCTGTTCACAGAGCTCTGTGTCCAAGCACATTAATAGAGAGGCGAAGGGAAGGAAAAGATGTGGTAGAAAAAAGTGTACAAGCAATATGGATAACCGCACCCTGGAGAGGATTGTGAAACAAAACCCATTCAAAAATGTGGGGGAGATTCACAAAGAGTGGACTGCAGCTGGAGTCAGTGCTTCAAGAACCACTACGCACAGAAGTATGCAAGACATGGGTTTCAGCTGTCGCATTCCTTGTGTCAAGCCACTCTTGAACAACAGACAGCGTCAGAAGCGTCTCGCCTGGGCTAAAGACAAAAAGGACTGGACTGCTGCTGAGCGGTCCAAAGTTATGTTCTCTGATGAAAGTAAATTTTGCATTTCCTTTGGAAATCAGGGTCCCAGAGTCTGGAGGAAGAGAGAAGAGGCACACAATCCACGTTGCTTGAGGTCCAGTGTAAAGTTTCTACAGTCAGTGATGGTTTGGGGTGCCATGTCTTCTGCTGGTGTTGGTCCACTGTGTTTTCTGAGTTCCAAGGTCAACACAGCCGTATATCAGTAAGTTTTAGAGCACTTCATGCTTCCTGCTGCTGACCAACTTTATGGAGATGCAGATTTCATTTTCCAAAAGGACTTGGCACCTGCACACAGTGCCAAAGCTAACAGTACCTGGTTTCAGAAATCAGAATCAGAAATACTTTATTGATCCCCGTAGGGAAACTCTTTGTTACAGTAGCTCGTCTTTACGTCAGAGCACACAGGAGAAAGTACTAGAAAAAAAAAAAAACACTATAAAACAGGTCAGAAATAAATTAAGTATCCTGTCGGTATAAGTATAAGATAAACTAAGTGTCAAGTACCAAGTGGGTTTACTGGTTGGTGATGAAAGTACAGTCTAAAATACAATGTAACTCCTTATGTAATAAATAATGTTAATAAGCGGAGGTGCATGTACTGTCGAAGAGTAATTGAGGTATATATTTTCAGTAGCAATAAATAAGAAAAACTAACAAGGGAAAACTAATATTGCACGGAAGTATTACACAGAATATTGCACAATTATTATTAATTATGGCGGAGATGTAATGCTCAATGTCCAGTTTAGTGACCTAGGGTCAAACAGACTAACCCTTAGAGGGAGGAGTTAAATAGTTTGATGGCCACAGGCAGGAATGACTTCCTGTGGCGCTCTGTGGTGCATTGTGGGGGGATGAGTCTTCCGCTGAAGGTGCTCCTTTGTTTGACCAGCACGTCATGGAGCGGGTGGGAGACACTGTCCAAGATGGCATGTAGTTTGGCCAGCATCCTCCTCTCTGACACCACGCCAGAGAGTCCAGCTCCACCCCCACAATGTCACTGGCCTTGCGGATCAGTTTATTGAGTCTGTTGGCGTCCGCTACCCTCAGCCTGCTGCCCCAGCATGCAACAGCATACAGGACAGCACTGGCCACCACAGACTCATAGAACATCTTCAGCATCGTCCGGCAGATGTTGAAGGACCTCAGCCTCCTCAGAAAATAGAGGCGGCTCTGGCCCTTCCTGTAAACAGCCTGAGTGTTCTTGGTCCAGTCCAGTTTGTTGTCGAAGTGTACTCCCAGGTACTTGTAGTCCTCCACAATGTCCACACTGACCCCCTGGATGGAAACCGGGGTCACTGGTGCCTTGGCCCTCCGAGATCTACAACCAGCTCCTTTGACTTTGTCGCATTGAGCTGCAGATGGTTCTGCTCGCACCATGAAACAAAGTTACCCACCACAGCCCTGTACTCTGTCTCATCACCACCGCTGATACATCCCACCACAGCAGAGTCATCAGAAAACTTCTGAAGGTGGCAGGACTCTGTGTGGTGGCTGAAGTCTGTGGTGTAGATGGTGAAGAGGAAGGGAGAGAGGACAGTCCCCTGAGGGGCCCCAGTGTTGCTGACCACGCTGTCCGACACACAGGTCACGTGCTGTGGTCTGCCAGTCAGGTAGTCCACAATCCAGGACACAAGGGGGGCATCCACCTGCATTGCTGCCAGCTTCTCCCCCAGCAGGGCTGGCCGGATGGTGTTGAAAGCACTGGAGAAGTCAAAAAACATGATCCTCACCGTGCTTGCCGGCCTGTCCAGGTGGGTGTGGATGCGGTTAAGCAGGTAGATGATGGCGTCCTCAACTCCCAGCCGGGGCTGGTAGGCGAACTGAAGGGGATCCAGGAGGGGTCTGACCATGGGCCGCAGCTGTTCCAGCACTAGTCTCTCCAGGGTCTTCATTATGTGGGAGGTCAGTGCCACCGGTCTGTAGTCCTTGGAGCCACTGGGGCGTGGCGTCTTCGGCACAGGAACGAGGCAAGATGTCTTCCACAGAATGGGGACCCTTTGAAGACTCAGGCTCAGGTTGAAGACATGCTGAAGGACTCCACAAAGCTGGGGGCACAGGCTTTTAGCACCCGGGGGCTAACGCCATCGGGGCCTGCAGCCTTGTTTGAGTGGAGCCTCGTCAGCTGTCCTCTCACCTGGTCAGCAGTCAGGCACACAGCAGAAGTTACAGGTGGGGGAGGGGGGGAGTCGTCGGTCTGGAGAGGGCCGTTAGCCTGATGGAGGAGGGGGGAGCAGAGTACTCAGAGGAGCTTGAGGGCCGACAGCAGCTGAGTTAGAGGGGGGATGAGCAGGAGCCGGTGTGTCGAATCTGTTAAAGAACAGATTCAGTTCATTGGCCCTGTCCAAGCTGCCTTCAACTCCTCTGCTGCCAGTCGGTCTGAAGCCAGTGATGGTCTTCATGCCGCTCCAGACCTCCCTCATATTGTTCTGCTGGAGTTTCCTCTCCAGCTTCCTCCTGTACTTCTCCTTGGCCTCCCTGATTTTCACCTTCAGGTCAGCCTGGATTGCCCTCACCTCCTCCCTATTATTTAAGGACCATGGTATCCCTGTTTTTAATTGGCCAGCAAACTTGCCTGACCTTAACCCCATAGAAAATCTATGGGGTATTGTGAAGAGGAAGATGCGATATGCCAGACCCAACAATGCAGAAGAGCTGAAGGCCACTATCAGAGCAACCTGGGCTCTTATAACACCTGAGCAGTGCCACAGACTGATCGACTCCATGCCACACCGCATTGCTGCAGTAATTCAGGCAAAAGAAGCCCCAACTAAGTATTGAGTGCTGTACATGCTCATACTTTTCATGTTCATACTTTTCAGTTGGCCAAGATTTCTAAAAATCTTTTCTTTGTATTGGTCTTAAGTAATATTCAAATTTTCTGAGATACTGAATTTGGGATTTTCCTTAGTTGTCAGTTATAATCATCAAAATTAAAAGAAATAAACATCTGAAATATATCAGTCTGTGTGTAATGAATAAATATAATATACAAGTTTCACTTTTTGAATGGAATTAGTGAAATAAATCTACTTTTTGATGATATTCTAATTATATGACCAGCACCTGTATGTGATATAAATGTTATATATGATATATACAATAAATGTACCTCAAAACCCAGGGGACAGAATTTCACCAAATTTGGCATGCATGGTTTAGGGGCAAGTATTAACCAAAATCTAAAGTGGCATATTGATTGGTGCGAGTAGGCGTGGCCTATCACATATATATATTTGCTCACAACTCAAGATGTCTTTGAGCAGTCCCAATTAAACTCACTGGAGACATCCAGCACTATGTCCTGAATATGCATACCGAGTTTCGTTCAAATCCAACGAAGGGGGGGCAAATGGCTGAAGTTTGAGTGTGCAATTATTTAAACACTGCAGGCTTTGTGATGACGGAACAAATGTGTGATTGGTCACTCCTCCTTTCAAACAGAATTAAGCAAGCTGAAGTGACTGCTCGTTGCTGCCTGAGGCTTTAATTTTGGCCGATCGAGCTGCATCCTTCCATTGATTCCCGCCCATTGCTGTTATGGTATACCGGTGCTGGGCCCCAAAAGCACGACCAGGACAGCGAGTGTGCAGTAGTAGGTTCCGTTTATTGAGAAGAACACACAATGAGGAACCAGGAGTGTGTAGGTAAGGCTGGAAACCGGTAGACTGGAGGCAGACAGCAGACCACGAGGCTGAGGAGAGCAGGCAGGCCAAGGCAGGAATGCAGTCTGAGACAAGGCAGGTGAGAGCTGCGGTGAAATCCTCCTGGAAAGCCGGTGGGCAACGCGGAGGCAGGTGACACGAGTGAACCTGGGCACAGGAAGTTTAACAGGTTAATCAGGCGTTCTGATAACATGCAGGTAATTACTTAGAAGGGTAGACAAGAGCCGAAGAGTTATACCACTGAGGTAAACGGATGATCTGCTATCCCATGCAGGCGGAAAACCTGGTCGACCATGACGTCGGCTGTTTCGTGGGCTGTGGGGAGTTTGGGGAGCGCCACAAAGTGAACAGCCTTGGAAAAATGGTCCACCACAGTGAGAATGATTGTATTACCTTGGGACGGAGGTCACAAAGTCCAGAGCTATGTGGGACCATGGGTGGCTGGGAATGGGCAGAGTCCGTAGCAAGCCGGCAGGAGGACGATGAGAGGATTTTCCCCGGGCGCAGATGGTGCAGGCTGCCACAAAATCCCAGGTGTCAGCCTCCATGGTGGCCCACCAGAAGTGTCTTTTAAGTAGGTCCAGGGTGTGACCAATACCAGGGTGACAGGAGAATTTGGAAGTGTGCCCCCACTGGAGTACTTGGGATTGTGCCGTGTCCGGGACGAACAGCAGGTCGGGTGGTCCATTACCTGGATCAGGCTGGGCTTGATACTCCTCTAGGCAGTATTATTAGGAAGCACTCCATAAACTTTCATTGCTATGCAGATGATACCCAATTATATCTATCGATCAAGCCAGATGAAACTAACCAGTTAACTAAACTTCAAGCATGCCTTAAGGACATGAAGACCTGGATGACCTGCAACTTTCTGATGTTAAACTCTGAAGTTATTGTACTTGGTCCCAAACACCTCCGATACACAATATCCAAACCTTGGCATTATCTTTGATCAGGATTTATTCTTTAACTCCCACATGAAACAAACTTCAAGGACTGCCTTCTTTCACCTGCGTAACATTGCAAAAAATCAGACACATCTTGTCTCAAAATGATGCCGAAAAATTAGCCGCATGCATTTCTTGCTTCTAGGCTGGCCTACTGCAATTCCATATTATCCGGCTGCCCGAATAAGTCCCTTAAGACTCTCCAGTTGATCCAGAATTCTGCGGCACGTGTACTGACAAGAATTAGGATAAGAGATCATATTTCTCCAATTTTAGCTTCTCTGCACTGGCTCCCTGTAAAATCCAGAATAGGATTTAAAATCCTTCTCCTCACCTACAAAGCTCTTAATGGTCAGGCACCATCGTATCTTAAAGATCTCATAATACCTTATTACCCGACTAGGACACTGCGCTCCCAGGATGCAGGGTTACTTGTGGTTCCTAGAGTCTCCAAAAGTAGACTGGGAGCCAGAGCCTTCAATTATCAAGCTCCTCTCCTTTGGAATCAGGTCCCAGTTTGGGTTCGGGAGGCAGACACCATCTCCACATTTAAGAGTAGGCTTAAGACTTTCCTCTGTGATAAAGCTTATAGTTAGGGCTGGTGTGGGTGAGTCCTGAACCATCCCTTAGTTATGCTGCTATAGGCCTAGACTGCTGGGAGACTTCCCATGATGCACCTCTTTCCTCTCTCCTCCTCTCCCTCTCCGTCTGTATGCATGTTTATCCCATTACTGCATGTTACTAACTCGACATCTTCTCTCTCCCATAGTTCTGTGCTTTCTCGTTTCTCTCCTCTCTCCTTCTGTCGCTTTCAGCAGGTATTTCTGCCTCCGGAGCTGCAGAGTCTGGATCTGTGGTTGTGGGCCACCTGCTGCCCCCGTGTTCCTGCAGAGTCTGGATCTGTGGTTGTGGGCCACCTGCTGCCCCTGTGTTCCTGCAGAGTCTGGATCTGTGGTTGTGGGCAACCTGCTGCCCCGTGTTCCTGCTCGACAACTGCTACTACAGTTGTTGTTATTGGCTCTGTTACTGATGCTGACATTATTCTTCCTATAGCTGTCATTCCTATTATTGCTAATTTATTAATATTAACACTACAATTACTATTCTACTATTTAAAAACAAAATTATAATTCTCCGTGGTCTTTGCATTGTGCCTCCCTCTCCCCCCTCTCAAAACCTAACACCGCAGCGGCGGATGGCCGCCCACCATTGAGTCTGGTTCTGTCCAAAGTTTCTGCCTCTTAAAGGAAGTTTTTCCTTGTCACTGTGGCCAAATGCTTGCTCATGGTGGGATTTGTTGGGTCTCTGTAATTAATATTATAAAGAGTTTATATCGGTCTAGACCTGCTCTATAGGAAAAGTGCAATGAGATAACTTCTGTTATGAATTGGCGCTATATAAATAAAATTGAACTGAACTCACGATTACATACTCAGGGAGAATCATCACGGGTTCCTCCGAAGAGTGCAGCCGGGACAAGGCGTCTGCCTTCACATTCTTGGGACCGGAGCGATAAGAGATGCTGAAGTGGAACCGTGTGAAGAACATTGCCCAGCGAGCTTGACAGGGATTCAATCATTTGGCGTCCCTGAGGTACTCCAAGTTCTTGTGGTCCGTGAGCACCGTAAAGGGATGTTTCGCACCCTCCAACCAATGCCTCCACTCCTCAAGGGCCAGTTTGATGGCTAGGAGTTCTCTGTTGCCAATGTCGTAATTCTTCTACGCCGGGCTGAGTTTCCAGGAGAAGAAGGCACACAGATGGATTTTGGCTGGGGTACCCTGCTGTTGGGACAGCACCGCTCTTACCCCTGTCCATCTGGATGCCTCTGCTGCTAATGTTGTAACCCAGGAACTGCATTGAGGGTTGGAGGAAGGAGCACTTCTCCGCCTTGAGGAACAGCTGGAACTCTCTCAGGCATTGCAGGACCTCCGCAACATGGTGGCAATGTTCGGCCATGCTCCGAGAGTAGATCAGTATGTCATCAATGTAGACCAAGACGAACTTATGGAGAAACTCCTGGAGCACCTCATGGATGGAATCCTGGAATACGGAGGGGGCATTGGCCAGGCCATATGGCATGACAAGGTATTCATAATGTCCAGTTGGAGTCACAAACGCAGTCTTCCACTCATCCCCTTCACGTATCCGAATGAGGTTATACACGCTGCGGAGGTCCAACTTGGTGTAGACAGTGGCACCGTGGAGCTGTTCTAACGCTGCTAGGACGAGGGGAAGAGGATAGCAGAACTTACCCCCGGTAGTCCACACAAGGCCGCAAGCCTCCATCCTTCTTGGCCACGAAGAAGAAGCTGGACGCTGCAGGGGAAGTGGAAGGCCAGATGTAACCCTGAGCTAATGCCTCCTCTATGTACTCCTCCATGGCTTTTTGCTCTGGAATGGACAGAGGGTAGATCTTTCCATGGGGCACTGGCTCACCCTGCAGCAGGTCAATGGCAGAGTCCAAGTGTTGGTGTGGAGGCAGCTTAGCAGCTCTCTTAGGGCAGAACACATCGTGGAAGGAGGCGTAGCAGGGTGGGATATCAACAGACTGTTTCTCTCGCGGACTCTCTACGGATGTGGTGCAGACAGGAAGTATCTTGTGGCGAGGAGTAGAAGGCTGGGGTAGGCGAGAGAAACAGTCTGGGAAACAGGAGTTGCGCCACTTCACCAGTGGTCCAGGAGATGAAGGGGCTATGCTGTTCTAACCATGGGCGCCCTAAAATCACCTCAGTGGTGGAACCCTCCAGAACCAGGAGATGTTGCTGTTCCTCATGCAGTAGTCCTACCTGGAGTTTAACAGGACCAGCACATACCTGGACACGTACGTGGCTGAGTGGTCTGCCTGTCACGGAGTGGATCTGGTAGACGGTCGGCGTGGTGGTGGTTTTGAGGTTGAGCTGGCGGCAGAGGGTACCAGAGATGAAGTTGATGACCCGGAGTCGATGAGTGCATGTACTGGGGTGGATACAGCAGGAGTAATGAGTGTTACCACAGTGGAGAGGGGCTTCATATTCTTAAACGATGGAAGGATGGTACTCACCATAGGCCGAAGAGGATAGATGGAGCAGGAAGATATGGCATGCCCAGCAGCACCACAGTACAAACACAAGCCTCGGGACAGCCGCCTCTGCCGCTCAGCGGGGGTTAGTCTGTTATTCTCCAGCTGCATGGGTTCGTGGTCTGGTTCTAGAGGGCTGCGGATCTCTGGCTGGCGGAGGGATGGTGTGGATGACGACTGGCCCTGGTGTTCCTCTAAACACGCCTGCATACGGGTGGCGACTCTGATTGACAGCTGGATGAACCGTTCGAGGCCAATGGTATCCTCGTATGTGGCGAGATGCAGCCGTATCCTGGGATCCAATCCCTGGCGAAATGTGCCAATAGCGACTGCTCGTTCCATCCACTAGCTGCTGTGAGGGTCCAGAATTGAAGGGCATAGTCGGTTACCGGTCTGGAACCCTGTTTGATATGGTAGAGGCGTTCACCCACAGATGAATCGCCAGCCGGTCTTCCAAATACCTCCTTGAAATGGGAGACGAAGTTATTCAGGGACTGAGTTACGAGTCCATTTTGTGCCCATATCGTCTCAGCCCATTGTAGTGCGTGTCCATTGAGCTGTGAAATGATGAACACCACCTTGGAACGATTGTCGGCGAAGGAGATCCACCAGCTCCTGGAAAGGGTCCGTGGCACTCATGCTGGTGAGGTCTGGTCTTCTGTTACAGACAGAAGGGGCAGGAGACACCGAGCTCAACAGGATGTTCTATGTATGGTGATGCCATTTTCCAAGAGAATTGATAGGTCAGTAGTCTATATAGGCGGTGCTTTTATATGCGTTGATCTCTTATCTCCAACGAAACCTGCTCCGGAGCTGGTTAGGTGTTCAGCATAAGTTACCATGGCGATCTACTCCGGTAAGAAGTGAACACAAACACAGCCAGACATAACAAAAGGACATATAGCATCAGAGACAGACATCACTACACAGATCTGAAGATGAAGGTTTATATTATATCATCTGGTCTGATGGAGATGCTGGTTCACGTTGTCTTACACGCTGGTCCAAAACCTTCCACAGGTGTGAAACTGGGTTGAGATCAGGTGACTGTAAAAGCTGCATTTTATTCACATCGTTTCCATCCTCACCAAACCGCTCAGTGAGCCCTGCTGCACCAAAGCAGTTGCATCTGATGTGATCATGTTGTATTTACATCTTTAAAACTAATTAATTAATAATAGAGCTCTGAGCTTTACTGTCTGATTCTTTAATGTTCAATTCTAGTCACTTTTTAAGAGAATATTATCTGCAAATAAAACACAATCAGCAATGAGGTTGGCATTACTTCTTCAGCCCTGAGTAGTGTCTACAGGTACTCCTCTCAGGCTGCATACAGCACCAACCTCCACCAATAAGGGCAGCCCTCACAGATGAAACCCAGGGCACTAACATCTGCTCACAACTCCCTGCTGCTTGTTATGATTCAGACAAATCAACAGTTTATTATTGTTGTTGAACAGTCAACATGACTTTCAGAAAATCTACCTGAAACTATAAAAGTGAAGGAGACGTGCCGCCTTGTTTGCTCCTCACCTGCTGCTGCAGATCCACTTCTTTCTCTTCTCTGGTGATTTCCCTCCTTCTTTTGTCCCGTTTCTCCCACCGTCCTGTCTGTCTCTCAGTGCTCTGTTGTTCTGTTGCCATGGAGATGACCGCCTCGCCCCTCCCCCTTCTCATTTAAATTCTGTTTGTTTTTAATTCCTTTTTATTAAAAACCTGATTTATGTTTCTGTGTTTTTCATTTCAAACAGTCTGAATCACTTTTGTAAGTTTTCTCAATTCAGAAATTCTGAAAAATATCAAGTTGATATTTCTAAAAACCAAAAAAGGTGTTTTATTGTAACAACAACAATAATCTGTATTTATAAAGCACATTTTAGCCTACAGTTTCACACCAAATTCAAATTAAAACATTAGAATCAAATATTAAATATCTAAATTCAGTGTCTTATTTAAAAGAAACTTTTGGGTTTGTTGGAGAAACAAATAGCAAAATAAAATATTTTATCTGTTTTTATTAGTTTACATTTTCAGGTGTTTTACATTTTAATATCCAAAGACTTTAGATAAAATTAAATGAGAAATAAAAGATTTAACTGAATAAACCAGTAAATCTCTACATGTTGTCCTTCCTTCAATTCCTCCCTCCCTGCAGATTATGTGTAAGTCACGCTCTCCATGCCAAAACAGTGACAGAAGCTGCTTTTTTTTTTAAATATACTAACTTATGCTCCCTCGTGTCCTCTCTCCTCCCGTGACCCGTAAATCGTTCCCCATCCACCATCATGGAGGATCTTCCAATCCTTTAAATGCACCTCGAGGAGACGAGGAGGCTTCTGGAGGAGCTTAGTGAGGACACACATGAGTATCTTTTATCAAGCAGCGTGACATGAAGACCACACCTCCACATGTGGCATAGTTTGAAGCATGGCGGGACCAGCCCGTCAGAAATGTAAGTTTGGTCCACGACCGTTCTTGTTGTGATTATGTTATTTTTTTTACTATTTGAGAGTTTACAGTAATATACTTTAAATATTTATAAAATACCAAAACTGTATTTAAACTTCACAATAAAAGCAGTTGGACATTTTTGAAAATGTTTAATGTTTATTTCCACAGTTTTAAATTTTATCTTATTGTTTTCACAGTTTATCAAAACGTTTATGTCAATATAAAACAGTAAATCAGAGCTGATTTCAGGTCAGATGTGACATCTACACACATGATGGATCAATAAATACAATATTATTATATTTTCAGTATAAATGAGCTCTGATTCCTGATCAGATATGAACATTTAATAAAAACTGAAAATAAATTACATCCTGATTCTCAACAACGAGTGAAAAAACGAGAAAAAGATATTCATATTTATCTTCAGAATGACAGGAAGTTCTATGTTAACCTTCAAAATAAAAGCCATTAGGAATGCACAACACTATGGCTGCGGTCGAATAGTCTTTTTTACTCAGGAAGGTTCCTGACTGAGTAAAATGACCCAGAAGTATCTGAGTGGCAGTCATGATAAGAGCTGGTCGAATTCTCTAAATGTTAAGGAAAGGTGCTTTAACGCTTCCTCTCTTATCTCCTTTAGCAGGACACACTGGACCGTCCTTTACGAAAGGAAAGGAGAGAATGCCGTCCCACAATTCCTTGCGGCAGCAACATTTAAAGCGACGCACCATCGTAGTTGGTAAATGTAGGAACACCAGACCTATTTTATGCTCGTGACACGATCCAAAACTTATGGAAATCCTTGCATGATTGGCTGAGCTCCAAATCCATAAATATAGATTTCATCTCTTGTTAGGAGTAATCTTAGTTAACAATATCATCATAACAAAATACTATATACATAAATGTCGTTTTGCTAAATCCCCCCATTGTGGAATGCACTAAAAAATAAATTCTTCTCTACTTAATAAATGTATAAAAAGGTCCAGAGCGCCCCTGCCAGGGAACTATATACACTTATGCCTGGATATAATTGAGTCTGGCCCCTTTTATTATTTTAATGCCTCAACTTTCTCTACTTGTATATTCCTTTTATATTATTTCAACATTTCACTCCTGTTTGTTTTTATTTTCAACAATATCTATTTTGTTGTTACTTCCAGAGTAATTGATGGTTAAATGTATAAACTGAATACATGCTTTCTTAGGAGGTGTGAGTCTGTTTCGGACAGGAAACCTTACTTGAATTGTAAAGCACTGAGTTTGTCACTGTACTTATCTTCTATGTGTTATTAATAAAGTTGTTTTAATAAAGTCCTGATGACTTCTCCTTCATTTCTTTCTTTGACTTCATGACGTTTTCCATAGAGGGAAAAGTGTTTAGGAAAAGACATAGGAGGGACTTTGAGTATTCGACCGCAGCCTGTATCTAATGAGGTCTTTCATAATAAAAGCCTTTCACATAAATTAAACATAGAACCTCCTCATAAATTTCAAAATAAATTACATCTAGTTGCACCTTCAAAATAAAAACCAGAGAGAACAGACAATCGTCTTTCCTGATGCTATCTTCAAAATAAAAGTCTGCCATTCAGAAACAATAAGTTTTCCTGTTATACAAAATCAGTCAAAATAAAAGCCCGAGCTAACAGACAATATTAGTACTTCCTCAAAATCAAAAGCACTCAAACTAAAACTATGGCTTCAGGTCAAGACATTCAAAATAAGAGCAGGCAAGAATAATCAATATAATAAATTTTCTTAATTCATTACAGGTCTTAAAATATGATCACATTTATTTTCTATTTTCAATTAATATTTGATAACGACAACAATTCACAAATAATTTCTATATGTAATATATTACTATTATATTAAATTAACATTAATAAATTAAAATATATAAAATTAATAAATTAATGATAATTATCAAAAATAACAAAATAAAAAACAGAAGATTGGAGAAGGTCGTTCTACTGCGACAGGTTGCTGAGGCTCCGATTGGTGGAGAGGAAATTACCCATGAAGCTCGGCACCTGCAGGCCCGTCATTATGGCGATGCCACCACACCAAACCTGCAACACAGTTTTACTACTGTAAGTACTGCGATACGATGAGAAAGAGTACTGCACTGCAGAGTACTGCTTCAAATACCACAGGAGGACAGACAAACAGTGAAACTCGTAGAGGTCACATGTCCACAGTGTCACAGGTACAGGAAGGTCTGATTAAAGTTATAATTAAGATGAATACAGAAAACACATTTCTGTATTCATCTTTGTTGTGTAACAATCTGATTATGGGTTTGTTTCTTCCTCCATTTTCTCCATTTGTTTCTTATTTTTCTTTGCTAGTTATTTTCTTTGGTTGTGTTGGATTCTTTCCTGTTTCTCTCATTTGGAAGATATAATGCGATATAAGATATAAAGATATAATAAGACACTGATGAGGCTGGTGACCAAGTAAAGCTGATCATTATTTCTTCTTATATCTCCTCCAAATGATCTGGGCCTGTACTTTTAATGTCTTAAAGACTTATTGGTTGTTTTTCTTCTCTTTTTCTAAATTGCCCAGATGGGTTTATGTATCCAAATGCCTCATGTGTGTTATCATGTGTTATGTCAAAACTAATAAAAAAACCTTTGTTGTGTAACCGCGTCCTTAAAGTTGTGCTGGTCAGACGGACACAGTGATGCGTTAGTGAGTTTGCTCAGCTTGATTCTTTCACGGCTGAAAATGTTCATTTGCTGCCCACATTTAAAGTCCAGCTGGTTATTCTGCTGGTGGACTGACGACTCGCTTTCAGAGGCTTCAGTTCGGGGGTTCTTACCTCCGTACTCTGAGGACCGCTTGGGTCAAAATGGACATGTTTGGTGTCATAGTGACATTTTACCTCTCTTCACTATGATCAGCTGTTTGATTGAAAATTACTCACCCTGGTGGAGTGTTTCTGTCAGGTAGAGTAAACCAATATGTTTCAGTTTACTCATCCTTAGGAGCACATTTTCACCGTTAACATCTCTGTTCTTTGTGTGAATAGTTTTAAACTTTGCACTTTTTCAGCCTGAGCTCTTCCCTCTGACAACAAGCTTTCTAAATGCAGCTGCTAATGCCTGAACGATCACAAGTGACCTGACGGCAGTCCGGGTCAGGCTGCACTGAAGTCTGGTTAAGGGTCCGGATTAAATTGTATTTCCGTCCAGTTTCAGACCAGAGTTCACGTGTTGAGTATGTGGGGGTCCAGTGGTTATTATTCCTGATTTTCACTAAGGTGGGCCGGGTTTGATTCATGGTGTGGGTATTACATGTAGTATTACTGCAGTGTGGTGTAGTACTGGCAGCGTAGTATTACTGCAGTGTGGTGTAGTACTGGCAGCGTAGTATTACATGTAGTATTACTGCAGTGTGGTGTAGTACTGGCAGCGTAGTATCAGATGTAGTATTACTGCAGTGTGGTGTAGTACTGGCAGTGTAGTATTACATGTAGTATTACTGCAGTGTGGTGTAGTACTGGCAGTGTAGTATTACATGTAGTATTACTGCAGTGTGGTGTAGTACTGACAGCGTAGTATCAGATGTAGTATTGCAGTGTGGTGTAGTACTGGCAGTAGTATTACATGTAGTATTACTGCAGTGTGGTGTAGTACTGGCAGTGTAGTATTACATGTAGTATTACTGCAGTGTGGTGTAGTACTGACAGCGTAGTATCAGATGTAGTATTACTGCAGTGTGGTGTAGTACTGGCAGCGTAGTATTACATGTAGTATTACTGCAGTGTGGTGTAGTACTGGCAGCGTAGTATTACATGTAGTATTACTGCAGTGTGGTGTAGTACTGGCAGTGTAGTATCAGATGTAGTATTACTGCAGTGTGGTGTAGTACTGGCAGTGTAGTATTACATGTAGTATTACTGCAGTGTGGTGTAGTACTGGCAGTGTAGTATTACATGTAGTATTACTGCAGTGTGGTGTAGTACTGGCAGCGTAGTATTACATGTAGTATTACTGCAGTGTGGTGTAGTACTGACAGCGTAGTATCAGATGTAGTATTACTGCAGTGTGGTGTAGTACTGACAGCGTAGTATCAGATGTAGTATTACTGCAGTGTGGTGTAGTACTGGCAGCGTAGTATCAGATGTAGTATTACTGCAGTGTGGTGTAGTACTGGCGTAGTATCAGATGTAGTATTACTGCAGTGTGGTGTAGTACTGACAGCGTAGTATCAGATGTAGTATTACTGCAGTGTGGTGTAGTACTGGCAGTAGTATTACATGTAGTATTACTGCAGTGTGGTGTAGTACTGGCAGTGTAGTATTACATGTAGTATTACTGCAGTGTGGTGTAGTACTGGCAGCGTAGTATCAGATGTAGTATTACTGCAGTGTGGTGTAGTACTGGCAGTGTAGTATTACATGTAGTATTACTGCAGTGTGGTGTAGTACTGACAGCGTAGTATCAGATGTAGTATTACTGCAGTGTGGTGTAGTACTGACAGCGTAGTATCAGATGTAGTATTACTGCAGTGTGGTGTAGTACTGGCAGTGTAGTATTACATGTAGTATTACTGCAGTGTGGTGTAGTACTGGCAGTGTAGTATTACATGTAGTATTACTGCAGTGTGGTGTAGTACTGACAGCGTAGTATCAGATGTAGTATTACTGCAGTGTGGTGTAGTACTGGCAGTGTAGTATTACATGTAGTATTACTGCAGTGTGGTGTAGTACTGACAGCGTAGTATTACATGTAGTATTACTGCAGTGTGGTGTAGTACTGGCAGTGTAGTATTACATGTAGTATTACTGCAGTGTGGTGTAGTACTGACAGCGTAGTATCAGATGTAGTATTACTGCAGTGTGGTGTAGTACTGACAGCGTAGTATCAGATGTAGTATTACTGCAGTGTGGTGTAGTACTGGCAGTGTAGTATTACATGTAGTATTACCGCAGTGTGGTGTAGTACTGGCAGCGTAGTATACATGTAGTATTACTGCAGTGTGGTGTAGTACTGGCAGTAGTATTACATGTAGTATTACTGCAGTGTGGTGTAGTACTGACAGCGTAGTATCAGATGTAGTATTACTGCAGTGTGGTGTAGTACTGGCAGTGTAGTATTACATGTAGTATTACTGCAGTGTGGTGTAGTACTGGCAGTGTAGTATTACATGTAGTATTACTGCAGTGTGGTGTAGTACTGGCAGCGTAGTATTACATGTAGTATTACTGCAGTGTGGTGTAGTACTGACAGCGTAGTATTACATGTAGTATTACTGCAGTGTGGTGTAGTACTGGCAGTGTAGTATTACATGTAGTATTACTGCAGTGTGGTGTAGTACTGACAGCGTAGTATCAGATGTAGTATTACTGCAGTGTGGTGTAGTACTGACAGCGTAGTATCAGATGTAGTATTACTGCAGTGTGGTGTAGTACTGGCAGTGTAGTATTACATGTAGTATTACTGCAGTGTGGTGTAGTACTGGCAGTGTAGTATTACATGTAGTATTACTGCAGTGTGGTGTAGTACTGACAGCGTAGTATCAGATGTAGTATTACTGCAGTGTGGTGTAGTACTGGCAGTGTAGTATTACATGTAGTATTACTGCAGTGTGGTGTAGTACTGGCAGCGTAGTATTACATGTAGTATTACTGCAGTGTGGTGTAGTACTGGCAGTGTAGTATTACATGTAGTATTACTGCAGTGTGGTGTAGTACTGGCAGTGTAGTATTACATGTAGTATTACTGCAGTGTGGTGTAGTACTGACAGCGTAGTATCAGATGTAGTATTACTGCAGTGTGGTGTAGTACTGGCAGTGTAGTATTACATGTAGTATTACTGCAGTGTGGTGTAGTACTGGCAGTGTAGTATTACATGTAGTATTACTGCAGTGTGGTGTAGTACTGGCAGCGTAGTATTACATGTAGTATTACTGCAGTGTGGTGTAGTACTGGCAGCGTAGTATTACATGTAGTATTACTGCAGTGTGGTGTAGTACTGGCAGCGTAGTATTACATGTAGTATTACTGCAGTGTGGTGTAGTACTGGCAGTGTAGTATTACATGTAGTATTACTGCAGTGTGGTGTAGTACTGGCAGTGTAGTATTACATGTAGTATTACTGCAGTGTGGTGTAGTACTGGCAGCGTAGTATTACATGTAGTATTACTGCAGTGTGGTGTAGTACTGGCAGTGTAGTATTACATGTAGTATTACTGCAGTGTGGTGTAGTACTGGCAGCGTAGTATTACATGTAGTATTACTGCAGTGTGGTGTAGTACTGGCAGCGTAGTATCAGATGTAGTATTACTGCAGTGTGGTGTAGTACTGACAGCGTAGTATCAGATGTAGTATTACTGCAGTGTGGTGTAGTACTGGCAGTGTAGTATTACATGTAGTATTACTGCAGTGTGGTGTAGTACTGGCAGTGTAGTATTACATGTAGTATTACTGCAGTGTGGTGTAGTAATGACAGCGTAGTATCAGATGTAGTATTACTGCAGTGTGGTGTAGTACTGACAGCGTAGTATTACATGTAGTATTACTGCAGTGTGGTGTAGTACTGACAGCGTAGTATTACATGTAGTATTACTGCAGTGTGGTGTAGTACTGACAGCGTAGTATCAGATGTAGTATTACTGCAGTGTGGTGTAGTACTGGCAGCGTAGTATCAGATGTAGTATTACTGCAGTGTGGTGTAGTACTGGCAGTGTAGTATTACATGTAGTATTACTGCAGTGTGGTGTAGTACTGGCAGTAGTATCAGATGTAGTATTACTGCAGTGTGGTGTAGTACTGGCAGTGTAGTATTACATGTAGTATTACTGCAGTGTGGTGTAGTACTGGCAGTGTAGTATTACATGTAGTATTACTGCAGTGTGGTGTAGTACTGGCAGTAGTATTACATGTAGTATTACTGCAGTGTGGTGTAGTACTGGCAGTGTAGTATTACATGTAGTATTACTGCAGTGTGGTGTAGTACTGGCAGCGTAGTATCAGATGTAGTATTACTGCAGTGTGGTGTAGTACTGACAGCGTAGTATTACATGTAGTATTACTGCAGTGTGGTGTAGTACTGACAGCGTAGTATTACATGTAGTATTACTGCAGTGTGGTGTAGTACTGACAGCGTAGTATCAGATGTAGTATTACTGCAGTGTGGTGTAGTACTGGCAGCGTAGTATCAGATGTAGTATTACTGCAGTGTGGTGTAGTACTGGCAGTGTAGTATTACATGTAGTATTACTGCAGTGTGGTGTAGTACTGGCAGCGTAGTATCAGATGTAGTATTACTGCAGTGTGGTGTAGTACTGGCAGTGTAGTATTACATGTAGTATTACTGCAGTGTGGTGTAGTACTGGCAGTGTAGTATTACATGTAGTATTACTGCAGTGTGGTGTAGTACTGACAGCGTAGTATTACATGTAGTATTACTGCAGTGTGGTGTAGTACTGACAGCGTAGTATCAGATGTAGTATTACTGCAGTGTGGTGTAGTACTGACAGCGTAGTATCAGATGTAGTATTACTGCAGTGTGGTGTAGTACTGGCAGCGTAGTATCAGATGTAGTATTACTGCAGTGTGGTGTAGTACTGGCAGCGTAGTATCAGATGTAGTATTACTGCAGTGTGGTGTAGTACTGGCAGCGTAGTATTACATGTAGTATTACTGCAGTGTGGTGTAGTACTGGCAGCGTAGTATTACATGTAGTATTACTGCAGTGTGGTGTAGTACTGGCAGCGTAGTATTACATGTAGTATTACTGCAGTGTGGTGTAGTACTGACAGCGTAGTATCAGATGTAGTATTACTGCAGTGTGGTGTAGTACTGGCAGCGTAGTATTACATGTAGTATTACTGCAGTGTGGTGTAGTACTGGCAGTGTAGTATTACATGTAGTATTACTGCAGTGTGGTGTAGTACTGGCAGCGTAGTATCAGATGTAGTATTACTGCAGTGTGGTGTAGTACTGGCAGCGTAGTATCAGATGTAGTATTACTGCAGTGTGGTGTAGTACTGGCAGCGTAGTATCAGATGTAGTATTACTGCAGTGTGGTGTAGTACTGACAGTGAAGGCGGGGACGAGCGGCTGGCTGAACTTTGTTTTGAAGGAGTGAAGAAGACGATGTCGATCGACGTCGATGAACGATAAATCACCTGAAACACAAATAGAGACACATCAGGTGACTCTGAAGACTCCCACAAACAGACAGAAAGCTCAGGTAACACATAACAAGAAGGGCTGACTGAAGGAAACTGAAGTGACGACGAAGTTGAAACTGAAGTGTGAAAGTTGTTGAACGATCCAGAGTCTAGCGTGCACTGGCGCCCGCCGTAACTACCTTACGCCACTGCTTCCGTAGGAGTCATAGTGGATATCTATCTTTATTCATAAATGCTCAGGAAATTCATCAGGTGGAAAACTACAAATTCTTGGGCGTAACAATCTCCCCTTCTTTAAAGTGGGAAGTCAACACTACAACAAGTGCACAGCTGAAAAATGTTTCCATATCACGGAAGGTATGATGCAATTTTATCGTGCTGGGATCGAGAGCATCCTCACCTTTGGAATAACTGTGTGGTATGGAAACACCTCAGCACGACAGGAAACATCTGGACAAAATGGTACGCACTGCATCATAAATCAGGCCAGGAGCTGCCGTCCCTTGCTGAAATCTACACCATTAGACTTCGGAAAAAGGGACACAATATTCTTCATGACTCCTCTCGCCCTGCTAACCATCACCAGCAGTTGAAATCAGTTTGAGAAATCACTTAAGGCATGTGGCATTTAAATTAAAACCCTGTAGGAAGTTGAGTGGTCAGTTTTGTGTAAGCAGTTAAACTGTCACCTGTAGAGTAAGAGATGAAAGTAGCTGAAATGTCTGTTTATATGAAGCTCTGGAAGCAGCTGAATCATCAGTTGAAGTGTAAGAGATGAAAGCAAATGAACTGCCATTGTAAGAGCAGGAGAATTAAAATGTTTTCATTCAACTCTAACTGTGAAATCGTGAAATTTCAGTTTAAACCTTGTAGAAAGATGAACTTAAAGTACTTGAATTAGAAGTTAAACTGTCAGCTGAAGTGTAAGAGATGAAAGTTGATATGTCAGTGGAGCTGTAAATAAAGAAAGCCAGAGAAAGTTTCAGTAAATAGTTGAAGTGTCAGTCCTAAATTATGTAAGCAGTGGCAGCAGTTGAACTGTCAGCTGAAAATTAAAAATCAGTCGAGGTGTCAGTGAAGTGCAAGTACTGAAAGCAGTTGAAAAGTCCGCTGAGGTGGAAGAACTAGAGACAGTTTGTGCACTGTAAGCAGATGAAATGTCAGTTGAAGTGTGAAACTGAAAGTAGTTGAACCGACAAAGAATAAAAATAAATTGACAGTTGACATGTGATGGATGAATGCAGTTAAAGTGTATAAAAACAGTATAACAACAGAATCACATGGCATCATAAAAAGTAGTTAAAAAGGAAAAGAAAGAAAGAAAGAACAGAAAAATAACAACAAAGCATTTAACGCTAGAACTGCCAGCAGGGAAAACTTACCCGCTGCTGTTTTTCAATTGTATGTAACTTTGTACAATATTCAAGTCCAGCCTTTGACTTTTCTTAAAAGTTGTTATGTAGCACTTCCTGTTGTTAAAAATGGTCAAGATAAAGCCAGATTTAAAAATGGGCATTTATACCTATGAGCGCAGGTAAGATTTGCCCCGACAGAGCAGCAGACCCCTACGCAGTTAGGTCCTGAGTGAAGGAGACGGGTCATCATCTGACAGCGACCCAGAGCCTTTGTGAAAAGTGAGGCAAAACTATTCTACTAATATGATCAAATGTAGCCTAGAAACGTTCATGAAACGGACTGAGTCTGAAGTAGTCTTTCCCTCTGACGCAGGTGTGTTTTGCGGTGCCTTCAGGTGTGCGGCTCCCTCGTGTTTTTTGACCTGCAGAGAGGAGTTTTCGACCGCAGCGTCGGCCTATTGTTTAGCAGAAGTGGTCTTTATAGATTTTTTCGTTGGGTAAAAATCTACTTTGAATTTTGGAATTGATACAAATAGTTTCTTTTCAATAAATATTTTTGTATGCGTAATTGTTTGGATGCAAACAAGCAGGAAGAACACAACATCATTATTATTATTATTGTTATCATGTGTTTGTATGTATGTGATTGTACGCTGCATTTAAATTCAGACTGTTGAGAATATAACTACAGCAGTGCGGAGCGGAGCCACCGAGCGTGGACGTCACAGGTGCAGAAGAGCGCCGGGGAAAGTGACCTGCATGGTGGAGGCTGAATGCAAACACATTCAAACATTCTGTAAAGTGTTGGGATGCAGTTTGTGGGACGTGCACACCGAGGTGCTGAAAGTCTGCGCAAAGCGTGTTTGAGCAACGCAAAAGCAAAATCAATGTATCTAATAGCGGGTAAAGTTTACCCGTTGGCGGTTTTAGTGTTAAATATTTTCTTGGTACCATTGTCGTAGTCGCAGTAGATTCCGATTCGTTGAGGCAACGGCCAATCCAGCACCTTCGCTCGGTTGTTGTGCTTCGCAGCGAGCAAGCACTGCAGCCATTGGCTGGCATGGAGACACCATGAACCGGCGCTCTTGCCTAATTGGTCGAAGCGGCCCAGGCTTGCCCGGTAGGCCACGCCCACACTGAATGACTTCCAGTCAGCCAGGGGGCGGAGCTCCCAGTAGTGACAGCCGCCACTCATCTCCTGGTCACCTAGGAGACGGAAAAAGAAAAAAAAATCCTAAAAAAAGTAGAAAACATCTGATTTTATATTATATATTATTATATACAGTGTGAAGAAAAATATATAAAAGATTTGAGAATATTTCTCTTTAAATTAGATACTAAAATATTTACAAAATAAAAGCAGTGGGAACAGGCAATGGTCTTTCCTGTTGCAACCATCAAAATAAAAGTCTGCCATTCAACTGAAACAATGGGTGTTCCTGTTATAAATGTCAAAATAAAAGCCAGTGCTAACAGATAACAGTAAAATAAAAGCACTTTAATTAAAACTATGGCTTCAAGTGATGACTTTCAAAATAATAACCAGCAACAATAATTCATATTTAATTCAATGTAAAATTATTTAAGGTTTGATAAAATGTGTTTTATATTTTCAATTAATATTTGATTATGATAACAATTCAAAAATATTTTCGATGTTTAATATAATATTTATTAATACAAAATATAAAAGATGTATACATTTGAGTCATACTTTATATTTTAAAAGACATAATGTACATATACAACATTCATCGGTATTAGTTGTAGTATCAGTACGAGGTATTAGTGTAGTAGCACTCAGTGTGAAGTACCAAGCACTGTGTACGACTCTCCAGCGAATCGGTCGCGTCCTGCTCGACTTCCTGCTGTCTTACTGGGTGAAGGCGTGGCGCTTCTGCTGCTAAAAAATAAAAAACATGTCAAAAGTGAAAGAGTTAAAAACTGTTTAACCTCCCAGAGAATAAAAGTGGAAAAACAACAAGGTGAAACAGCCAATGAGGTTGTGCCAAAGCGATGATGCAGCAGAGAGAAAGATGAAAGATATGAATAAAACAACACAAAATATAACTTTATGTTGATTTAAGACATATATGCATATAATTGTAATATTGTACTAAAGAAAATGAATTTGTACTAAAACAGTAAACAGATTTTAATAAAATATACAAAAGTCTTACATAAAAACATATTTTTTATTAGAATAAATACAACTGCTCTAAAAATGTGGAAAAATCAATTACACTTTTAGTCAAAACAGTTTTACTTTATATAAAGTTTTGACAAAAATATCTGAAAAGTTAGTAAAATATATTAAACCCTTTCATTAAACAAACAAAACCACAAATGAACTGTGTTGTAATCTGGAGGAAACAGGTGATTTTTAACAAATACGTTGAACCTAGTTGAAGACAAAAACTAAATGTACAAATATACAGTTTTACCAACTTCAATAAAAACAAATACAATTCAAAAATACAAACAAAAAATCTGAAGATTTTATTAAAAACTAAAATAATGCTGATGTGATGTCAGCAGTGATGTCAGCAGTGATGTGATTGGCTGCATGAAGCGAGAAATGGTGGATGAAGAAAGTGACTGGTGACACAGTGGTTGCTAGGCAACCAGTCAGCGATGACAGTTTCTACCTGAGCGTGTCGGAGAGGACGCAGTACGGAGACTGCAGAGGGACAAAAAGGTCAAAACACACAAACAAACAGTAGCAGAGAAACAACTGAAGATTAAAACAAACCAAAAATGTAATTAAATAAATCTGAATAGAGTCAGCAGTGAAGGAAAGATTAATTTTAAATTCCTTAATTACCCTTTCAGTCCCAGCAGACTGTTTAAGCACATGAACCGATTGGTCTGTCTCGCTGTCAATCAAGAGATCAATAGCCCACGACTCTGAGTCTCAGCAGCTCTTCATGAATCCATCTGAACAGAAAGTCCTTCAGTCCTCAGTAACAACGAACTAGTTTCAAACTAGTGATTCACTAAACCAGGTTGCACCATTAAAACTTAAGAAACGTCTCACTCAGCGAGTAAATCTGTTGCTGGGAAACATCTGTAGCGCTGTCCAATCAGGAGCAGTCAGCTATGTAAACAGGAAGTCACTGCAGCGTCACAAGTAATATAACCTTCAAAAATAATATTTCAGGAGACCAAATGATGAATTAAACTTTGCTGCCAATCATTTGTTTCATTTATATCTGCATTCATGAGTGAGCGGGAAATATCCCAGTTAGCTAAGCTAACCGACAGTATTTGGTCATTTAGTTTTATTATTAGCATCATGTTTTGTAATTGGAGGTGTTTTTTGTGAAATGTGATTTAAAGTCGAATTTGACAGCATTTAGAGCAGGTTTCAGGTCAGATATGTCAACAATATCACCTCTTTTACTCTTTAAACGGCTCAGATATTAGCATGCTAACGTTAGCTTTGTCAGTTGGTTCAGTTAGCTAACAATAGCTACACCTGCAGTTAGTGGGTGTAAATATTTAGTAACAACTAATCTCTATGTGAGAACTAGTTAGTGAGGTGACACCTGGTTTCCTTTAGCGATGATAAAACTCCCCTCAGTAACAGCGACGTCAGAACGAGGCTCGGGCTGAACTCGTGAACAGCTGCTGACACGACTGCTGGTCCTTATGAGCAGAATGAACGAGTTTCTCAGTTGTCATGAAAATGTAGATGTTGAAGAGAAATCCTTAAAAATGCTCAGAAAATAGAAATTTGAACATCTACATCCATCTGCCGAGGAAGATCATGCGATACAATCAAAAGCTCCAAAACAGCTACTAAATGGATTTTGTGGTGATATTTTTTTTTTGCCAAGATGAAATAAGATGATCTGTTACGATTCAACAAGCTTTGATATAAAAACCTGATGACATCATCAGTGACACGTTTTCTCACCTGCTTTTATTCTCTTTTCCTCTCAGTCGGGGGTCGTGACCTTTGACCCCCTGCGGCTCCCAGGTCACCGTGTCGCCCTGAACCTTCAGCTCAGCGTGAGCCGTCGCCGCATCAAATCCAAAATTATACGCTGCAATAAAAGGAGAAGAAGAAAAAAATTATATGCCGGAATAAAAATAATAAAAAGATGAATTTATTCTAAAGTTATCCGTGATTCCTGTTTTCGCTTCTTCGAGCTCCTTTTTGAGAATAAAAAATTAGATTTTTATATTATTATATAATATTTTTCCTCATTTATATAAACAGTCACAATAACTTAAATTACAAACCAAAAACAAAAGTTAGTAGTAATGTCTGTCCTCACATGTACTGCAGACACACAGGCGATATAATGTTATGTTACAGTTATATTACAGTTATGTTACAGTTATGTTAGTTATGTTAGTTATGTTACAGTTATGTTACAGTTATGTTACAGTTATGTAACAGTTATGTTACAGTTATGTTAGTTATGTTAGTTATGTAACAGTTGTGTTACAGTTATGTAACAGTTATGTTACAGTTATGTTACAGTTATGTTAGTTATGTTAGTTATGTTACAGTTATGTAACAGTTGTGTTACAGTTATGTAACAGTTATGTTACAGTTATGTTATGTTACAGTTATGTTACAGTTGTGTTACAGTTATGTTAGTTATGTTAGTTGTGTTACAGTTATGTTACAGTTGTGTTACAGTTATGTTACAGTTATGTAACAGTTGTGTTACAGTT
>CM050852.1:102500-127500 GCA_027580175.1 Siniperca scherzeri
ATCAAAGATAAGGCCCCAACAGATGACGTGCTCAGGGAATGTCTCAGGCAATGGGGAACAGAGGATGAGATGCTGGAGGAAGGACCATCATGGGAGGACAAACCCCTACATGGGATGTACCACTGGAACATAACTGAAGTGGCTGATATCAAGAAGTCCTACCAATGGCTAGAGCGGGCCGGACTGAAGGACAGCACAGAGGCACTCATCATGGCTGCACAGGAGCAGGCCCTGAGCACCAGAGCAATAGAGGCCCAGATCTACCACACCAGACAAGACCCAAGGTGTAGGCTGTGCAAAGAGGCCCCTGAGACAATCCAGCACATAACTGCAGGGTGTAAGATGCTGGCAGGAAAAGCATACATGGGCGCCATAACCAAGTGGCTGGCATAGTGTACAGGAACATCTGCACTGAGTATGGACTGGAAACCCCGAGGTCAAAGTGGGAAACACCTCCAAAGGTGGTAGAGAACGACCGAGCCAAGATCCTGTGGGACTTCCAGATCCAGACTGACAGAATGGTAATGGCGAACCAGCCTGACATCGTGGTGGTTGACAAACAGCAGAGGAAAGCCGTTGTGGTTGACGTGGCGATACCAAGCGATGGCAACATCAGGAAAAAGGAACATGAGAAACTAGAGAAGTACCAAGGGCTCAGAGAAGAGCTGGAGAAGGCCTGGAAGGTGAAGGCGACAGTGGTGCCCGTGGTCATCGGAGCACTCGGGGCAGCGACCCCCAAACTGGAGGAGCGGCTACAGCAGATCCCTGGAAGAACACCAGACATCTCGGTCCAGAAGAGCGCAGTACTAAGAACAGCAAAGATACTGCGCAGAACCCTCAAGCTCCCAGGCCTCTGGTAGAGGACCCGAGCTCGAAGGATGAGAATGAGATGGTCTACATCGGCGGTTAGTTTCTAATTTGTTCATGTTAAGTACTAACTTGTCAATAACCGTTCATGCATAACAATGACTTCAACATTTCAAAAGTTCACTGCAGCACGTCAGCTTCTATATAATGCCCCGCCCCATCCAGGCCGTGATTGGTCGGTTTACGGAAAGTGACGTTGACAAGCCCATCGACTTTATGAAAAGTTGAACATGTTTCAACAAAAGGCACCTGATAGATCTAAACAGCCAACTGGCCGAACCCAAACCCTGCTGATCTTATCCCTGTTGTCTTCTGTCTTACTGCTGCAGAACCTCGACTAACAGCTGAGGACGACGGGAATATTTGCAAGTCGCTCTGGTGCTCCTAGTTATAAACTTTAGGAGCACTAAATGGTCGCAGTCTGGAGCCCTCGTTATGTTAGATATTAACAACAATAGTTACTCTTTCTCATTCTGTCTTTATGTCTCTCGCCCTGAAACGAGGACTTTCACTTTACTTTCACTTTACTTCTATTTTTTATTACATACTGAGTGACACCTCTTTCCTTTTCACCCATCTTTGTTCGCTGTCAGTGTCACACTCTTCACTCACTCATTAACTCATGTGTTCATTCATCAGTTCACCTCGGGTTTCAATGGCAACAGACTCAGAGAACTCGCCAGCAGCCGCTTTGTTTCTCGCTCGAACTCGAACGACGACGAACTGAGAGTCAAACTTCAGACCTGAAACAGAAAAATAGAAAAGCAACGTAACACGTAAAAGTCAGACATTTTATATCATATAAAACACTAATATGTGTCAATCAATACATTTATTTCTCACCGGTAATGTGACCTCTGACCTCTCACCTGACACGGTGACGTGTGTCTCTCTGATGTCGTGGATTTTTTCCCAGCATGCCTCTCCTGCTGCTCTCAGCGAGCTGTCGCGGTTTGTTTTTCGGTATTCGAGCTCATAGCGTTCGATTCGTCCGCTGTCACCGTCGCTGTCAGCCTCACCAGCCGGTCGCCAGGCAACCGTGATGGTGTTGTCACAGACGACGCAGCTAGAGACGTCGATCTCTGGAGCTCTGGGAACTGTCAGAACGAGTCAAATATACTGTGAAAAGGATGAATCTCAAATCCAGGTCTTCTTACTGGCTTGTTCTGGAGCTTTCAACAGTTTCACACTGTAAAAAAATGGACTGTAGATGTTTGAACTTGCTGTGATTCTGCGAACTTAAAAGACTAAAAGCGAAAAATAGACTAAAAGACGCCCTGAAAGAGCTCAGAATCACGGGAAGTTTGAACATCTACAGTTTACATGATAACTGAGCAACTCCATCTGCTGATGAAGACTGTGTGATATGGTCAAAAGCTCTGAAGCAAGTGAGTAAGTGAACCTTGAGTTAAGATTGTTTTGTCAACTATGAAAACATATAAAAGCAAAGAAACAAAAGACGGACTGTAAAAATAACTTTTTTAAATGACACAAAACAACAAATTACCACAAGAAAACCCTAAAAAAACGTAAGAAATGTCCAAAATAATAACAAAAACAAAACAAAAGAAAGACTAAACAATTATTTCAACAAACATAAAACAATGACACTTTGGTAATTATCAAAAGACAAATAACGTTAATTAAAAACAAGAAAAACTAATAAAAATAATAAACCACCTGATGACCAAAGACAGATAACTGAAAAAAATGTAACAAAACAAAACAACTATTAAAAACCAAAGAAGCAGAGAAGAAGAGGTGTGACTCACCTGGCAGGAAGTGAAGTCGTTGAAGCCCCGCCCTCTCCGCGCTGAAGTCGACGGTAAATTGCGACATGTTCTCCGACACCGCCAGACGAGTCGTCAGCCGGAACGCTGGAGCCATGGTTACCCTGGCAACAGGAGGTGGCAGGGTTCCAGCGGGGGGCGGGGTTACGAGCGTTAAAGGGGCGGGGTTCACATGCAAATCATTTCAGAGCTGTGATTCATTTATAACTCTGAACTTGTTAGTTTGAATGTGTTAATGTTTGAGAAGAAATTAACGTTAAAATTTTTTAAATGTAATTAAATAAAATCTTAAATATAAAAAAACAAAAACAACTGACATTGAATAAAAAACAACAAACAAACAAACAATGCAATTGAAAACATTAAAATGTGACGACAACCGAACAATAACAGTAAACAAGATAAACAGGATGAATGTAAACACAAACTTTAAAACTTAAGACAAAATGCATCATTTAATAAACGTAATATACATAAATAAAAACAAAATGCAAACATCAACTCATGTTCATATTAAAATCCTATTTTAACAGTGAACATACCTTTCTTTGATTTGTTTTGCAGCCTGCAAAAGACAACAGATAAAAGAAACTTTAAATATTTATTATTTATATTTATTTTATTTCCAATAAAAAAGGTAGTTTCATTCATGAGTGTATTTTATAATTGTAACGTGATACTTTTTGTTTACACTGTAGTTTGTTTTTATAGTTAATTAATCATCATTTTAGACAACTGATAAGTTGGAAAGTTTCAGATGTTTTCATAAGAAAATGTGACGTTTCTTTAAAGATTTTACATCCTCCTCCCGTCCTACCTTTAGGAATTCTTCTTCGTTGGTGATCGTCAGCGTTTGATTCGCGAACTCGAGCAGTTCTTCACACGACAGTAAAGCGAACTTTCCCTCCGACAGCTGCTTCTGAAACATCAAACAACCAAAGAATACTTCAAAAAGCTTAAAAAAGAATAAATTAACCTTCAGAGAAGAGAAGAGGATATAAAGCAGCTGTGGCTCAGGAGGTACAGCGGGTCGTCCACCGATCACAGGCTCGGTGGTTCGATCTCCAGCTGTCCACATGCTGAAGTGTCCCTGGGCAACACACTCAACTACTGCCGATGGTCAGACCAGCAGCTCGCTAACAGCTAGCTGTGGGATGGTTGTTTGCTATATAAATGCAACCGTTTACCAGTTATGCAGTGAGACAAAATAAAACAAACAGTGGACAAATATCTGACAAAATGAGAAAAGTCATTAAAAAAGTACGTAGGGATAAAAACATTTTTAAAATTTTGAACATTTTGTCAAACAGTATATTAATGGGAGTAAAAACGTATTAGTAATTATTCTTTAAAAATGAGAAATGTTTATCAAACTTACATGAGGCAAAAAACAATCGTGGAAAAATATGAAGAAAATTTTGAGGAAAATCATTAAAGTTACAGAAGTAAAAAAAGATCACTGAGTGTGAAAAGACAAACAGAAATGTAAAAAAATATAAGAAACAACAGGAAGGAGTTTCTTTACCTGAAGCTCCGCCTCTTTCCTCTGCTTCTCCTCTTTAATGACGCCATGAAGCTCCGCCCCCTTCTCCTCCAGGGCGGAGCTTAGCTGCTCAAGTTCCGCCTCCAGCTCTGACATCACCTTACATGACTCCTCCTGATTGGATGATTGGACCAAGTTTACGTTAGTTATTTTATGTATTATTTTATTTTACTTTGTTCCCTCCCACCTATCTAAGCCCCTCCCTCTGCTCCCTCTCAGCCAATCAGCTGCTGACCTGCAGTCCTGTCAGTGTGTTGTCGACAGTTTCTAGGAAGTTTTGGAGCTCTTCGTTCTTATTGGCTAATGTGCTGATGATCCTGCGAAGAGCTTCCTGTTTAACACACAAACACAATTTTTTATGTAAAAGCAAAATTTAGTTTTAGTTTTTACATCGAAAATTATAAAAATATTTTTTTGTTTTACAGTTTAACATATTTGTTTTTACAGTGCAGTAAAACTACTGCACTGTAAAACTACAGGATCTGTTACACTGTAAAACTACAGGACCTGTTACACTGTAAAACTACAGGATCTGTTACACTGTAAAACTACAGGACCTGTTACACTGTAAAACTACAGGATAAGGTACACTGTAAAACTACAGGATAAGGTACACTGTAAAACTAAAGGATCTGTTACACTGTAAAACTACAGGATCTGTTACACTGTAAAACTAAAGGATCTGTTACACTGTAAAACTACAGGATCTGTTACACTGTAAAACTACAGGATCTGTTACACTGTAAAACTAAAGGATCTGTTACACTGTAAAACTACAGGACCTGTTACACTGTAAAACTACAGGATAAGGTACACTGTAAAACTACAGGATAAGGTACACTGTAAAACTAAAGGATCTGTTACACTGTAAAACTACAGGATCTGTTACACTGTAAAACCACTGCATCTGTTACACTGTAAAACTACAGGATCTGTTACACTGTAAAACTACAGGATCTGTTACACTGTAAAACTACAGGATCTGTTACACTGTAAAACTACAGGATCTGTTACACTGTAAAACTACAGGACCTGTTACACTGTAAAACTACAGGATCTGTTACACTGTAAAACTACAGGACCTGTTACACTGTAAAACTACAGGATAAGGTACACTGTAAAACTACAGGATAAGGTACACTGTAAAACTAAAGGATCTGTTACACTGTAAAACTACAGGATCTGTTACACTGTAAAACTAAAGGATCTGTTACACTGTAAAACTACAGGATCTGTTACACTGTAAAACTACAGGATCTGTTACACTGTAAAACTAAAGGATCTGTTACACTGTAAAACTACAGGACCTGTTACACTGTAAAACTACAGGATAAGGTACACTGTAAAACTACAGGATAAGGTACACTGTAAAACTAAAGGATCTGTTACACTGTAAAACTACAGGATCTGTTACACTGTAAAACTAAAGGATCTGTTACACTGTAAAACTACAGGATCTGTTACACTGTAAAACTACAGGATCTGTTACACTGTAAAACTACAGGATCTGTTACACTGTAAAACTACAGGATCTGTTACACTGTAAAACCACTGCATCTGTTACACTGTAAAACTACAGGATCTGTTACACTGTAAAACTACAGGATCTGTTACACTGTAAAACTACAGGATCTGTTACACTGTAAAACTACAGGATAAGGTACACTGTAAAACTAAAGGATCTGTTACACTGTAAAACTACAGGACCTGTTACACTGTAAAACTACAGGATCTGTTACACTGTAAAACTACAGGATAAGGTACACTGTAAAACTACAGGATAAGGTACACTGTAAAACTACAGGATCTGTTACACTGTAAAACTACAGGACCTGTTACACTGTAAAACTACAGGATATGGTAGACTGTAAAACTAAAGGATCTGGTACACTGTAAAACTACAGGACCTGTTACACTGTAAAACTAAAGCATCTGTTACACTGTAAAACTACAGGATCTGGTACACTGTAAAACTGCAGGATCTGTTACACTGTAAAACTACAGGATAAGGTACACTGTAAAACTACAGGATCTGTTACACTGTAAAACTAAAGCATCTGTTACACTGTAAAACTACAGGATCTGGTACACTGTAAAACTACAGGACCTGTTACACTGTAAAACTACAGGATCTGTTACACTGTAAAACTACAGGACCTGTTACACTGTAAAACTACAGGATCTGGTACACTAGTTTTACAGTGTAACAGATGCAGTAGTTTTACGGTGCAGCTGGTTTTGCATCTCTGACACTGTGAAACTACAGTGTAGTAATTATTTAATTTAAAAATGTTCTGTGCTGCTGCCATTTATTTTCTATTGATTTATGTCAAATTAATATCATTATTTATATTTTTGTATTTTGTCTCATTTTCTAACATGTTAATATGTCTTATTAATTTATTACTTTTATATAAATTATTTTTTAAAAACCTAAACATTTATATTTAATTTTAAAGACAAAAGAGAGGCAGAGCGAGGTCGGTGTTACACTGACAGATCGAGTTACCTGAAGAGAAAACACCTGAACTGTTTTTTATATTAATAGTTTCAGATAGAAAAAATAAAAACATTAAACTGCTAACAGTCCATTCACAGCGATGCTGGCGCGACCAGAGTTTATTTAACACTTTGGCAGTAAACGTGTTTCCACTGCCAATAAAGCCCCATTGAATTGAATGAGAGAGACTTTGGCTGCTAACAGCTAACAGCTAGCTAATCCTTTCTCTCTCTGTCTGTCCATATGTTGTCTGTGTCTGCTCTAAGCTGACAGATCCGATATTATTGATTATCGATCGAATAGATTCTTACCTTCTGATTGTCCATCACCTGAGAGAGAGAGAGAGAGAGAGAGACAGAGGGAGAGACAGAGAGGACGGAGCCACTGACAGGAAGTGAAGTCACACATAACATCACAGCCCCACTTCCTGTCTGGAGTGTCAAAATAAGAGTCGGAAGATAAAACTGGCAGAGAAAATAGTTTATAAATGTAAGTATATATATGTCTCATCATATTCTGTCATTTGAATTTGCATTTTAACTTTTCCATACTATTACTGCTAATAATAATAATAACACATCTGTGTTATTATTATTATTCAGGTAAACTCAATGTCAAAGTCAATGTTTGTTGACTGTTCAGTTTACCTGAAAATAATTTATGGAGTCATAGATTTCAACGAACTAAAACATGGACTGAATTAAATATATTATATACTTTTAATAAAAGTAAAAATGTTTCATGTCTAGAAGTAAAAGTCTGTTCGATCTGAAGAGCTGTTTCCAGTGCATTCCTTCAAAATAAAAGCTGCAAGGGAAAGTGTTTTCAGAGAGGGAGTTTCAAAATAAAGGCTAAGAGGAAATGCACTTACGTATGGAAAGCCGATGAGGTCATTATTCGTCTCCTTTGCCCTGCAGTTTGATGTTTTATACGTCTGTTAATGTAGTTTTATATCACCAACTCGTGTTTATAAATGCTGTTGCTGTGAAGGCCGCTCTATATGCCTGCACGTGTGCCTGAACGCCAGTGTGCGTCTGTTTACACCGGTGAAATGTAAGGTGTTTAATCAATTTTAAATGCTTCTAAAACTAAAATTGATTTCAGAAAATAAATTCCCACTGTGACCTTTCCTTTAGATTCAGTCCAAAAATACAAAAACGTTTGTTTTACACAAATAGTTTTAAAAAAAAGATGTTTATTCTGTCCTTCAGCAACGTCTCAGATCTTTAAAACAGATTTTTCTCAGATTCAACTGCATTGAAGTTACAAAGTTTTTGCTAATTTAATCCTACAGATGTTTTGTTTTTTAGACATAAAACTGTCACGCGATGCGAAAAGCTAGAACTTCCTCTCAGTATCACAACTCGACAGAACAACAAAGTATCAGAGCAGCTGAAAATCTGACGTTTCTGCACAAAAACAGTCACGAAACTTCAAGGATAAAGTCGGAATATGAAACATTTTGAGAATAAAGTTGTACTTATTATACTTGTTATACTTAAATAAAGTCAGTAGTCCAAGAAAAGGTTGCTTCAAGAACAAATGTTGTATGTGTGAACAGCCCGTCAGACTACGGAGGCCCCGAGTGGACATGAACTATATTTGTGAGTTTCAGCTCATGTCCCTTCAGGGCCTCCGTACAGCATCAACACAAACGTTATGATTTCATCCAAACACACAAATAAAAACTGGAAAAACGATCTAATCTTGCATCTAAAATGTTGAATTTTATTGTTCATCATCTGTTAACATTTCACCAAAAAGTTTTTGCCTTTGAGTCGTTTTCCTCCAGCATCAACATAAAAACAGTGAAAATCAAGTTACAGCCATGAATAAACACTGTGGAAACTTTTTTGGCAAAAATCATTTTTGTTTTAAATTATGTGCTTCAAAGTTAAAAGGTTTTAAGGTTTTACAGCAATAACTTATGTTTTACAGTGTTATTTGTTGCCAAGGCGATACAGAGCAGGAAGTTTTCAGCCAACAGACGATTTCTCAACTACAATCCTCAAAATTCACCAGGAAATTCAAGAATGGACTCAAATAGCTCAAATTCCTCACATACAAGCTTTTCAAAGTGTTTCAGATTTATATTTTACAGTTCAGTCGGCAGCAAACTTCCCTCTCTGGAATAAATGTAGTTTGTGAGTGAGGTTCTGAAAAAACGATTTTTACATCCATCTGACAAAAAGAAAATCTTTTAATTTGAACTTTGCAGCTGAAAATGTTCCAGTCTGTCGATTGTAATTCACAGAACTTTAAACATTTAAACAAGTAGGAGTCCTAAAACTGTTCAACCACAGATCTGTTCATTAAACTACTTGGATTCCTGTTTCTGCTCCTGAGTGCAGCTGTTAGAAAACCACACTCTGTTCGAAAAATGTAAAAAACATAAGATGAAAAGGATGCTGAATTTTCTTGAGAATCCAAAGGACATTTTGGATTATTTTGGACTCCGTGTTTAACTTTGCCTGTGAGAAAATTCTCCGTTCTTTTAAAGGAATTTGGCAAATAATTCAAAAACTGATTGAGCGTCATTTTTATCAGCTTCGGGCTCAGACAGCAAACTGTCTCCACATGTGGAAAATATAAATTAATTTCTACCCGACGACAGGAGAAAAATCTGGGGGGTTTTTCAGAACCAAACTCCATTCAAAAAAACATGAAAACTTCCAAAGGAGCAGAATCAGCTCAGACGCTACAGCTAGCAGAAACATTGTCGTCATCATCATCATCATCGTTATGTCACCATGGTAACTGTCATCGTTAAGGATGGGGGCGGGACCATGCAGGGACACAGGCAGAGAGGGGCGGAGCTAAGCGCTACACATCATTTTAGTGGTATAAAAACATAAAAAGTTCATTTTAAAGTTTTCTCTCATCGAATAAAGAAGCTTGACTGACAGGTGAGAGGAGCCAATGAGGGAAGAGGAGGGACGTGATGGGGCGGGGCTAGCACTTAAATACAGACTCACTTCCTGTACAGTTCAGTTCACAAACAAACACTTTCTGACATTTCTCCCTCCATATTTACACTTCCCCAATTTTGTCAACTGTCCCACATATTTCCATTCTTCTTCTTCTTCTTTCTTTTCACACTGACGTCACAATGTACGAGCCGCGTTCACCGCTGCCGCCACCACCGCCGCCGTTGCCCTCTCCGCCCTTCGGTTCCCGTTTTTTGGTGACGGGGGTGGGGATGAGTGAAGGTCGTGTGGGGGTCGTTGATGATGATGTTGTGGTGGTTGGCGTGGCGGCGGTGGTGAAATCAGTGTTGCTCTTCCTCGGGCTCGGCGTGTAGTTGAAGGGGCTGACTCGAGCCGCCACGGCGCCACTGCGCTGCTGAGTGCGCTGCTGCTGCTGCTGCTGCTGCTGCTGCCGTTCAGGTGGCGGCAGCGTGTCGTCGAGGCTCTCGCAGCTCCGCCGCAGGTTGAGGTTGGAGGAGGAGGAAGAGGAGGATGAGGGGGCGGGGCTGTCGATGATGGGCGGGGCATTGGCAGCGGTGGGAGAGCGGGCTGAACAGGAAGAGGAGGAGCGCGGGTTGTTGACTGGACAGTCCTCCAGACGAACCCACACGTCTTCTGATTTGTCGGTGAAGCTCCGCCCGGCTGATGAGTCACCGCCGCCGCTCTTCGACTTCCTCCACGTTCCCTTCGACCTCATGGCACTCTCCTCCTCGCTCCGCCCCTTCTCGCTGGACTCCGATGACGCTGACAGCACAGACGACGAGCTTCCTGTCCTCTTCCACGTCCCCACGCGTGGTAACGATGTCGAGTGTTTACTGGCAGTCCCTCCTCCTCCCCCGCTGCTGTTTTCCCGCTTCCAGGTGCCAGTGCGGCTGAACCGGGATGATGTCACTTCCTGTGGGCGTGACGGGCTCTCAGAGTGGGAGCGGTTGACGTCATGTCTCCTGTTTGTTGATGGTAGAGGTGTATCAGGACTGGATGGTGACTCTAACGCCGCCGCCGCCGCCGCCGCAGACTCCTCCAGCTTCCTCTTCAGCGTCGGGCTCGGTGCTTCTTTGATGAAGGTCGACTGACGGACGAGTGCCGGCTTCTCCGGCTCCGCCTTCTGCTTCTTGGCCACAATGGAGCTGCCGACCCTCGATGCTGACTCACTCCTCGGGATGCCGCCACCACTCCTCGCCGCCCCACTCTGTTTGGCCGGTCTGGAAGCCAATGATGATGATGATGATGAAGCACTTCCTGGAGATGCCGTGCGCGGCAGCTGCGACAGCTTCCCTCCTTTCTGACTGGCAGCTGTGGTAGAGCGAGACGGCGTGGAGTCCCGAGAGGACCCGCCTCCTTTGTCGGTGCCGTCACTGCTTCCTGGAGCTTTAGCCACGGTTGCTGCTCTGGGTTTACTCCGCCCTCTGGCTGCTGGCTCCGCCCTTGGCTTACCTGTAATTAGACTCCTATACACCTTCTTCCCACCTCTCACTGCCTTTGCCTCTTCCTCCTCCTCTTCCTCCTCCTTCTTCTTCTTGGCCTCCAGCGTGGTGCGTTCTCCACCCTTCAGGATCCTCGCCCCTCGCTTCACTGCCGCCTCCTCCTTCTCCTCCACCTCTTCTTCTGCTGCATTGTTATTGGCTGCTGGCAGGCGGAATGGCGAGCCCACTGACTTCAGCGACAGGACGGAGTCAGAGTCTGATGACGGTTGGCGGGACAGTGATGAGGCGGCGGCGGCGGCGGCGTTCAGGCTGCTGACGATGGAGTTAGCGCCTTCCTGGATTGCCTTCCAATCAAAGGACTCAGAGTCAGGGGAGGCGGGGCTTCTTGGCGCCTCTGAAGGCTCCTCCTCGGCCAGAATTCCGTCGTTGACTTTGGGAACAGGAAGTGGAGTGGCAACAGCGGCGGGGACAGTGACGGCAGCGGCTTTCTTCTTCTTCTTGGGCATGGCGGAGCTGATGCACTCCTGCAGCAGGTCATCCTCCGAGTCGATGCTCAGCGAGCTGAGCGACGAGTTCCTGGAAAAGCAGACGGGCGTGTCCTCCACATGGAACGCTTTGGGGGCGTAGCCGCTGGCCGCAGGGGGGCGGGGCTTTGACTCTGCCTGTGGAGGAGACTTTGTTCCTGTTTTGCCTCCATCTTGCTGCTCAGGCGGCGGCGGCAGAGCGAACTCCTTGTTGTTGTTCTCCTGGTCAATGTCGCTCAGTGAACTCAGGGAGGAGTTTCTAGAGAAGCAGACGGGCGTGTCCTCAATGGCGAACTTTTGCTTCTCGTCCGTCGCTGTCGGGTTGGTCACAGGTTTCGTTCGAGGGAAAACAGCCGCTGTCTGCTGCTTCCTCTTCCTGCCTTCTTCTTCTTTTGTTTTCTTCCCCTCTTCGTCCTTCTCGCCACCGTCATCTTCATCGAAGTCGAGCGAGCTCAGCGAGTCATTGCGTGAGAAGCAGCATGGCGTGCCCTCGATGGGCGTGTAGTGTCGCGGCGAGTCGAAGGCGAACCCTGGTTTTGCTTTGGCAGCTGTTGACGTGGCGGCGCTGTACGCTGCCCGCTGGGGCATCGGCTTAACCGGCGACGTCGGCTTTTTCTTCTGCTGCTGCGGGCCGAGAGGAGGCGGGGCCGGAGGAGGAAGAGGTGGGGGACGGGGCGGGGCTTGGAGATTCTCACTGTTCACTGCCGCTCTGATTGGTTTTCTGGGTTTGGCTTTGGGCATGGCGGCGCTAATGCACTCAGCGAGGATGTCGTCACCATTCTCTCCCTCAGGAAGTCCGGCCCGCCTTCTCTGGGCGGAGGTGGGCGGGGCTACGGGTATGACTGCTGCTGCTGACTCCTCATTGGGTGGGGAGTCGATGGTGAGGTCACTGAGCGAGGTGGCGGTGGAGAAGTTAAGCGGCGTTCCCTCCACACAGTAAACTCTCGGCACCTCCTCCGGCAGCAAATCCTTCCTCTGCTGTGATTGGGTGCGGCTTTGAGGTGGGAGGAGCTTGTAAACTGGAAGCTGACTGGGTTTCCGTGGTGCTGCTTGTTGCTGTTTCTTTGGTTTCCGTGACGACTTGGGCATGGCCATGTTGATACATGCCTCCAGGATTTCAATATCATCGTCGTCGTCCGATTCGTCGAGGATTGGTTTTGCCACCTCCTCCTCCTTCCTCTCCTCGTTCCCTCCATCCTCCTCCTCTTCTTCTTCTTCA
Organism: Siniperca scherzeri; assembly: GCA_027580175.1. Lineage (NCBI taxonomy): Eukaryota > Metazoa > Chordata > Actinopteri > Centrarchiformes > Sinipercidae > Siniperca > Siniperca scherzeri. The sequence goes on from CM050852.1 coordinate 115,334, forward strand.
TCTCTGCTGCAATGTACGGCTCGTCCAGACTGAGCGCGCTCAGACTGGAGGCTCGGGAGAAGCCGTGTGGCGTGCTCTCTGTGGCGAAGTGCAGCAGGACATCAGCGCTGTTCTCCTCTTCGTCCTTCTTCTTGGCCTTTTCCTCCTCCTTTGTTTTCTGTGTTGGCGGCGGCGGTGTTTTGGCGCGGCTAGGCGGCATGGTCTGTCCCGGGCTGTCAGGCAGGTCGCTGGGGCTGACCACGCCACTGGGCATGCCGCTGCACGGCTCGCTGGAGCGCACAGAGCTAGCGATGGACGAGGTGGAGAAGCTGTCGAGGGAGCTGACTGATGTGCAGCGGCTGAACATCAGCGGCGTCTCCTGAGCGTAAGGCTGCTCCGGAGGACTCTTAGGAGTCCTGGCGCCGGACGATGATGTCACATGGTGGTGATGATGGTGGTGGTGGGCATGACCATGATGGTGGTGGTGACCTCGTCTTCCCCGTGTGGAGGGAACAGCAGCAGCAGTGGCGGTCTGGCTCTCCGCCTCCTTCTGCTGCCTCTGCTGCTGCTCGTGTGCGTCTTTCTCACTGACAGGAAGTGTCGGGTAGTCATTACTGCCGCCGCCGCAGACGACGCTCCCGCCTCTCCTCCTTCTCCCAATGATATCGCCATCCTCCTCCTCTGATGATGACAGCGAGGAGAGCGAGCTGCCTCTGGAGAAGCAGATGGGTGTATCTTCCACACAGTACGTCTGCGTCGACTCCTGGTTACCTTTAGGCACCGCCCGACTGGCTGGAGGCGGAGGGGGGCGGAGCTTAGTGGCAGAGGATGACGGGGGTGGGGGAGCGGAGGGGGCAGCAACCTCTTCTGGCTTGAATAGCGGTTTGTGGGCAGCGTCAGCACCATACTTCAGGCTGTAGTCGATTGGCTGCTCACCTGTTGAGTCACCGCCGTAGTTTGATGTTGCCGTGGTGACGACATAGCGTGGCGGCAGGACAGAAGCCATGCGGCTGCTGGTTGGTGCCGAGTCGCTGGCATCATTCCTCCTCCTCAGCCTGGCGTCCTGTTCGTCGTCCTCATCGCTCTCAATGCTGCCGCGGTGACTCGGACTCTGTCTCCCAGAATTCAACTGTTCGTCAGAGTACTTCAGGCTATAGTTGATGGGCGTGTCCAGCTCCGCGCCATCGTCGTCCGCCATGTGGTTGGCACTGCGGATCTTGTGGGCCAAGTCAGCTGGGTACTTCCTGTAGACGCAGCACTTGTTGACTCCGTTCTCATCTGATGAGTAGAACGGCTCTGATGACGGTTTGGTCTTCCACGGTTGCCATAGCCGTCAGCGCTCGTCACGCTGTTGAGGCTGTCGCTGGATGCTCGGACGCTGGGCGGGAACACCGGCCGAACATACGCTGCTTCCTCACTCGTCCTCTTTGATCCATCTCCGTTCTTTGGGCTCGACAGCACCGGCGTGTTGGCGTACGGCGTGTTGTATTTCCTCCTCCTCCAGCGCCATTACAGCCCCGCCCCTTCTTGTGTGCCGCCTTGGGACTCAGGTTGTCGATGTTGTCAAAAGTCTCTGACAGCTGCTGGGCATCCAGCTCCTCAAATAACGCCTTCTGTTTGCGGGCCTGCAATGATGGGGCGCCGGCGCCCGGCGACACCACGCTGGCATCCTTGTAGCGTGCCGGGCGGTTGGCCATCAGGTTGCGCAGGGCGGCGGCGCTGCCCATGGCGATCATCTTGTGCCGGGAGTGGATGAGGTTGCGCAGCATGCCCACGGCACCCAGCTCCCATAATGCCTCCTGGTCTTTGGCATCTCTGGCTGACAGATTCCAGAGCGTCCCACAGGCGTTGGACACAATGGTCAAACTGTGAGACTTCAGGTGCTGCAGCAGAGTCGGCAGGCAGCCGTGCTCACGCAGGATCTGCCTGCAAGGCAACACGCAGGGGGAAGAGATGATTAATCATGAGTTTTCAGTACTTAATCCACACAGTCGATATTGTAGTTTATTACAGGTTGTTTACTTGTTTACAGTTGTTTACCTGTGCGCCTCGTTGGTGGCGATGAGGCTGGAGACATTGCGCAGGATGCCACCGCCACTTTCGATGATGGCAAGCGTGTTGGTGTGGCTGCGGTGTGTCAGTGTTCCCACCAGAAACGCCAGAGCACCATCCACCGTGCAGATATCCGCCTTGTTCTCCGTACAGTGAGCCGACAGGTTCCAGAGTGCGCTTAGCACAGACTTCAAAGTCGACTCCTGAAGGAGGAGAAGAAGAAGAAACAAAGTGAAAAACCAGAATAACCAACTTCAGAGCAGGCTCAGTACAGAGCTCTTGTCCAAGAAAAAGGACAAACCAAAAGATAGAAAAACTGTTTGTATTTACCTTCTGGACCTCGAGAGCACAGCCCATCAGCGCTCGCACGCTGCCGACCTCACGCAGCGTCTTCTTACTGTTGACATCAGCACGCCACGACAAGTTTCTCAACACACTCGCTATCACCTAAAAAACAAACAAAAGGACAAAACAATTTTCAAAAACACAGAAAGACGTTTATGTACTGACTCAAAGCCTCCATCTTGGAGGTGGCTGCTCATAGTTGTGGTTAGAAGGTCATCAGTGCCTGACACGGTGACAGGAAACCGTTGAGTACTAAATAAGAGTCCTTTCAGGCTGGTTGGCCCAGGTGAGTCCTGAAGCAGCAGACCGGAGGACAGAAGGACTGAAGCTTCTGTGGTCATGGAAGCAAAAATTCAGGTGTAGAAGGACTTTCAGTCGGCCTCAAAGAGGATCTGACAAACCATCAGATGACTCAGGAGGTGGTGGCAGGACTTAACCAGACTGTTTTTTTTAGCAGGGAGGAGAACTGCTGACCTGGACTGTCAGGTGATGGAAGGAAAACTTTGAGGACCTCCTGAACCCGACAGACTCGTCCTCCATAGAGGAGGAAGACTCTGGGGAAGACTTTCTCTAGTGGAGGCCACTGAGGGAGTTAAAAAGCTCTGCAGAGTCACCAGGTGTGGATGAGATTCACCCTGATATGCTGATAGTCTTGGTTGACTCTTCAGTGTCTCGTGGAGGTTAGGGACAGAACTTGTGGACTGGCAGACCGGGGTGGTGGTTCACATTAAAAAAAAGGGACCGGAAGGTGAGCTTCAACTACCAGGGTCTCACACTGCTCAGCCTTCCTGGGAAAGGCTGCTGAAAGGAGACTCTGGCTGGGGGCTGATTGTTGAACCTCAGATTCAGGACTGATGTGGATTCTGTCCTGGTCCTGGATCAGTGAACCAGCTGTCTCATCCTGCTCTCAGTGGGTATTGGACTCCACCAGGGTTGTTCCTGTCACAGATTCAGTTTGTGTTGGTATGGTGACTTCAGGATCGTATCTCTGCTCTTTGCAGATGATGTGGTTCTACTGGTTCAGGTCTGGTACTGATCAGACTGTGACCTCCAGTGAGCACCGAGACAGTTTAAAGCTGAGTTTGAAGCAGCAGGATCAGAATCAGCTCCTCCCAGTCTGAGGTCATGGTACTCTGCTGGAAAACAGTGGATTGTTTTCTTCAGGTTGGAGTGAGTCACTGCCCAAAGGGAAGGAGAATCTCAGGGTCTAGTTCACCAGTGAGGGTCAGGTGGAGGTGAGATCATCAGGTGGACTGATGCGGAGTCAGCAGTGATGTGATGGTTCAGAGGGAGCGGACCCTGAAGGTGAAGCTCTGGATTCACCAGTGGATCAGTCCTCAGCTGTGGAAATGAGTCCACACTGTTGACTCAGAGGACTCCGAGGCAAAACTAACTCAAGGTCATCTGGTAAAGAAGTTGACTCGACTTTTACGGGACCACAATGGGACGTCATCTGGCTGCGTTGGCTAATCAAATATGTGCAAGATTTTATCTTCTCACCTGAACACGCCCACATCAACACAGACCCTTTGCATTTTTGGCATTTTGTGGGGCGGCTGTGTCTCAGTTGTACACTAATCGCAGGGTTGGTGGTTTGACCCTGAACAGTAGCGTGGAGTTCTGTGTTTGACAGAACGGAACAGAACCACTAAACCAGATGAAGGAAAACCTCCTCGCTGTACCTGAGTAACTCTGCCTTCATGAGCCTGCAAATTGTTGTTTTTGTCTAAATAAAATATTTTGTTTATGACTCCTTACGTCCACTTCCTATTTCCGGTTGGTCTGACAACCGATCTGTGATGTGACAGCCATAAGGGGGCGCTAATCTGTTTCTGTCCATCATTCACCTCCACTGAATCAATGACTTCCTGTGTTGATGTGACAGTGTGAATGAGGGGTTAACCTGCTGACTGAGAAAAGATGGACGGATTCATAAATAAAAAACATAAAACATTTATTGTACAAAATCTAAAAACCATCTCACAGACAAAAACAGAAAACTAAAGGAAAAACTGTTGCTACAAACTTCAAACTTTACAAGGCTCACAAACAGGTGTTAGATGGTTGCCGTGGTAACAGGTGAGTTTACCTGCTGCAGGTCTTCACTGTCAGACTTTAACTGAGCGACCATCGCTCTCATACAGCCCTTCATGGAGCACAGCGTGGCCTGATGGGAAAAACAACATAACGCTGTGATCTGATTGGTTCCTGAGAGAGAGATGTGTGTGAACTGACGAAGCAGAAACATGGTGAAAAGAGTTCAGATGTTTAAAACACGAATGATGCGTAAATGTGTTTGTGTTTTCCTCTGACCTTATTGGCTACATCTCCAAAGGTGAGGTTGGTGAGCGCCATGCCGGCGTATCGCCGCAGCGTGACGCTGTAATGATCACTGCTCAGACCGAACATCTCACAGTCCACCTGCAGCAGCTCCGCCACCGCCTGCAGACCGCCTGCAGGGACAAATAACCCACAGAGAGTATCAATAACCAGTAAACCAGTCAGGAAACAGTCAGTCAACCAGCCTGTAAGACGAGGAAACAAAACCAGGACAAACATCAAACTGGTCAGAAAACAGGAAACCAGTCAGAGAAGAAACACGCTGTCAGACTTACCGAGTTCGTTCATGGCGTGTCGATGTTCTTCATCGAAGGAAAGTTTCATGAGGACGCAGACGGCCGGACAGATCTGATGCTCTACTGGAGACGGCACTTAAGACACAAATACAACATTTATATACAAACACAATATATTTATATCATATAATTTACAACATTCAGCGACAGAAAGACGTCACTGCAGTTTAAATGTTAATAAAAAGAGAAAATATGATGATGTGAATGGATTTTTCTGATATAAATAAAGTTTTGGTCATGTGACGTGTGGGCTGACTGTCAGTCCTCCTGATTGGTCAGTATGTGTGTGTGACATCACTCACTGGGGTTGTCCTCCTGGTCCACGCCCCTCTCATGGTTCTCCTGCCAGCTCCAACACGCCTCGCAGTAATGACGCACCTGCTCCAACAGGTGGAGCACTCTGATCTCACGCCGGCCTCTCTTATCGTCCGGCTGACTGTGAACGATGTTGTGCAGCGCTGCAGACGCCCGCGCACGAGCCTCTTTACTGCCGCGAGAGTTACCTAGGCAACGGGAAACAAACCACAAGTGAGATGACAGAGTTACCTAGGTAACGGGAGAAATATAAATAGGTGAGGTAAGGTACAGGTTACCTGTGACAAAAAAGGACAAAAACACTTCCCAACATTGTACCTCTACAAGAACTAACGGTTACCTAGCAACAGGGAGTCCTTGTCGTTGCCGTGCAGCAGCTGGATGAGCAGCGGCAGACAGCCGGACTGACGCATGGCAATGCATGAATCTTGTGAGCTCGACATGGCGAGTAGCGTCCGCGACATGTCGTCTTTATCATGAGTCCCCAACATGGACAGAAGACTGTACACCATCTCCACCTGCAGGGGGCGACACAGGGAGTTACCTTTTTACAGTGGGATTTCATTTTTTACAGCGCTCTTGTTGCTGAGTGGTTACTGAGGTGATAAAATACTTTGGCGGAGGGTTACGAGTATTTATAAGGCGTTACTAGGCAGAATTACTAACCTTGGTTCCCAGGTGGCTGGTGATTCGTCGAGGCACAGAGTAGCTCGCCTCGTTGGCCGGCTCGTGGTCCAATCGGCTGCTGGAGCTCTAAAGGAGGAAAAAAAACAAACAAAAAAGATTGAAACAAGATTTAAAAAAGACAAGAGTGATAAAGTAAAGTGAAAATAAGGAAGGCAAAGAAGAAGGAAGGACAGGACGCTCACTTGAGCTCCGGCCAATCCGCTGCTGTCGCTCGCCCCCTGAACTTCCTCCACCTGGAGAGAGAGAGCAGATTAAATAACTATAACTCTCTGAGCTCTAAAACAGACGAGTTTCATCAGCACTCATAGAAACTAAAATGACTTCACAAAGAAAAGAAATGAAAACAAGGTTCAACGTTAGAGGTTAAACCATGTTTACACTGTAAAAACACGCAGTGCTGTTGTCAAGAAGGAAAAACGTGTTTTCAGCCAAATGCAGCTCAGATTTGAACTGAATTTCATTCCAGTGCTGTTGTGTGAATATTAGCAGCTCCTTTGTGGAGATCAACGGATTTAAACATAAAAAGAGTTTCCTGTTGTGTGAGGTGTAGACGTGTGTGGACGAAACCACATACAGACTGAATGACTGCTGAAGCCCGAACAGCTGAGAGCGTCAGCTGTGCGGAGCGATGAGGAGGCTGCAGCCTTCCTCACACGAACACATGACAGAAACGTCACGTTTCCATCGTCTGAGCTTTTAATGGCGTCGTCTCGCTGCGTCCTCTTCTTCTGCGCTGCTTTAAGGGCAGCGGCTGGAGGATCGGCTCCACCAGCTGTTCACCTGCATCAGCCAATGAGCTCGCGTTCTCGCAGCAGCACGTCACGTTTTCTTTGGATAATTTTCTGGAGATTCTGTTAAAATTTGTGCTCCATTTGGATGAAACTTGAATTATGAAACCGACTCTTGACTCGAGACACAAACACTTCCTGATGCGATCAGACAACATGTCGTCAGGACTAGTTCTGTTGTAGTTCAACTGTCAGACTGTTGGTCAGTAAAGAACAGGTGAGGTTACCTGCAGTCGAGCTCCCAGTCTCAGGATGTCTTTCTCTATCTGCTGAATACGAGACACGCGAGCCTGAGAGACACACACACACACACACACACACACACACACACACACACACACACACACACACACACACACACACACACACACACACACACACACACACACACACAAATCTCGGTGACATCACTTTTTATTCTAAATTCAAACATTTTTTCAAACGTGGGAGAAAATTAAATATTCTACCTGTTGCAACAGGTAGCAACAGACTGTTTGAAGTAGTTTCAGAATCAGAAAAACTTTATTGATCCCCGAAGGGAAACCCTTTGTTACAGCAGCTCGCCTTTATGTCAGCGCACACAGGAGGAAGTACTAGCGAAAAATATAATACAATACACTATAAACACAGGTCAGAAACACTGACTGATCGGAAGGCGGCGGTTCGATCCCGGCTTCCCCCAGCCCACATGTCAAAGTGTCCTCGGGCAAGACACTGAACCCCTTCGGTGTGCGAGTGTGTGAATGAGTGGTCTCTTTGGACTGACGAGCAGTTTTCACCTGCCATCAGTGTGTGAACGGGGTGAACGCGATATGTAGTGTGAAGAGCTATACAAGTGCCGTGCATTTACCACGATTAACGTTCAGTTAGAAGATTGTGTCCGACATCATTTCCTGTTTACCACACGTGTCACTATATTTACTGTCCTCCATTTTATCTGTCTGAATGTAAACGTTTGCACTGTTTAAAGTCCACGACATCAGGATCAGAGCTGATGTCAGTGTAGCGGTCACAGTCGGTTTGTCGGCTGTCAAGCGGTGAATAAACGTTTCTGAGCGTCACAAACAAAATGAGTCTTTTTATTATCGGAATATGGACACCTGGACTGGTGTGGAGCAGCAAACCGTGGTGCATTGTGGGATACACTGAGCACTGAATATCACTTTGAAGTGGAGTTAGGAGAGTGGGTTTACTGTGTGACGTGGGACGCACCTGACTGACTGCTACCTGCTGACGTGCGGATGCTCATTGAAGTGAAAGTGCGTGTGATGGAGACAGACAGACATTCAGACAGGTGAAACAGCCTCCAGGTGAGTTCATACCTGAGCTCTCCTCTCCATCTCCTGACAGGAGCCCAACTGTTCCTCCATCGCTGAACGGATCTGACGAGCTTCAAACTCCAGCTGACGACGACTCATGTCCGTCTGCAGAGTGAACTACAAACACAAAAACTACAATTTAACTCTCCCGGTTGAATCATCAGAACAGAAGATGAACGACTGTGTTAGAAAATATCTGCTTCTTTGACAAAAAGCCAAAAGACTCCTTTGACTTTTGTACCTTTGACTGGATCAAACATCCAGCTGTTTACATCAGTTCACTTTCACCATAGCAACAGCAACTGAGGCTCACAGGTATTATAGTATTTAGAGACAGAAAAGACAGTTTGTGTGTTCAGTAACTTTGAGGAGATTGTTTAAATAAAACTTTAACTTTTAGTAAAAGTACTTCAGGAACCATGAAACCGTGTTGATTTACATTTTCAGTAAGCGGCAGACTGTCGATCCTCTTGGTGAGATTCTGCAGCTGAGCGTAGTACCAGTCCTTCTCCTTCTCCTCCTTCTCCAGCTCAGCCAATAGCAGAGACCTGTCAGGGCGCAGCAGCCAATCACAGAGCAGGACAGTGAGAGAGAGGGAAAATCTTAAATCTTACAAAAGCTACAAACATGGTTACAAAAATTACATAAAAACAATAACAAAATATACTAGTACTTCTGTTAGTATTACTACTTACAGCGGCAGAGGGTAATTGTAGTACAATCTGCAGTAGTACCAGTACTGTAACAGTACTAGTATCAATGTTATCAGGAATTATAGTATTAGCAGTATCAGCACAATCAATAGTACCTCTCTTGCTCTGGCTCCTTCATGTACTGTATGTGTACTAGTACTACAAGCAGTAGAAGTATTTAAAGCAGTAGTAGTACTGTCAATAGTAGCTCTCTCAGCAGTACTATTAGGAGTAACTTAGAGTTATTACTCCTTTATAACAGGATGGTGAAGGATGCAAGAACACTTCATTTCTCTGCACTTATTTCTGCCCATCAGCACAACAACAGATTCCTGTTTCAGACTGTGGATCAGTTACTTAACGCTGCCTCTCCTTGTGCCCCTGCTGACTGTGATGCTGAGTGTGAAAAGTTTCTTTTGCACTTTGCTGGAAAGGTGGAGTTAATAAGATCTGATATCACCCCCAATCCTGCCTTTTTAGATGTGGATCACCCGCTCAGGGATTCTTTGAGCAGTTTTTCTGCTGTTACGCTGCCTGAACTCGCAGACATCATGTCTCTTATGAGAGTGTCCTCCAGCCCTCTGGACAAAATCCCAACTAGGGTTTTACTGGAAGTTATGGATTGTATTGCGCCCCTTTTGCTAACTATTTGTAACAGCTCACTGTCTACTGGCTGCGTCCCTGATCACTTTAAAACAGCTTGTGTCCAGCCAGTCCTAAAAAAACCTGGGCTTGACCCCCCCTCCTGGATAACTATCGCCCAATATCCAAACTGCCTTTTATTTCGAAGATTCTCGAAAAACTTGTATCTAAGCAGCTTCTTGCTGCTGTGGAAAACAATAATACCTTTGAAAAGTTCCAATCTGGCTTTCGTCAGCACCACAGCACTGAGACAGCCCTTCTCAAAGTCACTAATGACCTTTTAATGAATGCAGACGCAGGCATGTGTTCAATTCTTGTGCTGCTGGACTTAAGTGCTGCCTTTGACTCTATTGATCATCATCATCTTTTAGACAGACTGAGGCACTGGGGGGGCGAATCTGGCTCTGCACTAGACTGGTTCTCATCTTATCTGTCCAATAGGAAATTCTGTGTCAGCATTAATAACTTCATGTCATCCGTCTCCCATATCAAGTACGGTGTGCCTCAAGGGTCAATTCTGGGACCAATACTGTTCTCCTTATACATGCTTCCTTTGGGTGATGTAATCCGCAGACATGGGATTTAATTTCGTTGCTATGCAGATGACACACAGTTGTACCTGTCGAGCCCACTGACCTCAGTACGCTGAGTTCTCTGCAGGACTTCCTGTCTGACATAAAACACTGGATGTCGATAAATTTTCTTCAGCTCAACTCAAATAAAACTGAAATCCTTGTTATTGGACCCCAACACATCACTAAACATATACTGCCATCTACTGGTGACCTGTCACAACACGTCAAGCCTGTTGCAGGAAACCTCGGTGTCCTGTTTGATAGCAGTTTATGTTTTGAGCAACTTATCACTGAGCTCGTCCAATCATGTTTCTATCACCTCAGAAACAAAAATCCGATCTATTTTAAATCTTAGTGATGCAGAAACTGTTGTTCGTGCTTTTATCTCCTCACGCCTCGATTACTGTAACGGCCCGTTCACTCGTCTTAATCTAAAAACTCTGACAGACTGCAGACTGTACAGGACTCAGCTGCTCGGCTGTAAACCAGGACCCAGAGGTGCGACCACGTCACACCTGGTTCAGCCTCTTTACATCGGCTCCCTGTTGGTTTCAGGATCGATTTTAAGATCTTGTTGATTACTTTTAAGGCTCTTCATGGCTCCAGACTATATTTTAGACCTTGTAATCCCTTATGAACCTTCACGTAGTCTGAGATCTTCGGGCAGGGGTCTCCTGTCTGTTCCTGAGTCCAGGATGGAAACTAAGGGGGACAGAGCTTTGGCCATCAGGGCCCCGAGGCTCTGGATCAACCTGCCCGAAGACATCAGGCTGTCTGAGTCAGAGTCTTCGTTTAAGTCTCGTCTCAAAACACATTTTTATCTGAAAGCAGATCCTGATTTTACCTGAACTGTTTATTTTATTGCTTTGTGTATTTCATGTGTTTTATTTCTTTATATTTCGTCACTGTGGTGTTTTATTTCTCTTGTTGTGAAGCACTTTGTACTTTGTTTTGATAAGTGCTCTATAAATAAAGTTTTATTATTATTATTACTACTAGTACCAGTTGAACTAACAGAAATTGTATTTGTTGTAGCTGTAGCATTTCTTGTAATATCTGTTGTATAATAGTATTAACAATATTTGTAGTAGCAGTAGAAGTAACAGTACCAGTGTATTTAGGAATAGTAGCATTAATAGTACCAGCAGAAGTAATATGAGTAATAGTACTCTCATCCATACTCTCAGCAGTAATATTTACAGGAGTAGTAGTAGCACAGTTGTAGTAGTACTCTCAGTAGTACGGTCAGTAATATCCGCAGTACCTCTCCTTCTCCAGCTCCTCCAGGCACCGGTCGTGGCTGTCTCTGCCCGCAGAGGGCAGCCCTCTCCTGGGGAAGGCAGCGGGCGTCGGGGGGCCTGGAGGTCCGGAGCCCCCAGCTGCTCCTCCAGGAGCTCCAGAAACAGAAGAGGCCGAGCTGGAGGAGGACGAGGGGGGCAGAGGAGGCCTCAACCTGGGCTTAAAACCTGCAGAGTCCAGGCTCATCTCTGGAGGAGGAGAGACACGGACGTCAGATTACACAGTGTGTGGGTATATATATATATATATATATATATATATGTTGTTTGTATTTGTGTGTGCGCAAGCGTTTGTTTTATTCACCTTTCAGTCTTTCGATGAGCTCCAGCTGAGAGCCCGACGCTTCTCCAGACTCTTCTTCTATGGTGCCCTGCAGTTGCTTCAGCACTTCCTGTTTTACATGAGTGGAGAAAATAAAAGTGGTACAGAGTTACATCACAGTGCACCGCTGTCTGCCACAGTGTACGTTATTACATACGACATTAGACCGCAATCAAACAACAATACAAATATTCATTATATTAATACATTACTAATAATGATAATAATAATGAAGTTAATGGTGAAATAAAATGAGTAAAATAAAAACATAAATAGAAAAAAATAATTTATAACCACAAACACTGTCTGTCTCTCTCAATTAAATGGGGCTTTATAGGCATGAAAGTTATTAAAACTAATTCTGCCAAAGCTTCCAGTTACAAACTGATCAAATATCTGGACAATACACGAACCAGTAAAAACAAATACAATTAAAATTAAAACAAATACACAAAAACAGTAATACTTTAATATCTGTCTCTGTCTCTTTGTCTCTCTGTCTCTTTGTGTCTGACTG
>CM050852.1:130000-162500 GCA_027580175.1 Siniperca scherzeri
TCTCTCTCTGTCTGTCTCTTTGTGTCTGTCTGTCTCTCTCTGTCTCTCTCTCTGTCTCTCTCTGTCTGTCTCTTTGTGTCTGACTGTCTCTCTCTCTGTCTCTCTCTGTCTGTCTCTCTGTCTGTCTCTCTGTCTCTCTCTCTGTCTGTCTCTTTGTGTCTGTCTGTCTCTCTCTCTGTCTCTCTCTGTCTGTCTCTTTGTGTCTGACTGTTTCTCTCTGTCTCTCTCTCTGTCTCTCTTTGTGTCTGTCTGTCTCTCTCTGTCTCTCTCTATGTCTGTCTCTCTGTCTCTCTCTGTTTCTCTCTGTCTCTCTGTCTCTCTCTCTGTCTGTCTCTTTGTCTCTCTCTGTTTCTCTCTGTCTCTCTCTCTGTCTCTTTGTCTCTCTGTCTCTCTCTCTGTCTCTCTTTGTCTCTCTCTGTTTCTCTCTGTCTCTCTCTGTCTCTTTGTCTCTCTCTGTCTCTCTCTCTGTCTGTCTCTCTGTCTCTCTCTCTGTCTGTCTCTTTGTGTCTGTCTGTCTCTCTCTCTGTCTCTCTCTGTCTGTCTCTTTGTGTCTGTCTGTCTCTTCTGTCTCTCGTCCAGTTTTTCAGAATCAATCACTGTTTCGTCCTTCACTCACCACGATGAAACGACAGCGTTCAAACAGCGACATGATGGAAACTAACAATACTCAGACTGTCCATGTATGTTTTCTGCTCGACAGAAAACAGGAAGCAGGAAATGGGAAGTGAGTGTGTCTTTGGAGAGGAAGGACGGGACAATAAAGAACAATAAAACTACAAGTGAAAAACAAAACACAGAGAGACATGGAAATAAAAAAGCAGAAAAGATAAAACTAACTAAAAAACTAAAATGCAAAAGAACAGAAAAAAACTATAAAACAAAATATATGGAAAGGAAGGAAAAAATAAGAACACAGCTGGAAACAGGAGAGTAAAACAATTAGAAAAATGAATGAAAGAAATAAAACACGAAGAAAGACAAAACAAAATCAGGACAGAGAAAAATAACAAAACAGAGGAGATGAGGGGAGGGGAAAACAAGAACACAACAGGAAATAAATGACAATAAAAGAAGACAGAAATGAATAAAAAACAAGATTAAAGAAAGAAAAGAGTCCGTAAAGATGAGCAGAGAGGGCAGACAGCTCACTCTGACAGGTTTCCTGAGTCCTCTGGGTCAAACCAAAGATCCTCTATCACACACAATTATCTCACTCTGAACAACAACAAGGAGCTCAGTCTGAGGCTCAGAGCAGCGCGTGATTGGTGGAAAATACCACTGGTCTATTCTGGGCTGAAGAGAGAGACACTGACTTTATATGACAGGGAGAGATAACCTAAATCAAATTAAAATTAAAACAAAAGAGTTAAGAGACAAACTGAAAACTCTTCATTTAAAAAAAGCTTGTGGCACAGATTCAAAGAAAAGTGAAATGCTGCAGAACAGTACAGCTGAGTTACAAACTGCAACTGTTCCACATGGTGCCGACTGCTGGCTGCTTTCCTGATGTCTGGAACCAGGGGCTGATCCCCCAATCTATAAAAATGGAAATAAATCAGACCCTAATAACTACAGGGGGATCTGTGTCAGCAGCAACCTTGGAAAAATACTCTGTAGTATCCTAAATTCCAGGATACAAGCCTTAATTCAAGAAAAAAACAACCATACGTAGTAAATCGTAGAAAAGGTTTCAGTCGTAGTCGTCTGGACGCTGTTTTCAGAATCAAGACGTTTCGGCTCCCATCCGGAAGTCATTCTCAATTGTGAAAATGGTCTGAGAACTCAGGAATGTAAGCTACTCTGTGTTGCTTAAGCCCCGCCCTCAGGAAGGCGGCTATTGAGTCAGTTGAGAACGACTTCCGGATGGGAGCCGCAACGTCTTGATTCTGAAAACAGCGTCCAGACGACTACTAAACCTTTTCTACGATGGAGCGTTCCTGGACGAATGAGGGACGACACCGTCTCATACGTAGTAAATATCAAATTGGCTTTCTTCCAAATTATCGAACCTCCGATCATATATACACCTTACACACTTTAACAAACATGTCCACCAAAAAAAGGGAGGCAAAATATTTGCTTGTTTCATCGATTTAAAAAAAGCCTTTGATTCCATTTGGCATGAAGGACTTTTCTTAAAAATCCTTCAAAGTGGAATAGGTGGTAAGATATACGACCTTATCAAATATATGTACAAGCACAACTAGCGTGCTGTGAAAATTAACAAAGAACAGAGTATTTTACTCAAGGACGCGGTGTGACGCAAGGATGCTGTTTAAGTCCTACATTATTCAACCTGTATATAAAAGCTTCCAGACCAGTTGGCCCGTTCAGCAGCTCCGGCCGTCACACTGTCATGGTGAGTTCACACAGAAAGCGAAGAGAATTTTTCATGCGGCGCGATTACATACAAAGTCAATGCAAAGACGCAAATAGATGCGAATTGTGAAATTTGCGGCATTGGCACAAGTTGAAAATAATCAACTAGAGCGAAAACTTTGCACGTATCGCAGGGCGTTGCAGGCTGGCGCCGCTGCTCGCCAACAGACAGCTGCTGAGCGCCGGGGAGCTTCTGGAGGAATAAACACCTGGAGTCACACCGGATTCTGCTCTGATCCGGAGCCGTTTACCGGCGGGAGGATCAGAAGTGGATTTATCTTCACTCTTGCTTCTCCATCTGTCTGCAGCAGAAAGACGCAGGGGTGTTATAATGTACTGTAATTAGTCTCTCTTCGTCTATGTTGACTGCTGACTGGAGGCGAAACGTACTTTACTTCATGAACGTAGAGGAGATGGGAAAAAGTAGAGAGACTGGAGGGAAATAATAGGAAGAACCAGAGTGGAATGAAACAGAGACTGGTCCTGACCAAATACAGGCTCAGTGACCACCGACTGGCAGTAGAAACAGGAAGATACAGACAGACATGGCTGCCCAGCAGGGCTGTCACCTTTTTTTTTGAACACATTGCGTGTCATTTCAAATGAGTTCAAACTTGATTTTTGGAAAAAGTGACAGCCCTACTGTGTATGTGGTCACTGCGCTGCACCTCCTCCTCCACTGTGAGAAGTTCTCTTCAGGAAGAAATTTCCACGACGGGGAAACAGCCAAGAAAATAACAAACTTCCTAAAGTTAACCCCAGGAGAGAAACAGTTTGAAGGGACAGCAGGTAAATATGTATCTGCCTGCCACAGCCTGAGGGATTCACAATCACTGTTGCATCCCAAACATTACGGATTTGTATAGTATTCAGTAATTGTATTGTAGAATTGTAGTGTACTGTATTGTATAGCAATCAAAGAATAATATAGAACCTGAATATGTGACACCTGTGTATTTAATATGTAATATGTAAATCTTGTAAACTGCTTTGACAACATGTTTTTGTTCCTGCCAATGAAGCTATTTGAATTTGATTGAGAGAGAGACACTGACTTTATATGACAGAGAGAAAGCTGTTGGCAGCAACACTGATGAATGACACTCTTGGCTTAAACTTTTTAATATGTGGTGTCTTTCATAATGACGTAGATGATATTTAATATAACGTACAACAACAATCAAGATTAACAGTCCAGAAAACTTTTGAGAAAAGGAACGGGGAATTTCAATCAACTTCCAGAAAAAAGTCATATTGTGATAATGGCAATATTCCAGCTTGTTGATGTAATGACGTCATAACGTTACGTACAGCAACAACAAGCGTGGCTGAAAGCGAAAGTAACATTGCTACCGGCTCCACGGTCCCAAAAATGGGAGCGACTTCAGTAATGTGGAGGTGGTTTGGTTACAAAAGATCAGATGTACAACAAACCACGGTAACAAGTAAGAAGTGCAGCAAGACTGTGACAACTAATTGATTTCACCACCCCAAGCAGAAGCACACAGTTGAGTACGAGGAGAGCTCAACAGCTATTGTGAGCGCTAAACCAAAAATATTTTTCAGCATTTTGTCATATCGTCAAGAATATCATTATCACTGAAATATCGGAATAATATTATTATTATAATATTATTTTAAGGCCATACCACCCCTAACTAGGGCTGGGTTAAAATTTTTAAGATTAAGAGTTAAGATTTTCCAAATCAAATCGATCTTCATTTAAATTATCCGATGTCAAATCATAAAAACCGAGATCAGTCTTTTAATATATACCTTTTCCCGTGGACGCGTGAAGCTTTAACCTTTAAGCGTTTCTTTTCCTGCAGAGAAGTGCAGGAGTGAAGCACTTGTGCAGTGAGAGAGAAAAACGCTGTCATGGGTTTTGTTTCTATGACAAGCAGACTGACATTAGCTTGGTAGCTAAAAAGAGAAAAAAGACAAAAACCCATCCAGTGGTGTTTAGTAGACCGGGAGCCAGAGCCTTCAGGTATCAAGCTCCTCTCCTGTGGAACCAGGTCCCAGTTTGGGTTCAGGAGGAAGACACCATCTCCACATTTAAGAGTAGACTTAAGACTTTCCTCTTTGATAAAGCTTATAGTTAGGGCTGGCTCAGGTGAGTCCTGAACCATCCCTTAGTTCTGCTGCTGTAGGCCTAGACTGCTGGGAGACTTCCCATGATGCACCTCTTTCCTCTCTCCTCCTCTCCCTCTCCGTCTGTATGCATTTTTATCCCATTACTGCATGTTACTAACTCGACATCTTCTCTCTCCCGTAGTTCTGTGCTTTCTCGTTTCTCTCCTCTCTCCTTCTGTCGCTTTCAGCAGGTATTTCTGCCTCCGGAGCTGCAGAGTCTGGATCTGTGGTTGTGGGCCACCTGCTGCCCCGTGTTCCTGCAGAGTCTGGATCTGTGGTTGTGGGCCACCTGCTGCCCCCGTGTTCCTGCAGAGTCTGGATCTGTGGTTGCGGGCCACCCGCTGCCCCGTGTTCCTGCAGAGTCTGGATCTGTGGTTGTGGGCCACCTGCTGCCCCCGTGTTCCTGCAGAGTCTGGATCTGTGGTTGTGGGCCACCCGCTGCCCCGTGTTCCTGCAGAGTCTGGATCTGTGGTTGTGGGCCACCTGCTGCCCCCGTGTTCCTGCAGAGTCTGGATCTGTGGTTGTGGGCCACCTGCTGCCCCGTGTTCCTGCAGAGTCTGGATCTGTGGTTGTGGGCCACCTGCTGCCCCCGTGTTCCTGCAGAGTCTGGATCTGTGGTTGCGGGCCACCCGCTGCCCCGTGTTCCTGCAGAGTCTGGATCTGTGGTTGCGGGCCACCCGCTGCCCCGTGTTCCTGCAGAGTCTGGATCTGTGGTTGTGGGCCACCTGCTGCCCCGTGTTCCTGCAGAGTCTGGATCTGTGGTTGGATCTCCCTCTCCCACCTTCCCCCAAAACCTCTCTCTCTCTCGCTCTCTAACACGGCAGCGGTGGATGGCCGCCCCCCCGAGTCTGGTTCTGCTCGAGGTTTCTGCCTCTTAAAGGGAAGTTTTTCCTTGTCACTGTGGCCAAATGCTTGCTCATGGTGGGATTTGTTGGGTCTCTGTAATTAATGTTATAAAGAGTTCGGTCTGGACCTGCTCTATAGGAAAAGTGCAATGAGATAACCTCTTTTATGAATTGGTTCTATATAAATAAAATTTAATTTAATTTAACTTGTTTTGACGTATGAGGCTGGGATGTAGCTGGTTTCCCCCGAGCTGCAGCGGGACCCCAGTTGCTCCCCCCGCGGATCGGAAGGTGCACCAAAGGTGCAATACTG
The DNA here is from genome assembly GCA_027580175.1 of Siniperca scherzeri. Classification (NCBI taxonomy): domain Eukaryota; kingdom Metazoa; phylum Chordata; class Actinopteri; order Centrarchiformes; family Sinipercidae; genus Siniperca; species Siniperca scherzeri. The sequence goes on from CM050852.1 coordinate 135,674, forward strand.
AAATACTTGGGGAAACTACAGATTTGGAAGCTGTCACGTGTTGTGCTGCTAGCTTGATGAACTCTTTCTCTGAGCTAAAAACAGCAGAGATAAGCCGAACGTAAGACGAAGGAAGTTCACAAACAGTGCAAATAAATGTTGATACATAAAGCCGCAGTATTAAAGCTTGAATAACACTATTATACACAACATATTATGCTAACGTACATGTATGTCGGAGGTTTTGTGAGTCGAGTCGACAATATCAGCAGAGAACTTAATCATTATTTGTGCTACCTATTTACCACCTTTAAGCTCCCCATATTATTCAGAAGAAGAATAAGTGAGAGAGAGACACTGACTTTATATGACAGAGAGAGAGAGAGACACTGACTTTATATGACAGAGAGAGAGAGAGAGAGAGACACTGACTTTATATGACAGAGAGAGAGAGAGAGAGAGACACTGACTTTATATGAGAGAGAGACTGACTTTATATGACAGAGAGAGAGAGAGAGAGAGAGAGAGAGACACTGACTTTATATGACAGAGAGAGAGAGAGAGAGAGACTGACTTTATATGACAGAGAGAGAGAGAGACACTGACTTTATATGACAGAGAGAGAGAGAGAGAGACTGACTTTATATGACAGAGAGAGAGAGAGAGAGACACTGACTTTATATGACAGAGAGAGAGAGAGAGACACTGACTTTATATGAGAGAGAGACACTGACTTTATATGACAGAGAGAGAGAGAGAGACACTGACTTTATATGACAGAGAGAGAGAGAGAGAGACACTGACTTTATATGACAGAGAGAGAGAGAGAGACACTGACTTTATATGAGAGAGAGAGAGAGAGACACTGACTTTATATGACAGAGAGAGAGAGAGAGAGACACTGACTTTATATGACAGAGAGAGAGAGAGAGACACTGACTTTATATGACAGAGAGAGAGAGAGACACTGACTTTATATGACAGAGAGAGAGAGACACTGACTTTATATGACAGAGAGAGAGAGAGACACTGACTTTATATGACAGAGAGAGAGAGAGAGAGAGACACTGACTTTATATGACAGAGAGAGAGAGAGACACTGACTTTATATGACAGAGAGAGAGAGAGAGACACTGACTTTATATGACAGAGAGAGAGAGAGAGACACTGACTTTATATGACAGAGAGAGAGAGAGAGAGACACTGACTTTATATGACAGAGAGAGAGAGAGAGAGACACTGACTTTATATGACAGAGAGAGAGAGAGACACTGACTTTATATGACAGAGAGAGAGAGAGAGAGACACTGACTTTATATGACAGAGAGAGAGAGAGACACTGACTTTATATGACAGAGAGAGAGAGAGAGACACTGACTTTATATGACAGAGAGAGAGAGAGAGACACTGACTTTATATGACAGAGAGAGAGAGAGAGAGAGAGACACTGACTTTATATGAGAGAGAGAGAGAGAGAGACACTGACTTTATATGACAGAGAGAGAGAGAGACACTGACTTTATATGACAGAGAGAGAGAGAGAGACACTGACTTTATATGACAGAGAGAGAGAGAGAGACACTGACTTTATATGACAGAGAGAGAGAGAGAGAGAGAGACACTGACTTTATATGAGAGAGAGAGAGAGAGAGACACTGACTTTATATGACAGAGAGAGAGAGACACTGACTTTATATGACAGAGAGAGAGAGAGAGACTGACTTTATATGACAGAGAGAGAGAGAGAGAGAGAGACACTGACTTTATATGACAGAGAGAGAGAGAGAGACACTGACTTTATATGACAGAGAGAGAGAGAGAGACACTGACTTTATATGAGAGAGAGAGAGAGAGAGACACTGACTTTATATGACAGAGAGAGAGAGAGAGAGACACTGACTTTATATGACAGAGAGAGAGAGAGAGAGAGACACTGACTTTATATGACAGAGAGAGAGAGAGAGAGAGAGACACTGACTTTATATGACAGAGAGAGAGAGAGAGAGAGAGAGACACTGACTTTATATGACAGAGAGAGAGACACTGACTTTATATGACAGAGAGAGAGAGAGAGACACTGACTTTATATGACAGAGAGAGAGACACTGACTTTATATGACAGAGAGAGAGAGAGAGACACTGACTTTATATGACAGAGAGAGAGAGACACTGACTTTATATGACAGAGAGAGAGAGAGAGAGACACTGACTTTATATGACAGAGAGAGAGACACTGACTTTATATGACAGAGAGAGAGAGAGAGACACTGACTTTATATGACAGAGAGAGAGAGAGAGAGACACTGACTTTATATGACAGAGAGAGAGAGAGAGAGAGACACTGACTTTATATGACAGAGAGAGAGAGAGAGAGAGACACTGACTTTATATGACAGAGAGAGAGAGAGAGACACTGACTTTATATGACAGAGAGAGAGAGAGAGAGACACTGACTTATATGACAGAGAGAGAGAGAGAGAGACACTGACTTTATATGACAGAGAGAGAGAGACACTGACTTTATATGACAGAGAGAGAGAGACACTGACTTTATATGACAGAGAGAGAGAGAGAGAGACACTGACTTTATATGACAGAGAGAGAGAGACACTGACTTTATATGACAGAGAGAGAGAGACACTGACTTTATATGACAGAGAGAGAGAGAGAGAGACACTGACTTTATATGACAGAGAGAGAGAGAGAGAGACACTGACTTTATATGACAGAGAGAGAGAGAGAGAGAGACACTGACTTTATATGACAGAGAGAGAGAGAGAGAGACACTGACTTTATATGACAGAGAGAGAGAGACACTGACTTTATATGACAGAGAGAGAGAGAGAGAGAGAGACACTGACTTTATATGACAGAGAGAGAGAGAGAGACACTGACTTTATATGACAGAGAGAGAGAGAGAGAGAGACACTGACTTTATATGAGAGAGAGAGAGAGAGACACTGACTTTATATGACAGAGAGAGAGAGAGAGAGACACTGACTTTATATGACAGAGAGAGAGAGACACTGACTTTATATGACAGAGAGAGAGAGAGAGACACTGACTTTATATGACAGAGAGAGAGAGAGACACTGACTTTATATGACAGAGAGAGAGAGAGACACTGACTTTATATGACAGAGAGAGAGACACTGACTTTATATGACAGAGAGAGAGAGAGAGAGACACTGACTTTATATGACAGAGAGAGAGAGACACTGACTTTATATGACAGAGAGAGAGACACTGACTTTATATGACAGAGAGAGAGATAATCTATGAAGCTAAAGCCAAACTGGATTCCTACATTTAGAACTCTAAAAAGGGCTTTCTATGCCACGATCAATAAACACTCAAAAGATTTGAATCAATCATCAAACCCATTCAATTATATGGCAGCGAGGTGTGCGGGTCACAAACTCAACAAGAACTCTGCAAAGCTGTCCTCCAGGTGCAGAGACAGAGCTGAAAAGCCAAATATCCTCCATCTTGCACTCCAGTGTCTGAACCTTCAGAGGAGTCCCCTCTGCCTACTGGTCCTGAGGCGAACCGCCATCCACTCAGCTCATTACACCACCACCTCCACCTCCACCACCTCCACCTCAGCTCATTACACCACCACCTCCACCTCCACCACCTCCACCTCAGCTCATTACACCACCTCCACCACCACCACCTCCACCTCAGCTCATTACACCACCTCCACCACCTCCACCTCAGCTCAGCTCATTACACCTCCACCACCTCCACCACCACCACCTCAGCTCATTACACCACCACCTCCACCTCCACCTCAGCTCATTACACCACCACCACCACCTCCACCACCACCTCAGCTCATTACACCACCACCTCCACCTCCACCACCTCCACCTCAGCTCATTACACCACCTCCACCACCACCACCTCCACCTCAGCTCATTACACCACCTCCACCACCTCCACCTCCACCACCTCCACCTCAGCTCATTACACCACCTCCACCACCACCTCAGCTCATTACACCACCTCCACCACCACCTCCACCTCCACCACCTCCACCTCAGCTCATTACACCACCTCCACCACCACCTCAGCTCATTACACCACCACCACCACCTCCACCACCACCTCAGCTCATTACACCTCCACCTCCACCACCACCTCCACCACCTCCACCTCAGCTCATTACACCACCTCCACCACCTCCACCCCCACCTCCACCACCACCACCTCCACCTCAGCTCATTACACCTCCACCACCACCTCCACCACCACCTCAGCTCATTACACCTCCACCTCCACCTCCACCTCAGCTCATTACACCTCCACCACCACCACCTCAGCTTCAGGACACGCGCACTCAGGAAGTTAGACCCACAAGTTATGATGAAAGAAAAATACAGATTATTGGACAGAACGAATAAAATGGAAACCTGTCTATCACAGCGTCTGATGATGACGAAGTACAGATGGAGGAGAGCGACCCGGCAGCGACGGACCCGGCTGTCCAGAGACGAGAGGGTCTCACTGAGACCAGGGAACAGACAGAGCTGCACTTCCTAACTCGCTGCAACCAGTGAGAAAGTCCTACAGACCAAATATTCTGCTAAAATAAAACAAATATTCCCAGAGTTCCTTTATCAAAGTGACTCTGAGACTTACGGTCCTACTGGGAGACAGGAAGGACTGCTGTAGACCAGTAGCAAGTGAGCCCCCTGTCCCCCTTGTTTATGTTATATATTATGTAGTTTTCCCTGCCCTGTTATATTGTTGTTGTTTATTATGATTGTGTAGTTTGTGTTAACATGCTTTGGCAACATTGTATTGGATGCCATCATGAAAGTACTTTTCAGACTGTGTTCTGCAGTACTAACAGGAGTAGTACATGCAGTAGTACACATACAGACATTTCATAAGGAGCACAGTAGATTTAACCCTCTGTCTCTAATAATCTAAATGTGGGCCTGAGTGTACACGTGTGTCTCGGTGGGCGTACAGTAACTAAGTACATTTACTCAAGTACTGAGTAATCTGTAGTACTAACAGAACTAACGACAATTAACTCACATCTGACTCAATCTAAAACACGTAAAATCAGGTGCCAAAGTCAACATTGCTGTTAGTACTCAGGTCAGTTAGTACAGTGTGCAGTATCTCAGTAGTATTAGGAGTACTAACCTTCATGTTGGAGGCCTCAGTCTCCAGTTTGGTCAGGTGGTTGGAGTTGTCCTGCAGCTCCTGTCGCAGGTTGGAGTTCTCCATCTTTAACACCTCCACCTGCCTCAGCAGCTGGTCGTACGACGCTGCCGCCATGTTGGAAAACCCACGTCTGACCTGCACAAAACAAACCATAAACCATGACACTGCAGTACTGTGGTACTGTAGTACTGAGCTGCAGGAAGTACACAGGAAAACAAATAATGTAAAGATTGTTTGTTTTCAGATGTTTTAACTTTTTAACACTGGTGGCAGGACTACGGCAGGAGGGACTACAGGAAGGGACTACAGGAAGGAACTACAGGAAGGAACTACAGGAAGGGACTACAGGAAGGAACTACAGGAAGGGACTACAGGAAGGAACTACAGGAAGGAACTACAGGAAGGGACTACAGGAAGGAACTACAGGAAGGAACTACAGGAAGGAACTACAGGAAGGGACTACAGGAAGGAACTACAGGAAGGGACTACAGGAAGGGACTACAAGTGGGACTACAGGAAGGAACTACAGGAAGGGACTACAGGAAGGAACTACAGGAAGGGACTACAAGTGGGACTACAGGAAGGAACTACAGGAAGGGACTACAGGAAGGAACTACAGGAAGGGACTACAGGAAGGGACTACAGGCCGGACTACATCATCAGGTACTGCAGTGTAACTGTACATCATCAGGTACTGCAAAGCTGATATTTATATTTATATTTTCTGGGTGTGTTTTTATAAGAGCAGAGATACATTAACAGATGTGGTTATTGTTGCACTGTGAATGTATTTGTTTTAAATAAAGGTCCATGTAGGAACAACAGCGTTGAAAGGGTGTGTGTGCGCGTGTCGGCATCATGTGATGTTTCCTCTCTGTTACAAACACTGATGTCAATGTCTGACTGTCACATGATTCATACAAACACCACAGTACAGTACCACAACACTGGATGGAGCTTCACAGTGAGTTTCAGCTCATTGTTTCTCTGTCCTGCCCAAAACTTTACTGTTTTGGTTCACTCTCAGCGTCGTTTTCAGAGAAAACGCTGTAAAAAGCCACTGTGCACTACCGACTCAGCAGCAAGCAGCAAACAAACGCCGTTAGGCCCCTTTTCCACCGCGTGGTACGACTCGGCTCGACCTGCTCCTTTTTGGTTTTCTATTGTGGATAGTACCTGGTACCTGGTGCGTGGTTTGGTACCACCTCGGTCGAGGTTCCAAGCGAGCTGAGCCGATAATAAAAGGTGACAACAATGCAGGCCACTGATTGGTCAGAGAAAATCTTCCCTAGAATCGCCACTTGTGCGACACGGGACATCAAACCCACCATTTTTAAATAGTCAAGCTACCAGAAACAGCGGCCGCAATTTTTTTTATTCACTTGACCCAGATTTTCAAAAAATGGCAGCCCACAAATCCATGTTGTGGTCAACTGACAGACATTCCTCAGTTCGGTTGCCGATGAAAGGATCCGGCGAGAGCACGAAACAAGGTGTATCGAGAAGTCTCTCAACTGTTGGCCGAACACGGCTACCGACAGTGTAGGGAAAAGTAAAAAAATAAAATAAAATAAACACAGGCCAGAGTGGTTCGAACCAGAAGTAGCTGGAAGTGGTTTGACCAGATGGACGCAATATATGGCAATAGACCGGCGAGCAATGGGAGGGAGGGTGGCCTTTACTCAGCCACCGCTTTGAGTCCATGATGGACGATGGTAAGCTTTTTGTAACATGTACTGTATTCTGCTCGAAACCTTTGTTTTCTTTAGTTGGCCAGCTATCGGAAAGCTCACTTCCAACAACCGAGCCTATTTTACTCTAAAACTTGTGCAAAATCAACATGTCGACGACGACTGCTAGCTAGCGCTACTGTTGTGCTATTTGTGATCGTTTGTTACATTTTCTAGAGTTGTTGTTGCTATTTCGTATTGTGTTGCAGTAGTTTGTGTAATTAACAAGTCATTTGTATAAACTTTCAGTTCAAGATTCCACTTGATAAGCCAGGAGGGTTCAATAACGACCCCGTCCCCCAGTGATGACGCCCCGTCGGTACCAGCAGCAGCGTCGACACCAACACCAGCAACCTCCCGTGCCAACGTGACACTGCAGAGTGTAGTCACAGGTAAGAAATAGGCACGGCCAAACAACTGGAAGTGTGCCATTTTACTTTTACATCATCATCATCATCATCATCACTCAATGGTACATTGCTGTCAGACCAATGCAGTTAATATAACAGGAGAAAAAGCTTCCACTCTTCTAGCCTGAAGTCTGTGAATCTCGGCACTAAAATTTAGAACATGTGGTAATTGAACATAATATACTTCCATAACAATGCTTTGATTGATAAGTGAAATGTCTCAAGCTCCAAATTAAGGTATTTCCCAAATAAAGAATTTATAAACATGCTTTGGTTAACCACCTCCCATTTCTACCTTTGTTTCTTCATTATTGTCCAGGCAAGAGGAAACGGAGCCTTTTCCAACAGCAGCACCTGACCCTGAGCCCTGGACTAGACCCCCTCTTACTGCATGCCCTGTGTATATAGTTTGTACTTTGCACTCATTTGTATTTGCAATACAATTACACATAACTTATGTATATAGTTTGCTGTTGTATTTGCACATTTGTTTGTTAAATAAACCGTTTTGTAACTTTTGTAACTAACACATACGTATTTTCATCATGGTTTCCTATTTAAAGAGCTTTGGCATTTCATTTACCAAATAGTAAGTAACCTTTATAAAAACCGTTTGACAATGAAAACAAAGGAACTTACTATTACTGTAACTGTACTGCAAAAACAGGATGAAAAAGTTTGTTCTTATCCAACTGTAGTATAAACAATATATGTTAAAATAATAAAAGATACACTTAAAAAATTTGACAGAACCATTATATCCAAGAATTCTGGGATACACGAGCATTTGTGGTATTTTCCAATAATGAGATTTTACATGTTTTACCACAAGCTATTTTATTCAGGATTCATAAATAGAAACGATTCATATTTTCAGGTCAGTTAAGTCAAGTTATTATTCTCCTGTAAACCAAGTGATACCTTCAGGTTGTAAGAGCAACCAGCCTTCCACAGGCTTTCAGCAGAAACTGTAGCATCGTGCAAGCTCCCAGGCAGTCCTGCAAACCTGGAAGGACGATGGAGTGCCGGCCTTTACGGTTGAAATAGTCGCAGCGGTACTCCTGCGGTGCCAAGACGGGTTTGTGTTAGGGCTGCATGATATTTCATTTCAGCATCGACATCGCAATGTGCGCATGTGCAATAGTCACACTGCAGGACGTGCGATGTCAAGTAAGGCAAATTAACTCAAACACGTCACGCTACAACTTTGTTGCTGCTGTCTGCGTTTCACCTGCCTGTAAACACGCACGCGACGGGGCTCCTGTCACAGATAATGTCGCCTGGATGCTAGAGGCAGGCGTTCGGTTACGCGAGGCGGATTTCCTGTGATCAGCAGCACCTCGTCCTGGTGCTGGTTAACAGTTAAAAAGTTAGTCAGGGGGCTGGTCCGTGCCCTAATGTAAGAAACACTTAACACACACAACACATGCAGTATCCGGATCTATCTGTACTTGCATCTGGCTTGAGTTAGAGAGTTTTACCGTCCTCAGCCGCGCCGGGAGGCCACCACGCAGATGAAGCATCGTTAGAAACGGTAGATTGCATGTAAACTGCGACACACAAGTCCATTTGTAAAGTTTATTAAAAAACGTGTTGTTTTTCCCAAATACCTCTCCACCTGTCCTCTCTCCACCTGTCCTCTCTCCACCTGTCCTCTCTCCACCTGTCCTCTCTCCACCTGTCCATGCCGGTGTCAGAGTCACATACAAGCTGATTTGTGGAGGCGTGGCAGAGGGCTGAACCAAGTGTGGTAGAAGCCAGATGTTTCCCTCAGCAGCTGCTGGAGACCAAACACAGAGCTGACAGAGAGAAGACCGGACCGACGTCCATCAGGAGACACAGACACGCCTCCTGATGAAGCGTCACGTCGCTCTGACACGCCTCCTGACGAAGCGTCACGTCGCTCTGACACGCCTCCTGACGAAGCGTTGCGTGACTCTGACACGCCTCCTGACGAAGCGTCACGTGACTCTGACACGCCCTGACGGCGCCACGCCGCTCTGACACGCCCTGACGAAGAGTCACGTGACTCAGACACGCCCTGACGGCGCCACGCCGCCTGACACGCCTCCTGACGGCGTCGCGTGACTCTGACACGCCTCCTGACGAAGCGTCACGTGACTCTGACACGCCTCCTGACGAAGCGTCACGTCGCACTGACACGCCTCCTGACAAAGCAGCACGTGACTCTGACACGCCTCCTGACGAAGCGTCGCGTGACTCTGACACGCCTCCTGACGAAGCGTCACGTGACTCTGACACGCCTCCTGACGAAGCGTCACGTCGCGTCCGGCATGGTAAACAGAGAGAAACTGGTGACTCCCTACCTTTGAAGCGGTCATAAAGTCCGAATGTGTCCATTCCTCGATTGTTTATATCCTTTTAGTCCGTAACGGTCCACCGATCAAAATAATCAAAAGGGGTTTCATAAAATTAATCATAAAATTAATCCAAGTTGTGAATATTGTCCTGTGAAGTCCACTGCTAACTGTCTGCTAACTTTGTTCATCAAACAAAAACCGGCACTTCTTCCGACAGGAAAGACATTTTCCCTTCTTCCTGCGGTTTGCTTATTTTCGCTAGGCTGCTGCCTACATATTGACATTGTCCCCACCTTTTTCATTTTTACCTCCTGCCGTAACAGCGTCAGCAATCGCAAAGATGTCATCTCTTGAAGCAGTTAAGTTCTTCATTTTGATCTATTTTTTAAATAAGTAAGACTTAACAAAATAACTATTTAAAATTCAGTTTATGGGGTTTATTAATTTTACAATTGCTTTATTTCATTACAGATCAAAAAGGTTTCATCAATAAACTGTAGGCTACAACAAACAAACAACAACATAATTTAATTATTGTAGAACATTAAGTAAAAGTTAAACACTAATTTTGGATAACAACATGTTCCATCGTAGAAAAGGTCTTGATCCTGAAAACAGCGTCCAGACGACTACGACTGAAACCTTTTCTACGATGGGACGCTCCTGGACGAATGAGGGACGACACCGTCTTATAATAACGTGTTGTTTTAGTTACGCTACTGGGAACAGACAAACGCAGCGCTCATCCCGTCCGCTCTGCTCCGGCCCCCGTCTCCAGCCCTTCGTCTCGTCAGCCCTGGACCCCCGCCCGGCTCAGCTACTCCCCGGATTCCACCCTGGACCCCGCCCGGCTCAGCTACTCTCCGGATTCCACCCTGGACCCCCGCCCGGCTCAGCTACTCCCCGGATTCCACCCTGGAAATCGAGAAACGGAGCTCCCCCCTCCTCACACACTTCTTAAGCATTCATCATCCTTCTTCTGCTACAGTTGTGTTTCCAAATCCAAATCCATCAAATCTAGCTAGCTCTAGCTCGACATACAGCAGCCTGCTTATCAAAAGACGTCTCAACAATGGCCGTTGCTAGGCAACCGGGGTGGCGCGATTGTTGAGCGCAGCATATATACAGCGTTACTGAGAGGGGTAAAAACGATCGCTTGGCAGTTCCAGGTATAAATGATTCTATAATTCATTGCGTCGTTCTGGCATCGAGCATGTCGGAATCACTGTTATTCAAACACGACCGATTATAGACGAGGAACAAGAAAAACTGTTGGAGCCTTTGTGTCACTGCTGTGTCTTTAAACTGTACTTATGATTTATTTTGTGTCTGTCAGTGTCGTGATCACACAGTTACAGCTAAAACAATTAGTCAATTAATCGCTTAGTCGACAGACTAAAATAATCAGCAACTATTTTGATAATCAATTAAAGGTCTCATATTTTTCTGTTTGTTGGTGGAATAAAACGTGAAGTCACTTCAGACATTTTTCACTACGTTTAATATTTCATCGACTAAATCATTAAGATTGAGAAAATATCAGCTGATTAATTGATAATGAAACTGTTAGTTGCTAATCACGTTTGTTCTGCATTTTAATACGATGAATATTGTGATAATACTACTACTTTACTGTGATACTTTCAAATAAACAGCGTGAAAATTGTGGATCTACGGAGGGCCAAGGCACCAGCGACCCCGGTTTCCATCCAGTGGGTCAGTGTGGACATTGTGGAGGACTACAAGTACCTGGGAGTCCACATGGACAATAAACTGGACTGGACCAAGAACACTCAGGCTGTTTACAGGAAGGGCCAGAGCCGCCTCTGTTTCCTGAGGAGGCTGAGGTCCTTCAGCATCTGCCGGACGATGCTGAGGATGTTTTATGAGTCTGTGGCGGCCGGTGCTGTCCTGTATGCTGTTGCATGCTGGGGCAGCAGGCTGAGGGTAGCGGACGCCAACAGACTCAACAAACTGACCCGTAAGGCCGGTGACATCGTGGGGGCGGAGCTGGACTCTCTGGCGGTGGTGTCAGAGAGGATGCTGGGTAAACTACACGCCATCTTGGACAGCGTCTCCCACCCGCTCCATGACGTGCTGGTCAAGCAAAGGAGCACCTTCAGCGGAAGACTCATCCCCCCACAATGCACCACAGAGCGCCACAGGAAGTCATTCCTGCCTGCGGCCATCAGACTCTTTAACTCCTCCCTCTAAGTGTCAGTCTGTGTGACCCGAAGTCACTAAACTGGACATCGATCATTAACATCTCTGCAGTACTTGAAATAATGTGCAATATTCTGTGTTAATACTCCTGATCAATATTTAGTTTTCCCATGTTAGTTTTTCCTATTTATTGATATTATTCATACTTCCATTACTGCTGTGCAATATCTTAATAATCTCAATAAGCTGCACGGAACTCGACAGCACTGCACCTCTGCTTATTACTTATATTATTACATTGTATTATTATACTGTATTATCATCATCGACCGGTAAACCCACCTGGTACTTCACACTTAGTTTATCTTATACTTATACCCACCTGGTACTTCATTTATTTTCTGACCTGTTTTATAGTTTTATAGTGTATCATATTGTTTGCTAGTACTTTCTCCTGTGTGCACTGACGTAAAGACGAGCTGCTGGAACAAAGAGTTTCCCTTCAGGGATCAATAAAGTATTTCTGATTCTGATTCTGAAATACTGATACCAACACGTCTCTGATACACAGTACTACATCAGTACTACATCAGTACCACACAGTACTACATCAGTACTACATCAGTACTACATCAGAACTACCACACAGTACTACATCAGTACTACATCAGTACTACATCAGTACCACACAGTACTACATCAGTACTACACAGTACTACATCAGTACTACACAGTACTACATCAGTACCACACAGTACTACATCAGTACTACATCAGTACTACATCAGTACTACAGTTCAGCTACAGAGAAATACAACTACCACACACCCTCACATCTTCTGGTTTAACAGTTTCTGCATCATCAATTATTAATCAATCACATTGTGATCAATGATAATCAGTGATCAGTCTGATCCTGGATCAGCATCACAGTCTGAGAGAATAAATTACACAATAGAAAACAATAAAAGACAGAATAGAAAAACAAATTCTCCTCTGTTCGTTTATTTTTTATTCCTTTTCTCTGCCTCCATCCTCCATCACCGGTCGGCCATTTTCTCTCCCTCCTCTCTCCTCCCTCCATGATTCCTGCCTCCCCCCTCTGCATCCATCCTCTCTCCTTCTCTCCCTCCATCACAGGAAACACACACAAAATAAATTCAATCCACCAAAGAAGAAGAAAACCACACCAGAGAACGACAGACAATGAAAGAAGAACGCCACGGCCCGGCCCTCAATAACCCATCTGACACAAAACAAAAACAAAGACGGACGAGAGCAGATGAAGAAAGGATGAATAGATTCTGGATAAAGAAGCAGAAAATGGCAGCTCACCCCATCGCTGTAGCCTCCATCACCCTCCCTCTGTCTCTCTCTCTCTCTCTGTGTCTGACAGAGGGCAGTCAGCTGGGCGAACCAGCAGCCAATCAGGCGACAGACACAGGGGGACTGCCTCTCCCTCCTCCTCCTGCTCCCAGCATGCTTTGCAGCAACTGCTGCAGGCAGACTGACCGGGTTACTGAGACACACACACACACACACACACACACACACACACAACACACACACACACACAATAAAACACACACACACACACACACAATAAAACACACACACACACACACACACACAATAACACACACACACACACACACACACACAATAAAACACACACACACACACAATAAAACACACACACACACACACAATAAAACACACACACACACACACACACACACAATAACACACACACACACAAACACACACACACACACACACAAACACACACACACAAACACACACACACACACAATAAAACACACACACACACAATAAAATATATACACACACATATATATAACACACACACATATAAATATACACACACATAATAAACACACACATATATATAAATATATATACATACACACACATATATATATATATAAACACACACACACACACATATACATACATATATACACACACACACATATAAAACACACACACACACATATATACACATATATATACACATATAATAAAATATACACACATATAATAAAACACATACACATATATATATACATACACACACACATATATATAAATATATATATATATAAATACACATATATATATATATAACACACACACACACACACATATATAATAAAATACACACACACACACATAATAAAATATACACATACACATAATAAAATATATATATATATAAATATATATACACACACACAAACACACACACACAATAAAACACACACACACAATAAAACACACACACACACACAATAAAACACACACACACACACACACAATAAAACACACACACACAAACACACACACACACAATAAAACACACACACACACACACACTCTGCAGTCTAATCAGTGCTGGACTCGTCTTCATGTGTCAGTTTAGATCTTAAGCACCACTTTCATGGATTCACTTTAAAGCTGAACTGTTTTCATTACGATTATCTGAGGTTGATTTTTGACTAGTCCCAAAACACGGGTTGAAAACTCCGAAGCCCCCCACACAACTAACGTTAGCATGGGAAACCTAACGTTAGCATGGGAAAACTATCGTAAGCAATAAAAACTAACGTTAGCATGGGAAACCTAACGTTAGCATGGGAAACCTAACGTTAGCATGGGAAACCTAACGTTAGCATGGGAAAACTAACGTTAGCATGAGAAACCTAACGTTAGCATGGGAAAACTAACGTTAGCATGAGAAAACTATCGTAAAGCATGGGAAACCTATCGTAAGCAATAAAAACTAACGTTAGCATGAGAAACCTAACGTTAGCATGGGAAAACTAACGTTAGCATGAGAAAACTATCGTAAGCATGGGAAACCTATCGTAAGCAATAAAAACTAACGTTAGCATGGGAAAACTAACGTTAGCATGGGAAAACTAACGTTAGCATGAGAAACCTAACGTTAGCATGGGAAAACTAACGTTAGCATGAGAAAACTATCGTAAGCATGGGAAACCTATCGTAAGCAATAAAAACTAACGTTAGCATGGGAAACCTAACGTTAGCATGGGAAACCTAACGTTAGCATGGGAAAACTAACGTTAGCATGGGAAAACTATCGTAAGCAATAAAAACTAACGTTAGCATGGGAAAACTATCGTAAGCAATAAAAACTAACGTTAGCATGGGAAAACTATCGTAAGCAATAAAACTAACGTTAGCATGAGAAACCTAACGTTAGCATGGGAAACCTAACGTTAGCATGGGAAACCTAACGTTAGCATGAGAAACCTAACGTTAGCATGAGAAACCTAACGTTAGCATGGGAAAACTAACTAACTCTCAGTCTTCATTTAAGGGCCAGAAACAGTGAAAGCCTTTACACAACAGGGGCTGATGAATTAACGGCATGAAAATGCGAAGTACTCGCGTGCGAAGTTTCATAGCGGCAGCGATCCGAATTTGCAGCCCTTGTTCAGTAAGAAATTAGCGCCAGCCGGTACTGAAACTCAGTTGTGGTTGGAGCTGTCAAATATGATCTTCACCTCCGCCCACTGACTCCCGGGACGGACGGTCCGCAGCGCCGCCTCCGTCACGCACTTCTGCATCACAGACGTCCAGCTGGAATCTCTTTCGCTCTGTGGATCGGACTGCAGAAAGCCGCGCTCGATCATTAACGTCTGTCTACGCTTCATTGCACCAAAACAAATCGACAGGTCCACCACTGTCATTAGGAGGTGTGACAAGATGTCCGCTCCTCACGAGACTGGATGATGCTTTTATTCACCGTGTGAAAACTCAAACAACTAAAATCAACCGTGTTTCGCAAAACAATGACGAAGCTTTTTCGTCGTGTAATATATCGTGTTCTGTGTGAACGCACTCGTGACAAAACAACCGTTCAAACTAATATATTGACATGCGAATTAACCGCACGAAAACACGCCCCCGATGTGTAAAGGCCTTAACAGCGCGAGCTGTCGGACACTCAAACAGACGCAGCTTCAGCGTAAAATCATCCACCTTATTAAAACCACATCTAGTTAGCATCTAGTGACCACATCACTAGATGCTAACAGCTAACTACCCACTCTGAGCTAACAGGCAGGTTTCCGTCTTGAGATAATGAATACTTTCCACTCGTTATTTTTGTGTTTGTGCAGTTTAAAGCACAAAAACAACTTTTCATGTTGACCTTCTGTAAACCTGTTCAGAAATGAAAACAGTGACAACAGTGTGACGTCTTCATTTGTCTGCCCAACAGTCCAAAACACAAACATAAATAACAATCACGAGAAACATTTCCCTCCATCACTCTCCACCTTCATGTGAGCGTATAGACGCCAGCTTTGCTAACATTAAGCTAACATGAAGCTAACATCAGCGGACTGTTTGTTGTAGTGATTTGTGTTTGAAAGGTGCTGCACACGCCTTCACCTCTTTACTTCCTGTTTACTGAGGTCAGAGCTAACAGGACGTCAGAGCTTACGGGTGCTAACACTTCCTGATTTAGACCATGGACGTATAAAGAGAGCTGGACACAGCGTCGGAGGCGGGGCCCCGTTCATTCCTGTGAAGGTTGCTCAGTGGCGCAGCCAGAAGAGCCACTTCGCTGTAAAGAAATTACCCGGATTAATGCATGCGCACCAGAGACGCCGCCGCCGAGCTGGCTAATTTCCAGTTTAGCCCTCCGCTAACTTGAATGGGGATAAAATGATTTAATTGTGCGGCTCTTCTAGACTTTCCAAATGTTATCGGACCAAATGGATCTAATTCTGACAGCAAATCGAGTCGTGCTTCACAGCCGCTTCTTTCACAGTGTAAGTGTATGGGAAAGTCTTAGCCAGCGCGCATCACGTGACGACCCGGAAGTTGTAATTACATGGTTTGGCCCGGCCCACTTCCTGAGGGCTTCCTGTAACTGATGAGGTTTGCAGCAGTTTGTTAAAACATGTTGATATTTACCAAAATAAAAGCACCGTGATAAAGTTTAATGTGTTTCAGTTATTGTTAAAATGAGACTCAGCCGCAGTAACAAATACTACGTGTGGTAGAAAAGTGACTTTTAGATATAGATTTTAGGTGTAAAATGTGTTTGTGCATTGTCATGGCTAACAGACGCTGGCGTGCCTTCTCTGTCAAACCTGTGAGGCGGTTCAGACTGTGGTCGGGAACACAAGACGTGTCTGGACTCTGGTGTTTAGACTAGACAGACGCCCCTCTTCGTTTGCTTGGGAATAACGACTGTTGGAAAGATTGAGAAACCTTTGCAGTCACAAAACTAATTGAATACATTCATTAAGACAACGTATATGCATATGTTTATCAGTTCAATGAAAACTAGAGAAGCTCTGATTGACCACAATCTGACAATAATCAATACGCATGGAGGACTTCCGGCGCGTATCCAGCATGGCAGCAGCATAGAAAGGGAGCTCCCTGACATTGAGATAAAATGCCCTGTATAATCAATAGTTTAAAAACTGCAGACATTGTAAAATCATATTACAAAGGTCGGTGATTATGACTAGAGGAAGACAAGCGAAACCAGTTAAAAAAGTGGTTTAATACTGAGGAAGACAGAGAGCAAACTAAGTTAGTGGCAGAGCTAGCTAAGCTAAAGAGAGACCCGGCAAAGCTAACCCAAAGCATGGCAAACAATTTTACAAGAGCTAAGGGACTTTTGTCGCGAAAATTCAGAAAGTCTTAAAGAGAAATTAAAGAAATTAAGGATGACATCAGTAAGGCAAACAGCAGAATAGATGACGCTGAAAATAACTGTGGAATCGGAGGAATGTATTCAGAACACAGAGGACGCTACGTTGGAGCTCCTGGAACTACAAAAGCAGTTTGAAACCAGACTGACGGACCAAGAGGGACGCTCGAGAAGGCAAAATATTAGGATTCACGGGGTGAAGGAAGGAGCGGAGGAGAACGCTCAGTCGATGATAGTTTTCACTGAGACCCTCCTCAGGGAGAAACTGGAACGACCGCCGTCCTTCGAACTCAGAATCAGAATCAGAAATACTTTATTGATCCCCGTAGGGAAACTCTTTGTTAAGATTCAATTAACTCATCGTGCTCTGGTTTCAGGACCTCCAAAAGATTCCCCACCAAGACCAAGGTCCATTGTGGTGAGACTATTAAGTTTCTATTAAGCATGGCAGAAAAAAGGCTTCATGTATGAGGGGGGGAGAGTATTTCTGGACCATGCACCGGAGGTATTGAGAAAACAGAAGGAATACGTCGAGGCAAAAAAAAAAGTTCTGAAAGAGAAGAAAATACGCTTCCAGTGAAACTTCGGGTGTTTTACGAGAGTGAAACGTGCACCGACAACACAGCGGAGGAGGCGACTAAGGATACGGCGGCAAGAGGATTTCAAGTGACAGTCGTCAAACCAGCAGAGAACTGGACGGAGAGGATTAAACGCCTAACCTGACAAACGAGCCGAGCAAAGAAGAGACGTGGTCCAAAGGAAGCACGATCGGGATATAAACAGAAACTGCAAGCCTTCGGGAGAAGTCAGGACAGTGTAAAGTTACACCCGAGATGGGACGCGTCGGCTCTCTTTATGTTGAGATTTCAGATTTCACACAGGTTTTAAGTTGATAGCATTATATTCTCAAAGCAAGTTTAAAAAAGAAAACCCCCCCCTCTCTCTCAAAACCTAACACGGCAGCGGCGGACGGCCGCCCACCATTGAGTCTGGTTCTGCTCGAGGTTTCTGCCTCTTAAAAGGAAGTTTTTCCTTGCCGCTGTGGCCAAGTGCTCATGGTGGTAAATAATATTATAAAGACTTCGGTCTAGACCTGCTCTATGGGAAAAGTGCAATGAGATAACTTCTGTTATGAATTGGCGCTATATAAATAAATGTAATTGAATTCACTCTTTTAGATGGGAATTTTTATATATGTGTTGGAGCAGTTTACTTTCCTTGCCTTCCTTTATCAGGACCATACAAGCGCTCTATAATGAACCAACGGCTAGGATCGAGATTTACGGGAGTCTCTCGAATTCTGTCACACTAGAACGTGGCTGTCGACAGGCTTGTTCAGGGACTCCTCTTCTCGTCGACATTTTTTTGGAACCTCTGAGGCAATGGATACAACATAATGAAAACATAAAAGGAGAAGATAGCGCTATTCGTGGACGATGTCCTGATATACCTTTCAAGACCTACTACATCCTTCCCTGCACTTATGTCAACTCCAACACAATACGGTCTAATATCTGGCTATAAATTAAATGTACTTAAAACACAGGTTCTTACTTTTAATTATAAGCCAACAGAGAAAGCTATAGAATTAACTGGGAATTAAAATCAATGAAGCATCTTGGAGTCAATCTACCATAAGACTTTAGTCAAATAAAAACCATCAATTACAATCCATTACTATCTAGAATCAAATCCGATATTGGAAGATGGAGTCTAATTGCCTTAATGAGTATTGCCTCAAGAGTGGAGGTGATTAAAATGAATATACTTCCAAGGTTATTGTATCTGTTCCAGACTCTGCCAATGCAGAGAACAGACAAAGACTTCATGGACTGGGATAAAATAATTTCGAGGTATATTTGGCAAGGAAAGAGACCGAGGACCAGATATAGAACGTTGCAGTTACTCAAAATTAAGAGCTAATATCAAGCCGCACAAATGAAAACACTGTTGAATCTGTGCAATCCCTCCTGCTCAGCAAGACGGAAGGAAACTGAAGCTAGTGCAACAGATGGTGTTCCCATACAGGCGATAACAGGCGATAATAAACTACGACAACACCTTAGAGAGGAGATGAATCCATGGTCGCGCAACTCTCTTAAGATTTGGTTTGAAATAATCAAAGAAGAGCTTGAAAGCACGGAAAGACTAGAAAGGCGCTATAAAAGTACAGTCCATTTAACATTTACCATTTTATGACCACTCAAAGCGCTTCACACTACATATCACATTCACCCCATTCACACACATTCACACACCGAAGGAACAGCCCTCGCGAGCAATTTGGGGTTCAGTGACACGACAAGACACGACCTCCGCCGACGTTCCCATTGGTGGACGACCCGCTGTACCACTAAGCCACAGCCGCCCCAAGTTTAAAACTTGGGAGAGGGGACCTACGATATACTGGGAGCTCTTAAAGAAGAAGGAAATCAAGAGCTTTCAAGAACTAAAGGATCAATATGGCTTAATCAATACTTATATAGACACTTGTAAGTGAGACATTATTTAGAGCAAACAATAAGAAGGGACACTCGTGATGTTGGAGTTGGGAATTATTAAAATGTTTACATCAGCATATGAATCAGATTCGGGTAGGAAGTTAATTTCAAAATTGTATACAGGATACAATTTTATAAAAATATAGGATCTTATAAAAGATAAGTGGGAGAAAGAGGCAAATATCGTGTTTTCAGTGGCCGAATGGGAAGAGATTAATAAGCAACAGTGGAAAACAACTTGCTCCTTATCTTGGAGAGAATATGGATGGAAAAATATATCAAGTTTTTTATAACAAAAACAATATCAAGGTACAGTGTTAGAGATTATGCGGAGCAAATAAAGCAGATCATGTCCATGTTTTCTGGGGTTGCCCCTCTATTAGCCTTTACTGGCAAGAGCTAAAGAAATGTATGGAAAACATGTTGAGGGTAGAACTTCCACTTATACTTGGGGAAAATGAACCAAAGACCTACAAGATTTGGAGATTAGGATAATAAAAAAGCTATTCCCAGAAAATGGCTGAAGACAGAGGTACCTAAGGTTGAGGACTGGGGTGATGTAATACATAATATATTAATAATATGATGTAAAAGTTGATTTTCTCTTCCAGACTGGAACTGGGTAAATTTAATAGAATCTGGGAAAATTGATTGAATATATATATATATATATATATATATATATCTCGCTACAGTTCTTTAGTAATATACTTTGAATCCAGCCCCGAATACATAGCAGAGGCACGAAGGGATAGCTCTGCCAAATCTCTACCAGTGGACACATTTCTACTGTCGCACGGTATATAACATCACCCAAACTACTACACCTGCACCACTACACCTGTACCGCTACACCTGTACCGTCACGTCACACCACTACACCTGCACCACTACACCTGTACCATTAGACCTGTACCATTAGACCTGCACCACTACACCTGCACCACTACACCTGTACCATTAGACCTGCACCACTACACCTGCACCACTACACCTGCACCACTACACCTGTACCATTAGACCTGCACCACTACACCTGCACCACTACACCTGTACCGCTACACCTGCACCACTACACCTGCACCACTACACCTGTACCGCTACACCTGTACCGCTACACCTGCACCACTACACCTGTACCGTCACGTCACACCACTACACCTGCACCACTACACCTGTACCATTAGACCTGTACCATTAGACCTGCACCACTACACCTGCACCACTACACCTGTACCATTAGACCTGCACCACTACACCTGCACCACTACACCTGCACCACTACACCTGCACCGCTACACCTGTACCGCTACACCTGCACCACTAGACCTGCACCACTACACCTGCACCACTACACCTGTACCACTACACCTGTACCGTCACACCACACCACTACACCACTACACCTGCACCACTACACCACACCTGCACCACTACATCTGCACACCACACCACTACACCTGCACTACTACACCTGTACCATTAGACCTGCACCACTACACCTGCACCGTCACACCACTACACCTGCACTACTACACCTGCACCACTACACCTGTACCACTACACCTGCACCACTACACCTGCACCACTACACCTGCACCACACACCACACCAGTACACCTGCACCACTACACCACTACACCTGCACCACTAGACCTGCACCACCACCTGCACCACTACACCTGCACCACTACACCTGCACCACTACACCTGCACCACTACACCTGCACCACTACACCACACCTGCACCACTACACCTGCACCACTACACCTGCACCACTACACCTGTACCACTACACCTGCACCACCACACCTGCACCACCACACCACCACTACACCTGCACCACTACACCTGCACCACACCTGCACCACTACACCTGCACCACTACACCTGCACCACACCTGCACCACTACACCTGCACCACACCTGCACCACACACCTGCACCACACCACTACACCTGCACCACACCACTACACCTGCACCACCACACCACACCTGCACCACACACCACTACACCTGCACCACTACACCACACCTGCACCACTACATCTGCACACCACACCACTACACCTGCACTACTACACCTGTACCATTAGACCTGCACCACTACACCTGCACCGTCACACCACACCACTACACCTGCACCACTACACCTGCACACCACACCACTACACCTGCACCACTACACCACACCACTACACCTGCACCACCACCTGCACCACTACACCTGCACCACACCACCACTACACCTGCACCACTACACCTGCACTACTACACCTGTACCGTCACACCACACCACTACACCTGCACTACTACACCTGCACCACTACACCTGCACCACTACACCGTCACACCACACCACACCAGTACACCTGCACCATTAGACCTCCACCACTACACCTGCACCATTAGACCTGCACCACTACACCTGGCAAAATTTGGCAGATTCTTGCAAACTTCCTGCTGGCTGAGACAAAGCAGCCCCTCCCCCCTCTGCCAGGTAGCTTACCTGCAGTGAGTCACAGCAGCAGCGGAGGGAGGAGGACAGGAGGAAGGACTGATACTGACGGATGTCTGAGTTCTTTATTCTTTCTAAACTTTGCAGTAACAGTTACCTTCAACTGTCTTCGAGTCAGACATCCCAACTCCGGCTGCCGTTGCGGGACAATCATCCTCCTCCACCCACGGTACGCGTGGTGCGCGCACCCCAACTTCCCCCAACTAGCAAGTCCCGTTTACTGACAATAATAATCCAGTTGATAACAACCCAAAAACACAGACATTAACCAACATTTTAGTGTGAAAACGAAATAGTTGAAACATAAACAAAACAGTTTCTTCAATATTTTACCAAATTAAAAATGTGTCACCTGCCTTCTGCCTGGTAATGACTTGTGTTTAATGATCGGCCAAAAATATGTTTAACATAAGCCAGCTTCATTTAGATGGTGGTCAGCTCAAGCTCACCCCATCTTTATCGTTGGACATTTCTGCTGACAGATTATTTTACTTTTAGTTATACGTTATGTTGAAAGGGCCCTGTGTATTCCTCCTCGGACAGATGCATCAGCTTACTGAAGGCAAATTTCATTCATTCACAGTTAAGCAATACCAGTTCTGTTCAGAAGTTATTGTCTCGTCTTTCCACCAAATTAATAGAGAAGTATCGATAAAGACTCGGATTGTTAAACAGTCTCAAAACTTTTATCTATATCAATACAAATTAACGATCTTCCCTACCGTTTAATACCGGGATTCGGTACCCATCCTTAAGTAAAATTATTTTTCTTATTCATCATGCTTCGGGCAGTCTTTTGCGATGTGTTTATCACGCGTGTTCATATCGCGATGACGATGAAAATACGATTTATGGGTCAGCACTAGTGCGTGTGCGTGGGCACACACGGTCTATACATCCTGTTTCCGTCCTCCCGCTGCAGCACAGCACATACTGATCAAATACTGTGTAATACTACTACTAACAGCCGTCTGTAGTACCACAAGTACTCTTATTTTACCAACATCATAAGTACATTTCTCACAAATACTAGGGCCGACCGATATGGGATTTTTGCGACCGATACCGCTTTTAGAGGGGAAATGTTGCACCGATATGACAATGTAAAGTAACTCAGAAGGCTGCTTTCTTAAACAAATAACTTTGTTAAAGAATATTTAAGTTAAATATTATTTAACATGTTAAATCATTTAACATGTACATTGTCAACCAATTCTAAAAATATAAAAAATTTAATTAAAAGCTAAATAAACATTAGTACTATATGTTCAGTATCAGTCAATTGCTGACATTTGAATAAAGAATAAATAAAATAAAATAAAAAGCTAAATAAACATCAGCACTGTTCAGTATCAGTCACTGGCTGAAGTAGCAAAAAATGCCGTGGAAATACTACAGTAAAGTACAAGTACCTCAAACGTGTTCATTCATTGTTTATGAACTTGCCAGCGATCGCAGAAGACGTTCTTGGGAAAGACTTCCGGATGGGAGCCGAAACGTCTTGATTCTGAAAACAGCGTCCAGACGACGACGGCTGAAACCTTTTCTACGATGGAGCGCTGCTGGACGAATGAGGGACGTGAACAGCGCCGCCGCTCCCACCAGGTCTGCTCAGCTGTGCACACGGCACTCTGCCGCGGGTGCTGAGAGGCCTACATTTCCCAGCATGCACTGCCTGGTGCTGAAAGCTTAAGTTAGCTGCGTTATGTTCCAAAATGCAAATGTTAGTTTTTGTTAGTGTTTGTAACGCGTCCGTTCAGAACATGGAGGTTAATGTTCAGTGAGGCGGCGGTTACATTTCCTGACACCAGCTGTGTTTTACTTCTTCTCTCTGTTACAGTTTGCACTGCAGCGACAGCGCCCTCTGCTGGATGGACTTTGCAGTGACGCCATTATAGTAACACTGCCTTTCTTTCTGCCTATTAAACCGAAAATAAAGCTGCTTCATATCGGATAACATATTCGCCGATACCGATAAACGGGCGATAGGCCGCCATCAGTCGGGTTCTAACAAATGCTGCCATACTGGTACCAGTAGAAGTACAAGAAGCTCTGGCTGTAGTCACAGCTGTACACATACAAGTATCATAAGTACTAAAAGTCATAACTGGTTACTTTCTTCATGTCATCATACATAAAACAGTATTTTGTATTTACTGATTCTGAGTAGTATTTATAACAATAAAGTACCAGCAGATGTAGTCTCTGTATTGCTGGTTGTAAAAACCAACACTAGTATTATTACCAGCTGCAGTAATCAGTATTAGTAATACTGCAGTAATACTGTAGTAGTGCTGTACAGTAACAGTAAGCAGTAATCAGTTATTAGTAGTACTGCAGTAGTACTGTAGTACTACTAAACCGACTGGAAGACTGGGTGGGACTTTCTGGCTCAGTATTAAACTGGTTTGAATCCTACTTAAAGAGCAGGGACTACTTTGTGTCTATAGGTAATTACACGTCTGAGCAAAATCACATGTGGAGTTCCCCAAGGCTCCATTCTGGGGCCTCTTCTGTTTAACATCTACATGCTGCCACTGGCTCAGATTATGGAAAACAACAAAATATATGTTACCATAATTATGCAGACGACAGACACATTTACATAACAAAGTCACCAGGGGACTATGGTCCAATACAAGCGCTGAGAAAGTGCATTGAACAAATCAACGATTGGATGCCAGAATTTTCTTCAAAGACAAAACTGAAGTCATTGTTTTTGGAACCGAGGAGGAACGATTAAAAGTCAGCGCTCAGCTTCAATCAGTAATGTTAAAAACCACAAACCAAGCCAGACATTTTGGTGCAGTCCTGGACTCAGACCTGAACTTCAACAGCCACATTAAGACAAATACAAAGTCCACCTACTACCACCTTAAGAAGATATCCAGGATTAAAGGACTCAGCAGGATTTGGAAAAACTTGTCCACGCATTGATCTCCAGTCAACATCAGTCCAGTTCTGAGGTCTTTACACCGGTTTCCAGTCTGTCAAAGAACTGATTTCAAAATACTGCTGTTGGTTTATAAAGCACTTAATGGTTTAGGGCCAAAGTACATTTCCGATCTCCTGCTACATTATTAACCATCCAGACCTCTCAGGTGGTCTGGGATCAGGTCTGCTTTCTGTCCCCAGAGTCAGAACTAAACCTGGAGACGCAGCGTTCAGGTTTTAGGCTCCACATGTCTGGAACAAACTGAAAACTGCAGGTCTGCTGCACCTCTCAGTGCTTTTAAACCAAGGCTGAAGACCTTTCTGTTGCTGCCTCTAATGAAATCAAATACTGATTCATCTCTAGGTGCTGATGTCAGTGGTTGGTAGATTTGGGGAAAGACTGTAGTGTATGTTTTTAAACCCCGACAGCGCCGCAGATAAGACCTACAGGGGGTTAAACCCGTGGGAAGACGTTCTGGGGTGAACTGAAAGAAGCTTATTTCGGTGAATCTGTGTCCACGGGGAAAATGTGTCTCTGTTGTGCTTATGGCTTCAGAAGCCGTGGCACCGATTAGTAGATTGTGTACTAAAACTTTACTGAAGTATTCTTGTACTGCTGGCTTTTATTTTCTATTCTCTTTAGCGACGGTTTCTAATTGTATTTATATGTCCTTTTGATGCTTTGTGTGAAGCACTTTGCCTTGCTGTACAGTAACAGTAAGCAGTAGTAGTACTGTAGTAGTGCTGTACAGTAACAGTAAGCAGTATTAGTACTGCAGTAGTACTGCAGTAGTACTGTACAGTAACAGTAAGCAGTATTAGTACTGCAGTAGTACTGTACAGTAACAGTAAGCAGTATTAGTACTGTAGTAGTACTGCAGTAGTGCTGTACAGTAACAGTAAGCAGTATTAGTACTGCAGTAGTACTGTACAGTAACAGTAAGCAGTATTAGTACTGTAGTAGTACTGCAGTAGTGCTGTACAGCAACAGTAAGCATTAGTACTGTAGTAGTGCTGCAGTAGTACTGCGGTGGTACTGCAGTGCTGTACAGTAACAGTAAGCATTAGTACCGTAGTAGTACCGCAGTAGTACTGTACAGCAACAGTAAGCAGTATTAGGTGCTGCAGTAGTACTGCGGTAGTGCTGCAGCAGTGCTGTACAGTGAACAGTAAGCAGTATTAGTACCGTAGTAGTACTGCAGTAGTGCTGTACAGTAACAGTAAGCAGTATTAGTACCGCAGTAGTACTGTACAGCAACAGTAAGCAGTATTAGTACTGTAGTAGTACTGCGGTAGTGCTGTACAGCAACAGTAAGCAGTATTAGTACTGCAGTAGTACTGTAGTAGTGCTGTGCAGTAACAGTAA
>CM050852.1:167500-192500 GCA_027580175.1 Siniperca scherzeri
AATCTGTCCAAAGTGAAGCTACTGTAAACAAATTACATCGCTGTGCCAAAACGGCCGCTGTCTCTGTTTTGAAAGCCGTTTGTGCTCGTCACGTGACCTGGACCTGCGAGCCGAGAAGAAGAAAACGGCTCGGTTTTAGCCGCGCTTCCTACGAGGCGCCGGTTCTGCTGGGAGACGCACGGAGAAGCGCACTAAGACTTGAAGATACTGAGGTTTAGAAAACGCTTCGTTTGAGTACTTGGTATTCCCGTAGCCGCCGTCGTCGGCCCTGCCAGTCCTCGCGAAGCCGCCTGGGTCCAGAGAAGCGGCCGAGAGGACGCTGCAGATTCAGCTAACAACATTTATTCATCCTAAACTCAGCGTTTCCAAGGACACTTCACTCGCAGCTGGTTTCCCTTTGCCACGGCGAGCCCGTCCAGTCCGCCCGCGATCCTGCTGGGAGGCGGTCTGCAGACCAGCAGCAGATAACCGCCTGCAGGAAGCGTCTCTCTGAAGCGGCTCGTTCATTCGCAGGAGCAGTTTCTCCATCAAAGGTCCACGCCGTCCATGTGTTGAGGCTTCTCCGTGCGTCTCCAGCAGAACCGGCACCTCGTAGGAAGCGCGGCTAAAACCGACCCGTTTTCCACGCTTGAAAGCCGAAGTGAATGCTGGGATATTTGATGCTGCTGCATCCTCGATAAAATGGGCGTCGGGAACGCTTCGGGAATGTTAACCGTTCTTGGCAAAAAGCGAGCTTGTGCACTGGGACGTGGGCCGCAAATGATGGCGTTTCACAAAGACACAAGGACGCGGATGAGAGCGGCCGCGGTCGCTGTGAGCAACAATAAACAAAATGGAGTTCTGCTGCATTCAGTGGCGTCGGGATAATCGCGTGTTGTTTAAACGCTCTGAGCAATAAAATACAACACATCTTCTCTGTGGCGTCCGTGTTGTTTCCACATTACAACTTAACGCTTCTTACCTCTAATCAGGCGATCGAATCTATTAATCAGCCGTTGTTTAGTTTTATATAGAAGAATCAATAAATCAGTTACGATAAATACTAACAAACATGGAGGCCTTCGTTTCTTAGATTCACCACTTTAGATCTTTAAAATAAAATTGATTTGGAATCTTTTCAAAGATTGAGTCGTTTTTCTAATATTTGTTTTCACAAATATTGATCATTAATCAAGTAAAAGCGGTTTCTTGTAAGTTACTGAACAGATTTTATTATCGACTGCTTTTGTCACAGTCTTACTTTTGTCAACACTACACCGCATTAGTAAAAGCTAATATTATAAAATATAAATATCAGTAAAAGCTGTTGGATCTCTGTGAAAGCAGGAATGATAAGGACACGTTTTACAACAACGTGTCAGCTGTTAGTGAAGCTTTTTATGAGCTTTACGTTTAAAAAGGAAATCATCAGATTTCAGTGTTCATTTCCCAACATGCCTTTCTTCTGCAGCCTGGCCCTCACATCCTGAGCAGAACAGGTCACCTGACCGCCAGCGACGTCCAATGGGTGAGTCAGCACTAATGTTAGCAGTGTCTCTGCTGTTAGCATCACTGTTAGCATCACTGTTAGCATCACTGTTAGCATCACTGGTTTTTGCTTCTCTTTCTGTGAGAACAGCTTTAGCGTTGCTGTCCTCTCAGTCGTGACGTTAGTACACGAGTGTGTGCGCGCCAGCGAGCATGCTGCCAGCTGCGGACTTATTATTTCTATTTGCTCAGCGCTTCTCTTCCTGTGTGACTGACGGACAGCGAGCTGCTGTAACAACAGAGTTTCCCCTCGCGGATCAATAACGTATTTCTGATTCTGAATCAGTCCTGTGCGCCTCGTCACCAAGGTAACCGTCCTGCTCTGTGTGGTTTCCGCAGCAAACCGTGAAGAAGTTTCTGGCTTTAGCTCAGCACTTCAGGCTGCCGCTGTTCCTCGCCGACACCGCCGCACTTACACTGCTCTCCCAGGATTCTTTGCGGCAGCGCGACCGGCTGGTGCGTGAGCCGCACTGCAGCTTCCTGTGCACCGTCAGGCCAATCACGTCCTTCGCTCTGCACGCCAACCTGTGGAAGTATGACGTGAGTGTGTGATGTGTCACGGTCCCGAGAGAAAGTGGGGAAATAACGCCACCCTAAGAGTGGTTTTAAATGTAATTTCTATTTTGTATAAACTTTATTTTAATATGTTGTTTTCAGCCCAGCTTCCTGTCAGCCGCTGAGCAGAAAGGCTTCGAGCGGCTGGAGCTGCGAGGAGAGGACCCGCGATTGGCCAGTCTGGACACCCTATCAGGAGAGGAGATCCCCCTGCACTTCCTGTTCCGCCTCCACGGTTACATCATCCAGGTGGGTGGGGCCACATCGCCTGGTGACACCTAGCAACCATATAGAAACGCTTAGAAACCAGAAACCTCTAGCAACCACAGACTCTCCGAGCTACGGCGAGCAGGAAGTCGGCAGCAATCTTCAGCGTGATCGAATCCTTCTGTCACTCTCATGTTGAGTTAATCTCATTTCGTCCAGGATGTTGTGCGTTTTAGTCATCAACCGGTAAACCCGCTCGGTACGTAACGTATCTGACCTGTGTTATAGTGTGTTTTATTTTTGCTCAGTGCTTCTCTTCCTGTGTGACTGACGTGACGGCGAGCTGCTGTAACAAAGAGTTTCCCGTCGGGGATCAATAACGTATTTCTGATTTTTATGTTTGGGAGTTTGTCAGGTGGTTGTTGGTCAGTAAATGTGCTGTGTCCCAGGTGGTGTTCCTGTACGAGCGGAGCGGGAACTACCTGTGGCACGGAGCGCTACGCCTCAAAGCCAACATGGACCGAAGCTTCGCTCCCTTCAAACTCCTCGACTACGGACGCCACGCTGGAGCTTACGACAGGTGAAACTGCAGTTCTTTAGTTATCTTAGTTATCGGTCAGTTATGTGTTAATTAACTTTGTTTATAACAGTTATTTATTATAATACAACATTTGTAAAATGACAAATGTGTTCAGCCTGGTTCTTAATAATAAACTGTATATTATTAATAGTTAAACTGTTTAGTCAGTGTAATGAATAAACAAATTTTAAATATTCTAATATGAAATAATATCCGTCCGCCTCTGCAGAGAAATACGATCTTTCTTCCTGAAAACTGAATAATCTGAATAATCTGAGTTAAAGACGAATCAGTTTGTTTTTGCTGCTAATTTAAAGTTTAAAATTAAACCACCAAGCAGCTCTGCCTTCGAAGCTTTAGGTGTCGTCCCTCTAAATCCAGGTGTAGTTAATAAAACAGCGGATGAAATATGATGTTGTATCTGTGTAATGACATTAAATGTTTCTGTTGTGTGGTCGCCCCCTGCAGGCCGGAGCTGGTCCTGACGGTCCTGGACGGCCTCGACGTTCGAATCCCGCGCAACGTTTCCCGCTTTCTATCCGAGCAGCGACACGCCCGCTTCCTGGAGTGCCGTTACCGCGACGCCCGCAACTTCCTGCAGGTCAGGAAGAACACAGGACTTTTATTGTGAAAGGGGGAAAGTATAACATGGCGTGGGAGAGAAAAAGACGTCTTGGAAATGGGACTTTAAAAAATTATTTTAAAACGTGAAAGTGATGTTAGGAAATGTCTAAAAATAAATTAAAAATGAAAATACATTTTTAATAAAATAATTTTACAATTTAAAATTGGCTTGAAAATCACACAAAACGTTTTTAAACCATATTTTAGGGAGAAAGTGACGAAAAGTAAAACAGTTTGAAAATTAACACAAACTAAATTTTTAAATGTCTCAGTACTTTAAAGAGTTCGGTCCAGACCTGCTCTACAGGAAAAGTGCAATGAGATCACTTCTGCTGTGAACTGGCGCTGTATAAATAAAGTTGTGGGGACGGATGAGGCGTTGGACTTCCTGGTGAAGCTGCTCTCAGCGTCCTGCTTCACTAACGGAGCGCCGTTCTGCTGTCTGAGCGCCTCGACTTCCTCTGAGGGCAGAGGCCGAGACCCGGTTCTGTCTTTAGCCGCTGGAGCTCCTCCTTAAAGGGAGACGCCACCTCCAAATCAAAAATACACATTTCTCACCTGTAGGGCTGTTTTTCCATCTAGGTTGTTTTGGTGTGAGTTTCCGAGTTTTGGAGATACCGGCCGTGGAGATGTCTGCGTTTTTTGAATATAATGGGACTGTATCTATACGAGATACTCCCGATAGTTCCTACATGAAACTGCTCACAACTGGTCTGTGGATTATCTTCAGTAACCGGGTCAGGATTTCTGGAACCAGACATCGCTGTTGAATTTTTCAAATGTATTTTTTTTTGGCGCTTTGAGCTCCACAAGCCGAGCGCCATATCGTCCATTATATTTAAAAAATGCAGACATCTCTACATCCCATACAGACAAGGAGCAGGCAAGGTCCAAACTGAACACACAAGAAACCAAGACCGGGATGCTTGACAAACGACTAAGGGCTAGAAAGCTTGATACATAGGTACGACAACAATCTGACGCAGAACAAAGACTGAATGCACTCAGGTAGGGGAGACAATGAGACTCAGGTGAAACCAATAAGGGCAAGCAATCAAAGACAGGACGCAAAACTACAAGACACCTGAGGGACGGAGAATATTTCAGAATAAAACAGGAAACAGAGGAAAACTAAGAGACAGAGCAGGACATGACATCTTTTAATTCTTCTTGTCTTCATTAAATAACTCTTCTGTTAGTTTCTTTAGTGCAGTTTCTCATTTGAAATGTTGCTAACAGTGGCAGGTAGCAGTTGACAGCAAGCTAGCTAGCTTGACAGTTAGCTAGTTGTTTTGATTTTAAAAATATATCCAAAGATGATATTTTCTCTTCTGTTGTTGTTGATTAATGCGTTTACTTCTTCTTTAGAGTCTTTTCTGAAGATTATTTCATCCTTGGTGCCGCCTCTTATCCGCTGTGTGTGAATGTAGCTCTACCCTGACGGTCTCTCTCTCCGCTGTGTGTGAATGTAGCTCTACCCTGATGATCCGTCTCCGGAGGCGGTGGATTTTCGGAGGAAAGTGAAGTCGTTGCTGCATTTGGCCGCCCGAACACTTGCTCACCTCGACATCCCCTTCTGGCTCAGCAGCGGCACCTGTCTGGGTAACATGCTAACATTACAGTATAACGACATGCTAACATTACAGTATAATGACACGTAACATGCTAACATTACAGTATAATGACACGTAACATGCTAACATTACAGTATAATTCAGTTCAATCTTATTTATATAGCGCCAAATCATAACAGAAGTTACCTTAGGGCACTTTTCCTATAGAGCAGGTCTGGATTGTACTCTTTATAATATTTACAGAGGCCCAACAAATCCCACCATGAGCACTTGGCCACAGCGGCAAGGAAAAACTTCCTTTAAGAGGCAGAAACCTCGAGCAGAACCAGACTCAGGGGGGGCGGCCGTCCACCACTGCCAGTTGTAGTAATAATAATAATAATATTATTATTATTATTATTATTATTATTATTAATAGTATGACTAATAATAATAATAACTGTAGCAGCAGCTGTCGAGCAGGAACACAGGGGCAGCAGGTGGCCCACAACCACAGATCCAGACTCTGCAGGAACACGGGGCAGCAGGTGGCCCACAACCACAGATCCAGACTCTGCAGGAACACAGGGGCAGCAGGTGGCCCACAACCACAGATCCAGACTCTGCAGGAACACGGGGCAGCAGGTGGCCCACAACCACAGATCCAGACTCTGCAGGAACACGGGGCAGCAGGTGGCCCACAACCACAGATCCAGACTCTGCAGGAACACGGGGGCAGCAGGTGGCCCACAACCACAGATCCAGACTCTGCAGCTCCGGAGGCAGAAATACCTGCTGAAAGCGACAGAAGGAGAGAGGAGAGAAACGAGAAAGCACAGAACTACGGGAGAGAGAAGATGTCGAGTTAGTAACATGCAGTAATGGATAAAAATGCATACAGACGGAGAGGGAGAGGAGGAGAGAGAAAAGAGGTGCATCATGGGAAGTCTCCCAGCAGTCTAGGCCTACAGCAGCATAACTAAGGGATGGTTCAGGACTCACCTGAGCCAGCCCTAACTATAAGCTTTATCACAGAGGAAAGTCTTAAGCCTACTCTTAAATGTGGAGATGGTGACTGCCTCCCGAACCCAAACTGGGACCTGGTTCCACAGGAGAGGAGCTTGATACCTGAAGGCTCTGGCTCCCAGTCTACTTTTGGAGACTCTAGGAACCACAAGTAACCTGCATCCTGGGAGCGCAGTGTCCTAGTCGGGTAATAAGGTGTTATGAGATCTTTAAGATACGACGGTGCCTGACCATTAAGAGCTTTGTAGGTGAGGAGAAGGATTTTAAATCCTATTCTGGATTTTACAGGGAGCCAGTGCAGAGAAGCTAATATTGGAGAGATCTGATCTCTCTTCCTGGTTCTTGTCAGTACACGTGCCGCAGCGATCTGGATCAACTGGAGAGTCTTAAGGGACTTATTCAGGCAGCCGGATAATAAGGAACTGCAATAATCCAGCCGGGAAGTAACAAATGTATGCACTAGTTTTCTGGCATCATATTGAGACAGGATGCGCCTGATTTTTGCAATGTTACGTAGGTGAAAGAAGGCAGTCCTTGAAGTTTGTTTCATGTGGGAGTTAAAGGATAAATCCTGATCAAAGATAACTCTGAGGTTCCTTACGGTGCTGCTGGAGGCCAGGGCAATGCCATCTAGAGCAACTATATCTTTAGATAATGTGTCTCGGAGGTGTTTGGGACCAAGTACAATAACTTCAGTTTTGTCTGAGTTTAACATCAGAAAGTTGCAGGTCATCCAGGTCTTTATGTCCTTAAGGCATGCCTGAAGTTTAGCTAACTGGTTAGTTTCATCTGGCTCGATCGATAGATATAATTGGGTATCATCTGCATAACAATGAAAGTTTATGGAGTGTTTCCTAATAATATTGCCTAGAGGAAGCATATATAAGGTGAATAGAATCGGTCCAAGCACAGAACCTTGTGGAACTCCGTGACTAACTTTGGCGTGCACGGAGGACTCGCCGTTAACATGTACAAACTGAGATCGATCTGATAGACAGGATTTTAAACCAGCTTAGTGCGGCTCCTTTAATGCCAATTACATGTTCCAGTCTCTGTAACAGGATGTGATGGTCAATGGTGTCGAACGCAGCACTAAGATCTAACAAGACAAGTACAGAGACAAGTCCATTGTCTGATGCAATTAAAAGGTCATTTGTAATTTTCACCAGTGCTGTCTCTGTGCTATGATGCACTCTAAACCCTGACTGAAAATCCTCAAATAAACTATTGTTATTTAGAAAGTCACACGACTGATTGGCGACTGCTTTCTCAAGGATCTTAGAGAGAAAGGGAAGGTTAGATATAGGTCTGTAGTTGGCTGAAACCCCTGGATCAAGAGTGGGTTTTTTAAGAAGAGGTTTAATTACAGCTACTTTAAAGGACTGTGGTACATAGCCTGTTAATAAAGACAGATTGATCATATCCAGTAAAGAAGTGCTAACTAAGGGTAAAACGTCTCTAAGCAGCCTAGTTGGAATGGGGTCTAAGAGACAGGTTGATGGCTTAGATGAATTAATCATTAAAGTTAGTTGAAGAAGGTCGACAGGAGCAAAGCAGCCAAAATATACATCAGGTTTTACAGCTGTTTCTAAGGTTCCTGTGTTTGAAGATAAATCAGGACCAGTTGAGGGCAGGCATTTTCAACGTCCACATGAATATTGAAATCACCTACAATCATTACTTTATCTGTTTTAAGGACCAAACTTGATAAAAACTCAGAATAAGGACTAGGAGCGTGGTACACTATAACAAATAGAACTGGCTGTCGTGTTTTCCAGGTCGGGTGTGAAAGACTAAGAACAAGGCTTTCGAATGAGTTATAATTTAGTTTAGGTTTAGGGCTGATTAATAGGCTTGAGTCGAAGATGCTGCAGCTCCACCTCCTCGGTGCCTCGAGGAATGTGAGTATTAATATGACGGGGCGGAGTGGATTCATTTAGGCAACATATTCTTCGTGACCCAGCCGGGTTTCAGTAAGACAGAATAAGTCAATATGATGCTCTGATATTAAATCGTTCACCAGTACAGCTTTAGATGACAGATCTGATGTTTAAGAGTCCACATTTAATTCTCCTGTTTTGTTGTGCTGTTTCAGCGTTTTTGTTTAGGTTTTTATGTAAAACTCCTCTTCTGTTAACTTTAGATTTTATTAATTTAAATAGTCGGGGGGCAGACACCGTCACTGAGGAGTTTTGGGGGGTAACTGCTCTGGAAGCGCAGAGAAGCATGTAGGACTGCAACTCTGCCTCCTGGTCTGAACTCTGAGTTGTCATGGTTTAGGTCCACTAATAAACTCGGCCAGATCTCTAAATATGAGAGCTGCTCCGTCCAAAGTGGGATGAATGCCGTCTCTCCTCATCAGACCAGGTCTTCCCCAGAAGGTCCGCCAGTTATCTACGAAGCCGGCATCGTTTGCTGGACGCCAGCTCGACAGCCAGCGGCGGCATGAAGACCTGCGGCTGAACACGTCATCCCTGCAGTATAAAGACATATCACAGAGGAAAGTCTTAAGCCTACTCTTAAATGTGGAGATGGTGTCTGCCTCCCGAACCCAAACTGGGACCTGGTTCCACAGGAGAGGAGCTTGATACTGAAGGCTCTGGCTCCCAGTCTACTTTTGGAGACTCTAGGAACCACAAGTAACCTGCATCCTGGGAGCGCAGCGTTCTAGTCGGGTAATAAGGTGTTATGAGCTCTTTAAGATACGATGGTGCCTGACCATTAAGAGCTTTGTAGGTGAGGAGAAGGATTTTAAATCCTATTCTGGATTTTACAGGGAGCCAGTGCAGAGAAGCTAATATTGGAGAAATATGATCTCTTTTGGTTCTTGTCAGTACACGTGCCGCAGCGATCTGGATCAACTGGAGAGTCTTAAGGGACTTATTCGGGCAGCCGGATAATAAGGAACTGCAATAATCCAGCCGGGAAGTAACAAATGCATGCACTAGTTTTTCAGCATCATTTTGAGACAGGATGTGCCTGATTTTTGCAACATTACGTAGGTGAAAGAAGGCAGTCCTTGAAGTTTGTTTCATGTGGGAGTTAAAGGATAAATCCTGATCAAAGATAACTCTGAGGTTCCTTACGGTGCTGCTGGAGGCCAGGGCAATGCCATCTAGAGCAACTACGTCTTTAGATAATGTGTCTCGGAGGTGTTTGGGACCAAGTACAATAACTTCAGTTTTGTCTGAGTTTAACATCAGAAAGTTGCAGGTCATCCAGGTCTTTATGTCCTTAAGGCATGCCTGAAGTTTAGCTAACTGGTTAGTTTCATCTGGCTCGATCGATAGATATAATTGGGTATCATCTGCATAACAATGAAAGTTTATGGAGTGTTTCCTAATAATATTGCCTAGAGGAAGCATATATAAGGTGAATAGAATCGGTCCAAGCACAGAACCTTGTGGAACTCCGTGACTAACTTTGGCGTGCACGGAGGACTCACCGTTAACATGTACAAACTGAGATCGATCTGATAGATAGGATTTAAACCAGCTTAGTGCGGCTCCTTTAATGCCAATTACATGTTCCAGTCTCTGTAATAGGATGTGATGGTCAATGGTGTCGAACGCAGCACTAAGATCTAACAAGACAAGTACAGAGACAAGTCCATTGTCTGATGCAATTAAAAGGTCATTTGTAATTTTCACCAGTGCTGTCTCTGTGCTATGATGCACTCTAAACCCTGACTGAAAATCCTCAAATAAACTATTGTTATTTAGAAAGTCACACAACTGATTGGCGACTGCTTTCTCAAGGATCTTAGAGAGAAAGGGAAGGTTAGATATAGGTCTATTGTTGGCTAAAACCCTGGATCAAGAGTGGGCTTTTAAGAAGAGGTTTAATTACAGCTACTTTAAAGGACTGTGGTACATAGCCTGTTAATAAAGACAGATTGATCATATCCAGTAAAGAAGTGCTAACTATAAGCTTTATCACAGAGGAAAGTCTTAAGCCTACTCTTAAATGTGGAGATGGTGTCTGCCTCCCGAACCCAAACTGGGACCTGGTTCCACAGGAGAGGAGCCTGATACCTGAAGGCTCTGGCTCCCAGTCTACTTTTGGAGACTCTAGGAACCACAAGTAACCTGCATCCTGGGAGCGCAGCGTTCTAGTCGGGTAATAAGGTGTTATGAGATCTTTAAGATACGATGGTGCCTGACCGTTAAGAGCTTTGTAGGTGAGGAGAAGGATTTTAAACTCTATTCTGGATATTACAGGGAGCCAGTGCAGAGAAGCTAATATTGGAGAGATCTGATCTCTCTTCCTGGTTCTTGTCAGTACACGTGCCGCAGCGATCTGGATCAACTGGAGAGTCTTAAGGGACTTATTCAGGCAGCCGGATAATAAGGAACTGCAATAATCCAGCCGGGAAGTAACAAATGCATGGACTAGTTTTTCGGCATCATTTTGAGACAGGATGTGCCTGATTTTTGCAACATTACGTAGGTGAAAGAAGGCAGTCCTTGAAGTTTGTTTCATGTGGGAGTTAAAGGATAAATCCTGATCAAAGATAACTCTGAGGTTCCTTACGGTGCTGCTGGAGGCCAGGGCAATGCCATCTAGAGCAACTATATCTTTAGATAATGTGTCTCGGAGGTGTTTGGGGCCAAGTACAATAACTTCAGTTTTGTCTGAGTTTAACATCAGAAAGTTGCAGGTCATCCAGGTCTTTATGTCCTTAAGGCATGTTTGAAGTTTAGCTAACTGGTTAGTTTCATCTGGCTCGATCGATAGATATAATTGGGTATCATCTGCATAACAATGAAAGTTTATGGAGTGTTTCCTAATAATATTGCCTAGAGGAAGCATATATAAGGTGAATAGAATCGGTCCAAGCACAGAACCTTGTGGAACTCCGTGACTAACTTTGGCGTGCACGGAGGACTCACCGTTAACATGTACAAACTGAGATCGATCTGATAGACAGGATTTAAACCAGCTTAGTGCGGCTCCTTTAATGCCAATTACATGTTCCAGTCTCTGTAACAGGATGTGATGGTCAATGGTGTCGAACGCAGCACTAAGATCTAACAAGACAAGTACAGAGACAAGTCCATTGTCTGATGCAATTAAAAGGTCATTTGTAATTTTCACCAGTGCTGTCTCTGTGCTATGATGCACTCTAAACCCTGACTGAAAATTAAATCAACACTGAAACTACAAATAAACACAAAGTGAAAGAAGTCGAGCTCATATTAGTTTTTTCATGTGTGGATGTCTCTCGCCCCCTGCAGGCTGGTTCAGGCAGTGCAGTATTATCTCGTACAGTCGGGACGTCGATATCGGGATTTTCATCGTGGACTTCAGGTCGGACATCATCGCAGCGTTCAGGGACGCCGGCCTGTCACTCAAACACAAGTTTGGAAAGGTGAAAACTTTATTTCTTTATTCTTCTTTTTGTTTTTGTACCTTTCATAGTCAGAATTTTTCTTTTCAATTTGTTTTCTCAGCACTGTGCTTGCTTTATTGTGAAGCAGGCGAGTGTTTTCTTTTTAAGTTTTTTTTTATGTGTTGGGTCGTAGTTTGAAATTGGTATGAATTCATTCCGAAGATGGTGTGTATTTTATTTTGAAGGAGTGTGTTTTATTTTGAAATGCAGGTGGAGGACAGTCTGGAACTTTCCTTTCTGAGTGACGACGTCAAACTGGATGTTTTCTTCTTCTACGAGGACGGAGACATCGTGTGGAACGGAGGAACGCAGGCGAAGAGCGGCAGAAAGTTCAAGTAAATAAAATGTTTTTTTCTTTTGGCGGGTCACATCCGAGTCACATCCGAGTCACATCCGAGTCACATCCGGGTCACATCCGAGTCACATCCGAGTCACATCCGAGTCACATCCGAGTCACATCCGGGTCACATCCGAGTCACAGCCGAGTCACATCCGAGTCACAGCCGGGTCACATCCGAGTCACAGCCGAGTCACATCCGGGTCACAGCCGAGTCACATCCGAGTCACATCCGAGTCACAGCCGGGTCACATCCGAGTCACATCCGAGTCACAGCCGAGTCACATCCGAGTCACATCCGGGTCACATCCGAGTCACAGCCGGGTCACAGCCGAGTCACAGCCGGGTCACATCCGAGTCACAGCCGAGTCACATCCGAGTCACATCCGAGTCACAGCCGGGTCACATCCGAGTCACATCCGAGTCACATCCGGGTCACATCCGAGTCACATCCGAGTCACATCCGAGTCACAGCCGGGTCACATCCGGGTCACATCCGGGTCACATCCGAGTCACATCCGGGTCACATCCGAGTCACATCCGAGTCACAGCGGGTCACATCCGAGTCACATCCGAGTCACATCCGAGTCACATCCGAGTCACATCCGAGTCACATCCGAGTCACATCCGAGTCACAGCCGGGTCACATCCGAGTCACATCCGAGTCACATCCGAGTCACATCCGAGTCACATCCGGGTCACATCCGGGTCACAGCCGGGTCACATCCGAGTCACATCCGGGTCACAGCCGGGTCACAGCCGGGTCACATCCGAGTCACAGCCGGGTCACAGCCGAGTCACATCCGAGTCACATCCGGGTCACATCCGAGTCACATCCGAGTCACATCCGAGTCACATCCGAGTCACATCCGGGTCACATCCGAGTCACATCCGAGTCACATCCGAGTCACATCCGAGTCACATCCGAGTCACATCCGAGTCACATCCGAGTCACATCCGAGTCACATCCGAGTCACATCCGAGTCACATCCGAGTCACATCCGAGTCACATCCGAGTCACATCCGAGTCACATCCGAGTCACATCCGAGTCACATCCGAGTCACATCCGAGTCACATCCGGGTCACATCCGAGTCACATCCGAGTCACATCCGAGTCACAGCGGGTCACATCCGGGTCACATCCGAGTCACATCCGGGTCACATCCGAGTCACAGCCGGGTCACATCCGGGTCACAGCCGGATCACATCCGAGTCACAGCCGGGTCACATCCGAGTCACAGCCGGGTCACATCCGAGTCACATCCGGGTCACAGCCGAGTCACATCCGAGTCACATCCGGGTCACATCCGAGTCACAGCCGGGTCACATCCGAGTCACATCCGGGTCACATCCGAGTCACATCCGAGTCACAGCCGGGTCACAGCCGGGTCACATCCGAGTCACATCCGAGTCACATCCGAGTCACATCCGGGTCACATCCGAGTCACATCCGGGTCACAGCCGGGTCACATCCGAGTCACATCCGGGTCACATCCGAGTCACAGCCGGGTCACATCCGAGTCACAGCCGGGTCACATCCGAGTCACAGCCGAGTCACATCCGAGTCACATCCGGGTCACATCCGGGTCACATCCGAGTCACATCCGAGTCACAGCCGGGTCACATCCGAGTCACAGCCGGGTCACATCCGAGTCACATCCGAGTCACATCCGAGTCACATCCGGGTCACATCCGGGTCACATCCGAGTCACATCCGGGTCACATCCGAGTCACATCCGAGTCACATCCGAGTCACATCCGGGTCACATCCGGGTCACATCCGAGTCACATCCGGGTCACATCCGAGTCACATCCGGGTCACATCCGAGTCACAGCCGAGTCACAGCCGGGTCACATCCGAGTCACAGCCGAGTCACATCCGAGTCACAGCCGGGTCACATCCGAGTCACATCCGAGTCACATCCGAGTCACAGCCGAGTCACAGCCGAGTCACAGCCGGGTCACATCCGAGTCACAGCCGAGTCACAGCCGAGACACATCCGAGTCACAGCCGAGTCACAGCGAGTCACAGCCGGGTCACATCCGAGTCACAGCCGAGTCACAGCCGGATCACATCCGAGTCACAGCCGGTCACATCCGGTCACATCCGGGTCACAGCCGAGTCACAGCCGAGTCACAGCCGGGTCACAGCCGGATCACAGCCGGGTCACATCCGAGTCACAGCCGGGTCACAGCCGGGTCACAGCGAAGTCACATCCGGTCACAGCTGGTCACATCCGAAGTCACATCCGGTTACAGCTGGTCACATCGAGTCACATCCGGGTCACAGCTGGTCACATCCGTCACAGCTGGTTACAGCTGGTCACATCCGAAGTCACATCCGGGTCACAGCCGGGTCACATCCGGGTCACATCCGAAGTCACATCGAAGTCACAGCCGGATTACAGCGAAGTCACAGCTGGTCACATCCGAGTTACAGCTGGTCACATCTGGGTCACATCCGGTTACAGCTGGTCACATCCGAAGTCACATCCGGGTTACAGCTGGTCACAGCTGGTCACATCGAAGTCACATCCGGTCAGCTGGTCACAGCGAGTCACATCCGAAGTCACATCCGGGTCAGCTGGTCACAGCCGGGTTACATCCGAAGCCACATCCGGTCACAGCTGGTCACATCCGGGCAGCTGGTCACATTCGAAGTCACAGCTGGTTACATCCGGGTCACAGCCGGATTACAGCGAGTCACAGCTGGTCACAGCTGGTCACATCCGAGTCACAGCTGGTCACATCCGGGTCATCCGGTTACAGCTGGTTACATCCGAAGTCACATCCGGTCACATCCGGAAGTCACAGCGGATTACAGCGAGTCACAGACGGATTACATCGAAGTCACAGCGAAGTTACATCCGAAGTTACATCCGAGTCACAGTTGGTCACAGACGGATCACATCCGAAGTCACAGCGAAGTCACATCCGAGTCACATCCGGGTTACAGCCGGGTCACATCCGAAGCCACAGCCGGGTCACATCGAAGTCACAGCCGGTCACATCCGGGTCACAGCGGATCACAGCGAGTCACAGCTGGTCACATCGAAGTCACAGCTGGTCACATCCGAAGTCACAGCTGGTCACATCCGGGTCACATCCGGTCACAGCTGGTCACATCCGAAGTCACATCCGGTCACATCCGAAGTTACAGCCGGATTACAGCCGAGTCACAGACGGATCACATCCGAAGTTACAGCGAAGTCACATCCGAGTCACATCGAAGTCACAGCGGGTCACAGACGGATCATCCGAGTCACAGCGAGTCATCCGAAGTCACAGCTGGTCACATCCGAGTCACAGCCGGGTCACAGCTGGTCACAGCCGGATCACATCCGAGTCAGCGAGTCACAGCTGGTCACAGACGGGTCACATCCGAAGTCACATCCGAAGTCACAGCTGGTCACATCCGAAGTCACATCCGAGTCACAGCGAAGTCATCCGAAGTCACAGCCGGATCACATCCGAGTCACAGCTGGTTACATTCGAGTCACATCCGGTCACATCCGGTCACATCGGGTCACATCAGTCACAGTCGGATCACATCAGTCACAGCCGGATTACATTCGAAGTCATCCGAGTCACAGCGGGTCACAGCGAGTCACATCTCGAAGTCACATCGGGTCACATCGAAGTCACATCCGGTTGGCAGCTGGTTACAGCTGGTTACATCGAGTTACAGCCGGATTACAGCGAAGTCATATCCGAAGTCACATCCGGGTCAGCTGGTCACAGCCGGTCACATCCGGTCACATCTGGTCACAGCGGATCACAGCCGAGTCACAGCGGGTCACAGCCGGATTACAGCCGGTCACATCCGGAAGTCACAGCTGGTTACAGCCGGTCACAGCCGGGTTACATCCGAGTCACATCCGGTCACAGCTGGTCACATCCGGTCACAGCTGGTTACATCCGAAGTCACAGCGAGTCATCCGGTCACATCCGGTCACAGCCGGATTACAGCGAGTCACAGCTGGTCACATCCGAAGTCACAGCGGGTCACATCCGGTCACATCCGGTCACAGCTGGTTACATTCGAAGTCACATCCGGTCACATCGAAGTCACAGCGGATTACAGCGAGTCACAGACGGATTACATCCGAGTCACAGCGAGTCACATCCGAAGTCACATCCGAAGTCACAGTTGGTCACAGACGGATTACACATCCGAAGTCAGCGAAGTCACATCCGAGTCACATCCGGGTTACAGCCGGGTCACATCCGAAGCCACAGCCGGGTCACATCGAAGTCACAGCCGGTCACATCCGGTCACAGCGGATCACAGCGAGTCACAGCTGGTCACATCGAAGTCACAGCTGGTCACATCCGAAGTCACAGCTGGTCACATCCGGTCACATCCGGTCACAGCTGGTCACATCCGAAGTCACATCCGGTCACATCCGAAGTTACAGCCGGATTACAGCCGAGTCACAGACGGATCACATCCGAAGTTACAGCGAAGTCACATCCGAGTCACATCGAAGTCACAGCGGGTCACAGACGGATCATCCGAGTCACAGCGAGTCATCCGAAGTCACAGCTGGTCACATCCGAGTCACAGCCGGGTCACAGCTGGTCACAGCCGGATCACATCCGAGTCAGCGAGTCACATCCGAAGTCACATCCGAAGTTACAGCTGGTCACAGACGGATTACACATCCGAAGTCACAGCGAAGTCACATCGAGTCACATCCGGGTCAGCCGGGTCACATCCGGGTCAGCTGGTCACAGCCGGGTCATCCGAAGTTACAGCCGGTCACATCTGGTCACAGCCGGATTACATCCGAGTCAGCTGGTCACATCCGAAGTCACAGCTGGTCACATCCGAAGTCAGCTGGTCACATCTGGTCACATCCGGTCACATCCGGTCACAGCCGGGTCACATCGAAGTCACATCCGGTCACATCCGAGTTACAGCGGATTACAGCCGAGTCACAGACGGATCACATCCGAAGTTACAGCGAAGTCACATCCGAGTCACAGCCGGGTCTGGCCGGGTCACATTCGAGTCACAGCTGGTTACAGCTGGTCATCCGAAGTTACAGCTGGTCACAGACGGATTACATCGAGTCACAGCGAAGTCACAGCGGGTCTGGCGGGTCACATCCGGTTACAGCGAAGCCACAGCTGGTCACATCCGGGTCAGCTGGTTACAGCTGGTTACATTCGAAGTTACAGCTGGTCACATCTGGTCACATCCGGTCACAGCTGGTCACAGCTGGTCACAGCTGGTCACATCCGGATTACAGCCGAGTCACAGCGAAGTCACAGCTGGTCACATCCGAGTCAGCGAGTCACATTCGAGTCACATCCGAAGCCACAGCTGGTCACATCTGGTCACATCCGGAAGTCACAGCTGGTTACAGCTGGTCACATCCGGGTCTGGCGGGTCACAGCGAGTCACATCCGGGTCTGGCCGGGTCACAGCTGGTTACAGCGAGTCACATTCGAAGTCACATCCGGGTTACAGCTGGTTACAGCGAGTCACAGACGGATCACATCCGGATTACAGCGAGTCACATTCGAGTCACAGCCGGATCACATCCGGATTACAGCGAGTCATCCGAGTCATCCGGGTCAGCTGGTCACATCGGGTCACAGCTGGTTACAGCTGGTCACAGACGGATCATCCGAGTCATCCGAAGTCACAGCTGGTCACATCGAGTCACAGCGGTCACATCCGGTCACAGCTGGTCATCCGAAGTCACATCTGGTCACATCGAGTCACATCGGGTCACAGCGAGTCATCCGAAGTCACATCGAGTCACAGCGGATTACAGCGAGTCACATCGAAGTCATCCGGGTCATCCGAAGTCATCCGAAGTCACA
This sequence comes from Siniperca scherzeri, assembly GCA_027580175.1. Taxonomy (NCBI): domain Eukaryota; kingdom Metazoa; phylum Chordata; class Actinopteri; order Centrarchiformes; family Sinipercidae; genus Siniperca; species Siniperca scherzeri. The sequence continues at coordinate 185,138 of CM050852.1, forward strand.
TCCGGATTACATTCGAGTCACAGCCGGATCATATCCGAGTCACATCCGAAGTCACATCCGGGTCATCCGAGTCACAGCCGAGTCACATCCGAGTCACATCCGGGTCATCCGAAGTCACAGCCGGGTCACAGCCGGGTCACAGCCGGGTCGGCGTTCAGTCTTTAAATGCTCTGTAGCAGCTTTATAGTTTTTGTCCACTTTTAATAAGAGCGCACAAGTCTGTCTGTATGTTTCACTTTATAATAAACTGTTTGACAAACATCTTCATGTGTTTCAAACCTACTTTATTCTGCGTTTAGACTGTACTCAGATCAGTCCAACCACAGTGTGTACCGGCAGCGCGGACGGCCGCCCGAGTCTGGTTCTGCTCGAGGTTTCTGCCTCTTAAAGGGAGTTTTTCCTTGCCGCTGTGGCCAAGTGCTCATGGTGGATCTGTTGGGTCTCTGTAAATAACATTATAAAGAGTTCGGACCTGCTCTGTAGGAAACGCGCAGCGAGATAACTTCTGTTATGAACTGGTTCTATATAAATAAAACTGAACTGAATCAAATGTACATGAACCATTTCTACTGGCAGCAACACGTATTTTAAATTTAATAATTATTTGCATCTGCATGTATTGTATTGCTTGTAAATTCATTATTTAATGATCCAGGTTATGATTATAATGCTTTTCATTCTAAATTGTAGAAAAGATTTATCAGCTCAGATGTTTTAGACAAAGTGTGAATAATCTAAATATATCTCACATCAAACTATATTTATACTCGACAGATTTTCAGCTTCACACGTGACTGAATGAAAAGAAAGAAACAATTAAAATGTTTTTTCTTTTGTGTCTTTATATCAGCATTTATTTATTTTCACAGTAAAATTAAATCAGCAGCAAGAGTTAACAGGTAATAAAACACCTGTATGAGTTTGTTTAGTTCTTTTTTAACTTTAAATAACTTTTAAAAACTTTTCGTTATAAAGTTTTTTGTGTTTTTTCCGTCAGGTACGTTTTCCCTCGTTTCTCGCTCTGCTGGGCGGAGCTTCTGGAGCTGAAAGTTCGCGTTCCATGCGAAACGCTCGACTACGTGACGGCGAACTACGGTGCCACCTGGAGCGTCCCAGTGAGGAGCTGGGACTGGAAGTCGTCGCCTAGCAACGTGCAGGAAAATGGGGTGTGGCCTCTGGCGGAGTGGGCGGAGCTTATCCAAGTTTACTGAGGAAACGTGACTGAAAATTAAATCAACACTGAAACTACAAATAAACACAAAGTGAAAGAAGTCGAGCTCATATTAGTTTTTTTCATGTGAGAATCTGGAAACTTTCTGCAAAATGTTTAATAAGCTTCAAACAACGAACCTTGAGACTCTTTACAGTTAAAACATATGAGGAATATTTTCATTATATTTATTTAGTCGAACCACAGTTACATAAGGCTCCATCATCGTTAATGTTTAACACAAATGTCCTCTTTTAGATCCAACAAGTTGTCTTGTGTAGTAGAGAAAGTCTGTCTACTTCTTTAATAAAACTCAAAATCAACGTCTCTGTGAATACAATGTTTTATATACGTGCTTGGCGAGGACTCGAAGTCACAGCCGGATCACATCCAGTCACAGCTGGTCACATCCGAAGTCACATCCGAGTCACAGCGAAGTCACATTCGAAGTCACAGCCGGATCACATCCGAGTCACAGCTGGTCACATCGAGTCACATCTGGATTACATCCGGATCACATCAGTCACAGTCGGATCACATCAGTCACAGCGGATCACATCCGAGTCACATCGAGTCACAGCGGGTCACAGCGAAGTTACATCCGAGTCACATCCGGGTCATCGAGTCACATCCGGGTCTGGCGGGTCACAGCTGGTCACATCAGTCACAGCGGGTCTGGCGGGTCACAGCGAAGTCACATCCGAAGTCACATCCGGGTCATCGAGTCACATCGGGTCACATCCGAGTCACATCCGGGTCACATCCGAGTCATCCGGGTCACAGCGAAGTCACATCCGGGTCTGGCGGGTCACATCCAGTCTGGCGGGTCACATCCGGCGTCTGGCGGATCACAGCCGAGTCACATCCGAGTCACATCCGGGTCACATCCGAGTCACATCCGAGTCACATCCGGATCACATCCGAGTCACAGCCGGATCACATCCGAGTCACATCCGAGTCACAGCCGGGTCACATCCGAGTCACAGCCGAGTCACATCCGAGTCACAGCCGGATCACATCCGAGTCACAGCCGGGTCACAGCCGGGTCACAGCCGGGTCGGCGTTCAGTCTTTAAATGCTCTGTAGCAGCTTTCTATAGTTTTTTGTCCACTTTTAATAAGAGCGCACAAGTCTGTCTGTATGTTTCACTTTATAATAAACTGTTTGACAAACATCTTCATGTGTTTCAAACCTACTTTATTCTGCGTTTAGACTGTACTCAGATCAGTCCAACCACAGTGTGTACCGGCAGCGGCGGACGGCCGCCCCCCCCGAGTCTGGTTCTGCTCGAGGTTTCTGCCTCTTAAAGGGAGTTTTTCCTTGCCGCTGTGGCCAAGTGCTCATGGTGGATCTGTTGGGTCTCTGTAAATAACATTATAAAGAGTTCGGACCTGCTCTGTAGGAAACGTGCAGCGAGATAACTTCTGTTATGAACTGGTTCTATATAAATAAAACTGAACTGAATCAAATGTACATGAACCATTTCTACTGGCAGCAACACGTATTTTAAATTTAATAATTATTTGCATCTGCATGTATTGTATTGCTTGTAAATTCATTATTTAATGATCCAGGTTATGATTATAATGCTTTTCATTCTAAATTGTAGAAAAGATTTATCAGCTCAGATGTTTTAGACAAAGTGTGAATAATCTAAATATATCTCACATCAAACTATATTTATACTCGACAGATTTTCAGCTTCACACGTGACTGAAAATTAAATCAACACTGAAACTACAAATAAACACAAAGTGAAAGAAGTCGAGCTCATATTAGTTTTTTCATGTGAGAATCTGGAAACTTTCTGCAAAATGTTTAATAAGCTTCAAACAACAACGAACCTTGAGACTCTTTACAGTTAAAACATATGAGGAATATTTTCATTATATTTATTTAGTGAACCACAGTTACATAAGGCTCCATCAAAATGTTTAACACAAATGTCCTCTTTTAGATCCAACAAGTTGTCTTGTGTAGTAGAGAAAGTCTGTCTACTTCTTTAATAAAACTCAAAATCAACGTCTCTGTGAATACAATGTTTTATATACGTACTTGGCGAGGACTCGGCGTCTGAGCGGACTCTGGCAACATTAAACCATCTGTCTTAAACATGACGTGCATAACAAAGTCTCCTTTCCCTCCTTTCTGAACACACGAGTTTAAGGTTGTTGTGATAACGTTCCCCGTCTCACATGATGGAGAAGGACTTGCAGTCCTTCATTCAGTGAGCTTCTGCTCTTTGAAACATTAAGCTGTTAGGACCTTTCGACTGTTACAACACTGATCAAACTTCTCATACGACATTTATTTTTGGAGTGATTTAAAATTTATATGAATTCAATTTATTTATATAGCGCCAATTCATAACAGAAGTTATCTCATAGCAAATAATCACAGCAAGTTATCTTATAGTCTAAACCGTACTTTATATATATATATATATATATATATATATATATATATATAATGAATAGTAATACTTTATCATATTTAAAAATACATTAAATTATATTTTGTTTTATATTCTAAAATAAACTATGTATATATTTGAATAATTTGATGAAATAAAACTCCAGTTGTTCTTCAAATGCTTTATTTCTCATTTTGTCCTGAAATCAAACCTCAGAACATTTTTCTGTTTTCACTCTGCTGCTCTTCACCAACCAAACTGTGACATAAATATTATAATTATATTATAAAATAATTATAATTAAAAACAATGTCATCTGTTTATTTCAGCCCCTCCCTCACCCCTCCATACATGAATGCATTATTAATGCATGTGTGTAAAACACCAACACAGTGAAAATGTATATATATATATATATATATGGATTAATACCCCCGATATAAAATAATTTACATTTTCTCTGAATATTTCCAGTCAGATCTCCATGAAAGTGACCTCTTCACCAGACTCTGTTCATTTTTTTATCATTTTACTCTGAACTAAACTTCAGCTGAAACAGTTTCGGGTCCACGTGCTCAGTTTTTCAGTCTTCAACGTTCCGTCCGGTGACGTCACTCCGCCGCCGCCTCGCGCTGCCGCTCTTGTGGACCACCAGCCCCTTGCTGATCAGGTCCGGGACCTCCACGGCGAGCCACGGTCCGAGTCCCAGCGCCATCAGGTGCGCCAGGCCGAAGCGCGGCGCGTTGCGGGCCCACAGTGGCGCGAAGTGCTCGGTCAGGCAGATCCTCCCCCCGCGGTACATCTTGGCGGTTTTCCCGTCCAGCTCCGGGACCGCCACCTCGGGCGCGGTGTCCGGGTAAGTCACCGGGATGTCGAACTCCAGCCGGAACTCGTAGCGCAGCAGCTCGTGAATGAACCAGCACGTGCCGGTCCAGCGCGTGCCGTCCGCGTTGGACTCGAGGCGGAACCAGTCGTTGTCGGCCGCCTTGTTCTGCTCCACGAAGTGGATCAGCGCCTGGTACTCCTCCTTCAGCCGCTGCGGCCACAGCGCGCGGTCTCGCGGCCCCGCGTGCGTCTTCAGCAGAGGGATCTGCGACACGGCCCTGCGCGTGGCCTCGTCCGCCATTTGTGTCCAAAAGAACAGAGAAGTTTAACTTTTGAACGGACGCGGTTCGGGTTTGACTCAGTCTGTCTTCGGTTCTGGTCTGAGTTCTGACGTGGACTTCCGGTGTGACGCTGGGCAGCAGCTCTGAGTCAACACGAAACACTTCCTGTTAGGATTTTCAAAACAAAACTCCGCACACTTCAATCTGCTGCAGTAACGATTAGTTTTCACTGACGATCAATAAATTATGTAAAGATGGTGCAGGACTGTTATTTGTGTCACATGTCTGTAGGCTCATCAATAATTCAATAAAACATGTTTATTCATCTCATTTCACTCAGTGAGGTTAAAAGATCTCTTTTTGTCAGTTTAACACCTTAAGCAGGTTTCCCAAATGCAAACTACACAAACACAAACTCTTCTCATTGTTTCTGCAGCCAAGTTCAAAGTTATTAAAGTATTTTCTCCCACAGAGTCTCTGAAGTGTAAATACTGTAAAGTTTAACAGCCGAACGCAGATGTGTCATACCGGACGCTGATTGGCTCTAAACTATGTGATGTCATAAATAAATACTTCCAGGTGTGAAACGGTCGCATTATGTTTCCGTTCAACAAAATGTCTTGACCCCGAAAAAGGAAGTGATGTCATGTTTCTGATGCGGGTAATCAATAAATGTTAATTTATATTTCCACCACTGATCGCCACTAGCCTACCACACATGCCTGTCGGTGCTGAAGGTCCCAAAACCAGTGAACATCTGCAGAAAAGCTCTCCATATGACTTGTGCAATAATTAACTCTTCTTTGCTTGAGATGGTACTGCACTAACACTCCGGCAGTGGGTACTTTGCGTTTACCGCTTGCCTTGTAATTTTGAGTTTAATTGCTGTTGTAAAGTTTGAGGAACCCTTTTTTTCCAGCATGGTCTGGAACCACTTTGGGGGCTTCAAAGCACCATTTCTTAACCGTCCGAGTTGTCTTTTTGACATTTCACCAGTTTCCTCCCTGTTGCTGAGGGTATCCTAATTCAGTATCGCAGTAACATAAGCTCAGGTGACGTGCACAAAACTCACACGCTGACAAAAACAAAACATTTGATTTAAAATGCATCCAAAATAGGCAAACGAGGGACTTACGAGTAATTTCAATAAGAAAAGAAAATAATGACAGAACAGATAACATTAGATATTACACAAAATCTATTTAGTCTACAGATTTTCAGCTTCACACGTGACTGAATGAAAAGAAAGAAACAATTAAAATGTTTAATGAAATAATGATAGAAAAAGTTATTATTATTACAGGTGCTCATTTAAGATATAGGTTAATACATCAGAAGTTATTATAGTATACGTTATCAGTTTCAATACAACACTGATCAAACTTCTCATACGACATTTATTTTTTGGAGTGATTTAAAATTTATATGAATTCAATTTATTTATATAGCGCCAATTCATAACAGAAGTTATCTCATAGCAAATAATCACAGCAAGTTATCTTATAGTCTAAACCGTACTTTATATATATATATATATATATAATGAATAGTTCATCTTTGTTTTCAGCATTTTATAAAACAACCGGACTGAAGAACAAAGTGTGTTTTATATATAATATATATATATATATATATATATATATATATATATATATATATATATATATAATATATATATATATATAATATATATATATATATATATATATATATATATATATAATGAATAGTAATACTTTATCACATTTAAAAATACATTAAATTATATTTTGTTTTATATTCTAAAATAAACTATGTATATATTTGAATAATTTGATGAAATAAAACTCCAGTTGTTCTTCAAATGCTTTATTTCTCATTTTGTCCTGAAATCAAACCTCAGAACATTTTTCTGTTTTCACTCTGCTGCTCTTCACCAACCAAACTGTGACATAAATATTATAATTATATTATAAAATAATTATAATTAAAAAACAATGTCATCTGTTTATTTCAGCCCCTCCCTCACCCCTCCATACATGAATGCATTATTAATGCATGTGTGTAAAACACCAACACAGTGAAAATGTATATATATATATATATATATGGATTAATACCCCCGATATAAAATAATTTACATTTCTCTGAATATTTCCAGTCAGATCTCCATGAAAGTGACCTCTTCACCAGACTCTGTTCATTTTTTTATCATTTTTACTCTGAACTAAACTTCAGCTGAAACAGTTTCGGGTCCACGTGCTCAGTTTTTCAGTCTTCAACGTTCCGTCCGGTGACGTCACTCCGCCGCCGCCTCGCGCTGCCGCTCTTTGTGGACCACCAGCCCCTTGCTGATCAGGTCCGGGACCTCCACGGCGAGCCACGGTCCGAGTCCCAGCGCCATCAGGTGCGCCAGGCCGAAGCGCGGCGCGTTCCGGGCCCACAGTGGCGCGAAGTGCTCGGTCAGGCAGATCCTCCCCCCGCGGTACATCTTGGCGGTTTTCCCGTCCAGCTCCGGGACCGCCACCTCGGGCGCGGTGTCCGGGTAAGTCACCGGGATGTCGAACTCCAGCCGGAACTCGTAGCGCAGCAGCTCGTGAATGAACCAGCACGTGCCGGTCCAGCGCGTGCCGTCCGCGTTGGACTCGAGGCGGA
>CM050852.1:195000-250000 GCA_027580175.1 Siniperca scherzeri
TTCTGACGTGGACTTCCGGTGTGACGCTGGGCAGCAGCTCTGAGTCAACACGAAACACTTCCTGTTAGGGATTTTCAAAACAAAACTCCGCACACTTCAATCTGCTGCAGTAACGATTAGTTTTCACTGACGATCAATAAATTATGTAAAGATGGTGCAGGACTGTTATTTGTGTCACATGTCTGTAGGCTCATCAATAATTCAATAAAAACATGTTTATTCATCTCATTTCACTCAGTGAGGTTAAAAGATCTCTTTTTGTCAGTTTAACACCTTAAGCAGGTTTCCCAAATGCAAACTACACAAACACAAACTCTTCTCATTGTTTCTGCAGCCACGTTCAAAGTTATTAAAGTATTTTCTCCCACAGAGTCTCTGAAGTGTAAATACTGTAAAGTTTAACAGCCGAACGCAGATGTGTCATACCGGACGCTGATTGGCTCTAAACTATGTGATGTCATAAATAAATACTTCCAGGTGTGAAACGGTCGCATTATGTTTCCGTTCAACAAAATGTCTTGACCCCGAAAAAGGAAGTGATGTCATGTTTCTGATGCGGGTAATCAATAAATGTTAATTTATATTTCCACCACTGATCGCCACTAGCCTACCACACATGCCTGTCGGTGCTGAAGGTCCCAAAACCAGTGAACATCTGCAGAAAAGCTCTCCATATGACTTGTGCAATAATTAACTCTTCTTTGCTTAAGATGGTACTGCACTAACACTCCGGCAGTGGGCACTTTGCGTTTACCGCTTGCCTTGTAATTTTGAGTTTAATTGCTGTTGTAAAGTTTGAGGAACCCTTTTTTTCCAGCATGGTCTGGAACCACTTTGGGGGCTTCAAAGCACCATTTCTTAACCGTCCGAGTTGTCTTTTTGACATTTCACCAGTTTCCTCCCTGTTGCTGAGGGTATCCTAATTCAGTATCGCAGTAACATAAGCTCAGGTGACGTGCACAAAACTCACACGCTGACAAAAACAAAACATTTGATTTAAAATGCATCCAAAATAGGCAAACGAGGGACTTACGAGTAATTTCAATAAGAAAAGAAAATAATGACAGAACAGATAACATTAGATATTACACAAAATCTATTTAGTCTACAGATTTTGATAGTGACGAAGGAGGCGCCGGATCCAATCAAATCCAAACAATCGTGATTGTTAATTTATATTTACAGTATGACGACATGTTACCTAAATTAGAGCGTGTGCAACATATTTACATGTGAATGTGTAAAGTTTAACAGCCGAACGCAGATGTGTCATACCGGACGCTGATTGGCTCTAAACTATGTGATGTCATAAATAAATACTTCCAGGTGTGAAACGGTCGCATTATGTTTCCGTACAACAAAATGTCTTGACCCCGAAAAAGGAAGTGATGTCATGTTTCTGATGCGGGTAATCAATAAATGTTAATTTATATTTACAGTATGACGACATGTTACCTAAATTAGAGCGTGTGCAACATATTTACATGTGAATGTGTAAAGTTTAACAGCCGAACGCAGATGTGTCATACCGGACGCTGATTGGCTCTAAACTATGTGATGTCATAAATAAATACTTCCAGGTGTGAAACGGTCGCATTATGTTTCCGTACAACAAAATGTCTTGACCCCGAAAAAGGAAGTGATGTCATGTTTCTGATGCGGGTAATCAATAAATGTTAATTTATATTTCCACCACTGATCGCCACTAGCCTACCACACATGCCTGTCGGTGCTGAAGGTCCCAAAACCAGTGAACATCTGCAGAAAAGCTCTCCATATGACTTGTGCAATAATTAACTCTTCTTTGCTTAAGATGGTACTGCACTAACACTCCGGCAGTGGGCACTTTGCGTTTACCGCTTGCCTTGTAATTTTGAGTTTAATTGCTGTTGTAAAGTTTGAGGAACCCTTTTTTTCCAGCATGGTCTGGAACCACTTTGGGGGCTTCAAAGCACCATTTCTTAACCGTCCGAGTTGTCTTTTTGACATTTCACCAGTTTCCTCCCTGTTGCTGAGGGTATCCTAATTCAGTATCGCAGTAACATAAGCTCAGGTGACGTGCACAAAACTCACACGCTGACAAAAACAAAACATTTGATTTAAAATGCATCCAAAATAGGCAAACGAGGGACTTACGAGTAATTTCAATAAGAAAAGAAAATAATGACAGAACAGATAACATTAGATATTACACAAAATCTATTTAGTCTACAGATTTTGATAGTGACGAAGGAGGCGCCGGATCCAATCAAATCCAAACAATCGTGATTGTTAATTTATATTTACAGTATGACGACATGTTACCTAAATTAGAGCGTGTGCAACATATTTACATGTGAATGTGTAAAAGTTTACAGTATTACTGTAACGGGGGGTCATGAGGCCGCTGCAGACAGAAAGAAGCTGTCCCCCCCAGCCGGGCTCAGCTCCACCTGAGGTCCCGGTGATGATGGTGTCCAGGAAGCGGAAGGCCTCCACAGGGGAGTCACACCGGGTGATGGGGGCGGGCGGGGCTGGGTTCTTCCTGTGATCCACAACCATCTCCGCTGTCTTGAGAGCGTTGAGCTCCAGGTTGTTCCGGCTGCACCAGGTCACCAGGTGGTCAGTCTCCCACCTGTAGCCGGACTCATCCCCACCAATGAGGCTACTGAGGGCGGTGTCGTCCGCAAACTTCAGGAGCTTGACGGGTGACTGGAGGTGCAGCTGTTGGTGTACAGGCAGGAGAGCGGAGGGGAAAGGACGCAGCCTTGAGGGGAACCAGTGCTGATGGTCTGGGAGTCAGAGACCTGTTTCCCCAGCCTCACATGCTGCCTGCTGTCGGACAGGAAGTCTGTGGTCCACCTGCAGGTGGAGACAGGTGCACTCAGCTAGGAGAGCCTGTTGTGCAGCAGAGTCAGGATGATGGTGTTGAAGGCGGAGCTGAAATCCACAAACAGGATGTTGGCGTAGGTTCCTGAGGAGTCCAGGTGCTTGAGGAGTCCAGGTGCTGGAGGATGAAGTGGAGGGCGATGTTTACTGCATCGTCTACAGACCTGTTGGCTCTGTAGGCGAACTACAGGGGGTCCAGGAGTGGGTCTGTGATGGATTTGAGGTGGGACAACACAAGGAGCTCAAAAGACTTCATGACCACAGAGGTCAGGGCGACGGGTCTGTAGTCGTTAAGTCCTGTGATCCTTGGTTTTTTGGGGACAGGGATGATGGTGGAGGATTTGAAGCAGGCTGGCACATGGCATGTCTCCAGTGAGGTGTTAAAGATGTCAGTAAACACCAGAGACAGGTGATCAGCACAGTGCTTCAGGGCGGATGGAGAGACAGAGTCTGGCCCGGCTGCTTTGCAGGGGTTCTTCCTTCCTGAACAGGCTGCTGACGTCCTTCTCCAGGATGTAGAGAGTCGTTGTTGCGGTAGGAGAGGGAGGCTTCTGGGGTGGGTAGTTGAGGAGAGGCCCAGGCCCCTGCTGAGGTGGGGGAGGTGGAGCTGATGGATGGAGTCACGGGGGATGGTGTCAGGACTGTCCCATTGTCTCTCAAAGCAACTCATTAAGTTGGTTGGCCAGGCGCAAGTCGTTAATGGAGTGGGGGGCTTTAGGTTTGTAGGTGATCTGTCTGAGCCCCCTCCAGACAGAAGCAGAGTCGTTGGCTGAGAACTGGTGTTGTGGTCTCTCTGAGTACAGTCGTTTAGCTTCTCTCACCGCCTTGCTAAACCTGTACTTTGACTCTTTAAACTTGTCCCTGTCTCCACTCCTGAACGCCTCTTCCTTTTCCAACCTTAGCTGTCTGAGTTTAGCTGTGAACCAGGGTTTGTCGTTGTTGTAACTCACCCTGGTGCGTGATGGTGCACAGCAGTCCTCACAGAAGCTGAAGTATGACGTCACAGCCTCTGAACCCATCCAGACTGTTGGTAGCGGTCCTGAAAACGTCCCAGTCAGTACCCTAACCCTAACCTAACGCTAAACCAAGTCTTCACCCTAAGATTTAATGATTTACGTTATGGGGACTTGCGTTTTGTCCCTAAAAGGAAGGCGAGTCCCCACAATGTGACTGTGTAAACAGATTTATGTCCTCACAACATGAGTAACACACACTCACTGATGGCAGCAAGCTACCATGCAGGGTGCTGGTCTGACCATCGGGAGCAATTTGGGGTTCAGGGTTTTGCCCAAGGACTCTTCAACATGTGGACAGGAGAAGCCGGGATCAAACTGCCAACCCCAGCGATCAGTGGATGACCTCCTGAGCCGCTGTGATAACATGTTGAATATGATGAAGAAACACTGCTAAAATAATAACTTCTGCACACAGTGCAGCAGTGTTTCTATTGGTTGACCGATCACATGACCTCTGACCTGGTAAACAGGAAACGTGTTTGTATTTGTCCTTGTTTTGTGCAGCGCACAATAAAGTTAAACCTGTGAACTGAAGTTGCGGTTAAACATAACAGATAGGTCCAGATACATGTAGTATTGATTTCAAAGCAAAAACAGTGGTCCTCCTCCTGCAGGCTCCGTCCAGGCGCCGCCCGTCGCCGAAACCAAACGGAGTATTTCCAGCTGTAAGAACGCGTCTGAAAGGACGATCTCCTGCTGTGTGCCACATGTGTCAAAGGGCAACTCTGGATACAGGAGACGTGTATATATTTATGTTTGTACGGTGTGACGTCACGTGGGTTGGACCGGAAATACTCATTGTCTATTTATTCACCTGTTCACCTGTTCACCTGCATGGCGTGGGGGGGGGGGGCTTGGGTTCTCACATTTTTTGTTGACTGCAAATCTCACAGCATCCCCTTTCACCTTTGCACATATCAACTGACTGTACTGGATTTCGTTTTTGTTTTCTTTGAAAAGGACAATAAATCTTTACACGCATGATAGAAGAGGAACTGGATCATTTAACCGGTGCATCACACAGGATTGACTGTTCGCTGTCTCCGCCTCTCAGCGGGTCGTGGTAGTTGCAAGAAGTCGCTACACCGGACGCTGTCCGGGCCTGATTCTCTGGACGCTGTCCGGAGTTCATGTGTGAAAACGGCTCCAGTCATCGATGCCGGGTTGGAGCCAGGTAGCTGAGTTAAGGTGCGTCACACGCTGTCACCACAAAATGTTCAGGAAATTGTTAAAACCAAACTTGGCATTTAACTACATGTTTGTATTTCGTTCACCTGTTGCTTCAAGCAAAAAGCACCACCCCCCTTAAGTCATTGTTGGTGATTAATTGTGTCACATTAATTTCAATATTTCATGAGATTTTTGGGTTCTATGTGTTGGATTTTAAGTTATTTGCTGTTTGAAATGCTGCATCAGGGCCTGTGCCGCAGAGCTTTTGTGATGTTACGCAGCTGACTTGAGGGATTTGCTCACACACACTCATATAAACGTATGAATTCAAGACTGCTGCTTCTCATGAAAGGTGGCAGATGGTTGTTATAGTTAAATGTTTCCCTAAATGCTTCTCGGCAGCCGTGTTGTGCGGAAACGTGAGCCACCGTGAAAACTGGCTAACAGGATTTTGAGACGCGGCCTCGGGTCCGGGTGACTTCACAGCAGGAGAAATGACTGGAAGATGTTGACGACGGCTGTCCTCCACTTTACTCACTGATTCTGAAACATTAAAGACATTCATTTAATAGAAATTACAATTGCATGCAAACATAAAGAGGTGGCTCTGAATTAGTCATCAAATCCATTTCTGTACTTTTAAAGCTTCGGTCTTTAGTCTCCTCGTGTTGTTCTGAGCTGCAGTGATGAAGAAGACGTCGACTGTCAGGAATCGGACATTTTATTTAAACTTGAATCATCATAAACACCTGACAGTCTGAACAGGAAACTGATTCTACCGATCAAACAAACTGTTGATCTTTCTTCGTCACTTTATTATAAAATCTTTTGTCCCTGTCATGATCCTGTAGAATGACGTCACTACGTTTCCAGTGATCTGATTGGTTGTTGCTCCTCTGGATTAAACCTGAGCAGCAGGTTACCATGGTTACCCCCGTTAACAGTGAGCCAGCTTCCTGAGAGATGATCTGGTTTCTCGCTGATCTGGTTTCGTGGTTCAGACTAATCTGAACAGCACACTGAGCACGAGCTGCTTACCTGCTGCAGAGAACATACAGCAGAGAGAGAAGACAAGATGGAGGAAGTGTTTAGAATCAAACTGCAGTGTGGTGATGAAGATGTTTGCTTACAAAACTCTGTTGGCAGTAATGAACCCTGAGGAAACAGCTGCTGTAAAACCCCAAAGAAGAGGAAGAGGAAGAGGAAGCGGAGGCTGCTCCGGTCCGGCAGGTGGCGGTAGTTCACCTGGAGGCCAGAAGAAGAAGAAGCTACAATAACACACTCAGTCCGCCATTTTCCCTCTTTCGGCTGTTTTCAGTCAGTTTTTCTGATTATTTCGTGTTTAAATTCAACAAAACCCCGTTTTTTTCTGTAGTGTTACCTGAGCGCAAGGCAGGAGCACGTCACAGCGGCTGTGATGGCGGCTGACCGGCGCGAGGACAAAGGTGAGGCGCGAGTAGGCTGCTTTGCTAGCAGCAGTTAGCTGTTAGCTTTAGCATGTGTGCTATCTTTGTTATGTTGAGACTTTGGTTCGTTCAGCTGCAGATCAATAATCAGCGCTTTGTCGATATATTATAAATGAACATATTAGTTAGTGGCTGCTGGCTAGTTAACAGTTAGGTAACGATCATCTACGTGTCTTGTTTTTCATTCTTTATGACGTTTATTAGCCACTGCGGCTAAGGCCTCCCCGCTGTTTGGAGCAATAACGTGACACCAGACTCCATTCAGAAATCTGCAGTTTCTGCTGCTTCGGTCAGTTTAAAAAAACATATTTTATCAAATATAACCTGACTCCGTTTTTGTCTAACCGTGTTGTGTTCTGATAAATTCGGGATGTGAAATACTTATTCTAGTTGAAGTAAAAGTTGTAATACCACAATGTAAAAATACTCAGTTACAAGTAAAATACCTGCATTCAAAATGTTACTAAAGTAAAAGTACAAAGGTATTGGCATCAAAATGTACTTAAAGTACCAAAAGTAAAAGTACTTATTATGCCAAATTGCCCATTTCAGAATAATTTATATTATATTATTGGATAATAATTATTGATGCATTAATGTATATGGTATACCAGGGTATTTAGAAATCCCGAAGGTTTGATTTTCAATACTGTCAAAAACACAGACGCTCCTCTGCATGAAAGTGCTGCGGAGACGCTGTGTGGTGGAGCAGCACATCTCCAGTACAGGTACCAGTTCTTTCCTCTACTCCGTTTTCCACTGCGGATAGTACTATGGTTAGTACTATGGTTAGTACTATGGTTAGTACTATCCATAGTACTTTGGATAGTACTATGGTTAGTACCCCCTCAGTGTAGGCGGGCGCCGCCTTGAGAAACTGGCTGACATCCAGGACGCAATAACCGCCTTCACTTTGAGAAGCTGCAGCTTTGACCACCTGACAAACTGTAACCTGCATCTACCTGTTCCTCCGCTGCTTCACGGCTGTTCCTCCGCTGCTTCACGGCTGTTCCTCCGCTGTTCCTCCGCTGCTTCACGGCTGTTCCTCCGCTGTTCCTCCGCTGCTTCACCGCTGTTCCTCCGCTGCTTCACGGCTATTCCTCCGCTGCTTCACGGCTGTTCCTCCGCTGCTTCACGGCTGTTCCTCCGCTGCGTCACGGCTGTTCCTCCGCTGCGTCACGGCTGTTCGTACGCTGCTTCACCGCTGTTCCTCCGCTGCTTCACGGCTGTTCCTCCGCTGCGTCACGGCTGTTCCTCCGCTGCGTCACGGCTGTTCCTCCGCTGCTTCACCGCTGTTCCTCCGCTGCGTCACGGCTGTTCCTCCGCTGCGTCACGGCTGTTCCTCCGCTGCTTCACCGCTGTTCCTCCGCTGCGTCACGGCTGTTCCTCCGCTGCGTCACGGCTGTTCCTCCGCTGCGTCACGGCTGTTCCTCCGCTGCGTCACGGCTGTTCCTCCGCTGCGTCACGGCTGTTCCTCCGCTGCTTCACGGCTGTTCCTCCGCTGTTCCTCCGCTGCTTCACCGCTGCTTCACGGCTGTTCTTCCGTTGTTCCTCCGCTGCTTCACAGCTGTTCCTCCGCTGTTCCTCCGCTGCTTCACAGCTGTTCCTCCGCTGTTACTCCGCTGCTTCACCGCTGTTCCTCCGCTGCTTCACCGCTGTTCCTCCGTTGTTCCTTCGCTGCTTCACCGCTGTTCCTCCGCTGCTTCACCGCTGTTCCTCTGTTGTTCCTTCGCTGCTTCACCGCTGTTCCTTCGCTGTTCCTTCGCTGCTTCACCGCCGCTCTGCCGCTCGCACGGAGCTGCGCTTCGCTAATTACAGGAATCTCGGGGCGGTGTTCCCGGCGGGGTTTGGCTGCCATTTTGTGTCAGTCTGTGTCAGTGAATAGAAACATTGCGGTTGCTAGTGATGGTAGCTCGGCTATTTAAAAATGCCGGTTTGTGCAGGATGTCCCGTGAGTGACGATTCCCTGTTGCACAATTACCGTCGTACCCCGGTGAAAAGGCAGGAAGCCTGCTTTATACACTGCTGGGGAGTTTAACAGGGGTTTTGCTGCATAGAGGGATTTTTTGGCCCCCAAACAGGTTTTAGCCAGCGCCAGATTGAATTGATTAAAAAAAGAGCAATTGAAATCCTCTCCGAATGTATTTAATAGCAATTTATCAAACGACTGCTGAACAAGCAGAACATAAACTCAAATACGACGTCTTTGACTGCCAGCAGTCTCATCCACAGCCGATGTACTTTACCGCACACGCGGCCGGCGGAGGAAGCTATTTAACCGCACACGCGGCCGGCGCGGGAAGCGCTGAGCTGCAGTGTTTTGACTGAACGCTCCGCTGTGAAGCTCGCGCTAATGGGAGAGAGGACTTCCTGTGATTCCTCCATAAAATAAAAGCTTTATTGCTCCTCTGGCCTAAACCAAACGCAGTATTTCCAGCAGGTGAGAACGCATCTGACACAGAGAAATAAAAATAAAAAGTCCCCATTAAGCGTTATGTAATGTTACTAGCTTACAGCGTCGTCTTCTCTTCACAGCACAGTGGACCAGACGTTGAAAAGCTAACCTAGCTAGTTAGCAGTTAAGCTAACATTATGAGTCATGTTGAGTTTTTTCGCTGTGGCAATGCATCATGGTCTATAAGATCGTCATGTGTTTGCACTATTGGAGAAGTTACGGTATGTTATTCTAGAGAAAATGTGTATATCGGGATTTATATATATATAAATAAAAACTCCGTCCTTCACCCTCCGTGGGTCTCATCCTTCGAGTTCGGGTCCTCTACCAGAGGCCTGGGAGCTTGAGGGTTCTGCGCAGTATCTTTGCTGTTCCTAGTACTGCACTCTTCTGGACCGAGATGTCTGGTGTTCTTCCAGGGATCTGCTGTAGCCACTCCTCCAGTTTGGGGGTCACTGCCCCGAGTGCTCCGATGACCACGGGCACCACTGTTGCCTTCACCTTCCAGGCCTTCTCCAGCTCTTCTCTGAGCCCTTGGTACTTCTCTAGTTTCTCATGTTCCTTTTTCCTGATGTTGCCATCGCTTGGTATCGCCACGTCAACCACAACGGCTTTCCTCTGCTGTTTGTCCACCACCACGATGTCAGGCTGGTTCGCCATTACCATTCTGTCAGTCTGGATCTGGAAGTCCCACAGGATCTTGGCTCGGTCATTCTCTACCACCTTTGGAGGTGTTTCCCACTTTGACCTCGGGGTTTCCAGTCCATACTCAGTGCAGATGTTCCTGTACACTATGCCAGCTACTTGGTTATGGCGCTCCATGTATGCTTTTCCTGCCAGCATCTTACACCCTGCAGTTATGTGCTGGATTGTCTCAGGGGCCTCTTTGCACAGCCTACACCTTGGGTCTTGTCTGGTGTGGTAGATCTGGGCCTCTATTGCTCTGGTGCTCAGGGCCTGCTCCTGTGCAGCCATGATGAGTGCCTCTGTGCTGTCCTTCAATCCAGCCCGCTCTAGCCATTGGTAGGACTTCTTGATATCAGCCACTTCAGTTATGTTCCGGTGGTACATCCCATGTAGGGGTTTGTCCTCCCATGATGGTCCCTCCTCCAGCACGTCTTCCTCTGTTCCCCATTGCCTGAGACATTCCCTGAGCACGTCATCTGTTGGGGCCTTATCTTGGATGTACTTGTGGATCTTGGATGTTTCATCCTGGATAGTGGCTCTCACACTCACTAGTCCACGGCCGCCTTCCTTACGGCTAGCGTACAGTCTCAGGGTGCTGGATTTGGGATGGAACCCTCCATGCATGGTGAGGAGCTTTCGCGTCTTAACGTCTGTGGTCTGTATCTCTTCCTTTGGCCACCTTATTATTCCCGCAGGGTATCTGATCACTGGCAGGGCGTAGCTGTTTATTGCCTGGGCCTTGTTCTTGCCATTGAGCTGACTTCTTAGGACTTGCCTTACTCGTTGGAGGTATTTGGCCGTTGCCGTCTTCCTTGTTGCCTCTTGAGGTTGCCATTTGCCTGTGGTATTCCAAGGTACTTGTAACCATCCTCAATGTCTGCTATTGTTCCTTCTGGGAGTGAGACCCTTCTGTGTGGACTACCTTCCTCTCTTTGTCACCATTCGACTGCACTTCTCAAGCCGAATGACATCCCAATGTCAGAGCTGTAGATCCTGGTGGTGTGGATCAGTGAGTCGATGTCCCGCTCGCTCTTAGCGTATAGCTTGATGTCATCCATGTAGAGGAGGTGACTGATGGTGGATATATATATATATATATATATATATATATAGTAGCTTCAGTCATAACTTAAGTCACTAAACGTAGTGGAGTAGAAATATAAAGTAGCATAAAATGGAAAAACTCAAGTAAAGTACAAGTACCACAAAATTGTAATCAAATGCAGTACTCAAGTAAATGTATTTAGTTATTTTCCACGACTGACTGTTTTCATCAAAGCGTTTTCTGTCTGAATGAAGGTGGATTAAAAGTTTTTTATAATAATAATAATAATAATAATAAAAAGCTCTATTTGAAGATGGCACATGTCTGCATGGTAAAAATCATATTGTGATTACTTTTACAGATATAATGATTGCGATATGATTCACGATTAGTGGGAATGATAATTTTTGCATCACAAAATAATTAAAATCATGATGATGCGACATTTGTTGGGGTCTGGAGAACCAGATGTGTGGCGTCTCTGCAGCACTTCATCTTAAAGCGGTTTTGTCACACATCTCACCTTTTTATCAAAAAATTGCAGCTTCTGCGATCTGGATATTGCACTTGGCCACATTGCGATTTCAATAATATTTTGATTAATTGTGCACTGACTGACATTTTATAGTTTAAACTATGAAAAAGTAATAACAGATGATAATGAATATTATGTTTTATTTATATAATATATAATATTTTATGGTCAACTCCAGAAATATTGACCTGATTATTGGGTCTTTGTGATCATCTTCAGTTTGTGTTCAGACTTCACCTCAGAACTAAGTTATCAATGATCTCACCAAGACGAGCACAAACTTAGTCATACAAAATATAATGTTCATTATCTTTGGAGCTACAACTCACAATTATTTTCATTATCGATTATTTTGACAATTATTTTCTCAATTAACTGTTTAATCTACAAAATGTCAGAAAATTGTGTCCGTGTCAGTTCCTCAGAGTCCAACGTGGCGTCTTCAGAATCAGAAATACTTTATTGATCCCCGAAGGGAAACTCTTTGTTCCAGCAGCTCGCCTTTACGTCAGAGCACACAGGAGGAAGTACTAGCAAACAATATGATACACTATAAAACTATAAAACACTATAAAACAGGTCAGAAATAAATGAAGTACCAGGTGGGTATAAGTATAAGATAAACTAAGTGTGAAGTATCAGGTGGGTTTACCGGGCGATGATGATAATACAGTATAATAATACAATGTAATAAAATAAGTAATAAGTAATAAGCAGAGGTGCAGTGCTGTCGAGTTAAGTGCAGCTTATTGAGATTATTAAGATATTGCACAGCAGAAATGGAGGTATGAATAATATCAATAAATAGGAAAAACTAACATGGGAAAACTAAATATTGATCAGGAGTATTAACACAGAATATTGCACATTATTTCAAGTATTGCAGAGATGTTAATGATCAATGTCCAGTTTAGTGACTTCGGGTCAGACAGACTGACACTTAGAGGGAGGAGCTAAAGAGTCTGATGGCCACAGGCAGGAATGACTTCCTGTGGCGCTCTGTGGTGCATTGTGGGGGGATGAGTCTTCCGCTGAAGGCGCTCCTTTGTTTGACCAGCACGTCATGGAGCGGGTGGGAGACGCCGTCCAAGATGGCATGTAGTTTGGCCAGCATCCTCCTCTCTGACACCACCGCCAGAGAGTCCAGCTCCACCCCCACGATGTCACCGGCCTTACGGGTCAGTTTGTTGAGTCTGTTGGCGTCCGCTACCCTCAGCCTGCTGCCCCAGCATGCAACAGCATACAGGACAGCACCGGCCGCCACAGACTCATAAAACATCCTCAGCATCGTCCGGCAGATGTTGAAGGACCTCAGCCTCCTCAGGAAACAGAGGCGGCTCTGGCCCTTCCTGTAGACAGCCTGAGTCCAGTCCAGTTTATTGTCCATGTGGACTCCCAGGTACTTGTAGTCCTCCACAGTGTCCACACTGACCCCCTGGATGGAAACCGGGGTCACTGGTGCCTTGGCCCTCCGTAGATCCACAACCAGCTCCTTTGACTTAGTCGCATTGAGCTGCAGATGGTTCTGCTCGCACCATGAGACAAAACTATCAGACGTCTTGTTTTGTCTGATTTTCCAAAGGGATTCAGTTTACATTGATATAAAACGAAGAACCAGAAAATCTGACACACTGGAGAAACTTACTGCTTAAAAAAATAAACGATTGATCAATTATCAAAATAGCTGCTAATGAATTTTCTGTTCCGCCTGTTAGCATGCTGATGTTAGCATGTAGCTCAAAGTACAGCCTCACTGAGCTGCTAGCATGCAGACTCGTAGCCTGGTTTAAGTTACTGGTTTGTCCTCTGGGTGTAAATCGTTGTGTATAAATAAAACTGGTCTTTACAGTTTGTCGTTGTTGTTTCAGATGGAGAGCTGAACGTTCTGGAAGATATTCTGACTGAAGCTCCAGATCAGGACGACGAGCTGTACAACCCTGAGACCGAACGAGACGTCAGCGACAAGAAAGGTACCTGTACTACACATACTACTGATACTACAGATACTACAGATAATACTTCTGCAGATAATACTGATAATACTTCTGCAGATACTACAGATAATACTTCTGCAGATAATACTGATAATACTTCTACAGATAATACTGATAATACTTCTGCAGATAATACTGATAATACTTCTGCAGATAATACTGATAATACTTCTACTGATAATACTGATAATACTTCTGCAGATACTACAGATAATACTTCTGCAGATAATACTGATAATACTTCTGCAGATACTACAGATAATACTGATAATACTTCTGCAGATAATACTGATAATACTTCTACAGATAATACTGATAATACTTCTGCAGATACTACAGATAATACTGATAATACTTCTGCAGATAATACTGATAATACTTCTGCAGATACTACTGATAATACTTCTGCAGATAATACTGATAATACTTCTGCAGATACTACAGATAATACTGATAATACTTCTGCAGATAATACTGATAATACTTCTGCAGATAATACTGATAATACTGATAATACTTCTGCAGATAATACTGATAATACTTCTACAGATAATACTGATAATACTTCTGCAGATACTACAGATAATACTTCTGCAGATAATACTGATAATACTTCTGCAGATACTACAGATAATACTGATAATACTTCTGCAGATAATACTGATAATACTTCTGCAGATAATACTGATAATACTTCTACTGAACTTGAACTTGTGGAACCAGCTGATAACAATAAATAATAATAAAATATTACGTAGTGTATTTCTCTAAACCCTCCGGTCTGTCTGTCAGGAACAAAGAGGAAGAGTGAGCGCTCTGACAGCCAGGATCTGAAGAGGCTCCGCCCCTCATCAGGCCACGCTTCCTCCAGGTCGTCCTCCACCAATAAGAGAGCCCCTGGTCCACCTCTCTCCTCCTCCTCCTCCTCTAAGAAGGCAGCGTCCAGCCCCCGGGGCCGCCACGCCGCTGCCACAACCGCTGCTGGCTACCGTCACGAATACTACGAAGAGCGAAAGGGGCGGCGAGGGGCCCGGGAGGTGACCAGGAGCCGCGGAGGAGAAGACGTACGACGTAGAGAGTCTCAGAGAGGCCTGGGAGGTCTGAGCCAGGTACCGATAATACTGCTTCTTACAGTACACTAACCCGCTTCTCTACAGCCACTCAGCTTTCAGTTTGACATCCAATCATATTCATTTCCTTGTCTGTCTTCAGAAGTTGCGATGTGATGAGCGGCGGGCAAGCCCCTCCCCCCATAGGGAGGACAACCAATCAGAGGAGGAGGTGGCAGCAGACTACGGCTCAGAGCCGGGGTCAGGAAGCTCCTCCCCCGCCGCCTCCCACGTAGACGAAGAGGAGGAGGAGGATCAGGAGGAAGACGAGGAGGAGGAGGAGGAAGAGGAAGGCATGGAGGAGGAAGATGAGGAAGAGGAGGAGGAAGGAGAGAAGGAGGAGGAAGAGGAGGAAGAGGAGGAGTATGAGCGTCGTGGCGGCGGCGAGGGGAATGACTACGACACTCGCAGTGAGGCTGGCGACTCACGCTCCGCTTCCTCCGTCAGTTTCTCTGACGACGGCGAGTCAGTGCACTCAGGCTCCGCCTCCGAGGCCTCAGGTAACCATGGCAACAACTAAACTGCTGTAATAAAGTATAACAATGAGTGCGGCAGCTCCCGTGTTCTCCTGCAATCTCTCTCGTTCTCCTGCAATCTCTCGTTCTCCTGCAATCTCTCGTTCTCCTGCAATCTCTCGTTCTCCTGCAATCTCTCTCTCGTTCTCCTGCAATCTCTCGTTCTCCTGCAATCTCTCGTTCTCCTGCAATCTCTCTCTCGTTCTCCTGCAATCTCTCGTTCTCCTGCAAT
The DNA here is from genome assembly GCA_027580175.1 of Siniperca scherzeri. Lineage (NCBI taxonomy): Eukaryota > Metazoa > Chordata > Actinopteri > Centrarchiformes > Sinipercidae > Siniperca > Siniperca scherzeri. The sequence goes on from CM050852.1 coordinate 210,093, forward strand.
CTCTCTCTCGTTCTCCTGCAATCTCTCGTTCTCCTGCAATCTCTCGTTCTCCTGCAATCTCTCGTTCTCCTGCAATCTCTCTCTCGTTCTCCTGCAATCTCTCTCTCGTTCTCCTGCAGTCTCTCTCGTTCTCCTGCAATCTCTCTCGTTCTCCTGCAATCTCTCGTTCTCCTGCAATCTCTCTCTCGTTCTCCTGCAATCTCTCGTTCTCCTGCAATCTCTCTCTCGTTCTCCTGCAATCTCTCTCTCGTTCTCCTGCAATCTCTCGTTCTCCTGCAATCTCTCGTTCTCCTGCAATCTCTCTCTCGTTCTCCTGCAATCTCTCTCGTTCTCCTGCAATCTCTCCCGTGTTCTCCTGCAGTCGCTCCCGTGTTCTCCTGCAGTCTCTCGTGTTCTCCTGCAATCTCTCGTTCTCCTGCAATCTCTCTCTTCTCCTGCAATCTCTCTCTCGTTCTCCTGCAGTCTCTCTCGTTCTCCTGCAATCTCTCTCTTCTCCTGCAATCTCTCTCTCCTGCAATCTCTCTCTCGTTCTCCTGCAATCTCTCTCGTTCTCCTGCAATCTCTCTCTCGTTCTCCTGCAATCTCTCTCTCGTTCTCCTGCAATCTCTCTCGTTCTCCTGCAATCTCTCGTTCTCCTGCAATCTCTCTCGTTCTCCTGCAATCTCTCGTTCTGCAATCTCTCTCTCGTTCTCCTGCAATCTCTCTCGTTCTCCTGCAATCTCTCTCTCGTTCTCCTGCAATCTCTCGTTCTGCAATCTCTCTCTCGTTCTCCTGCAATCTCTCTCTCGTTCTCCTGCAATCTCTCTCGTTCTCCTGCAGTCTCTCGTTCTCCTGCAGTCTCTCGTTCTCCTGCAGTCTCTCTCGTGTTCTCCTGCAGTCTCTCGTGTTCTCCTGCAGTCTCTCTCTCGTTCTCCTGCAGTCTCTCGTTCTCCTGCAGTCTCTCGTTCTCCTGCAGTCTCTCGTGTTCTCCTGCAGTCTCTCTCGTGTTCTCCTGCAGTCTCTCGTTCTCCTGCAGTCTCTCTTGTTCTCCTGCAGTCTCTCGTTCTCCTGCAATCTCTCTCTTTCTCCTGCAATCTCTCTCTCGTTCTCCTGCAATCTCTCGTTCTCCTGCAATCTCTCGTTCTCCTGCAATCTCTCGTTCTCCTGCAATCTCTCTCTCGTTCTCCTGCAATCTCTCTCGTTCTCCTGCAATCTCTCCCGTGTTCTCCTGCAGTCGCTCCCGTGTTCTCCTGCAGTCTCTCGTGTTCTCCTGCAATCTCTCGTTCTCCTGCAATCTCTCTCTCGTTCTCCTGCAATCTCTCTCTCGTTCTCCTGCAGTCTCTCTCGTTCTCCTGCAATCTCTCGTTCTCCTGCAATCTCTCTCTCGTTCTCCTGCAATCTCTCTCTCGTTCTCCTGCAATCTCTCTCTCGTTCTCCTGCAATCTCTCTCTCGTTCTCCTGCAATCTCTCTCTCGTTCTCCTGCAATCTCTCTCTCGTTCTCCTGCAATCTCTCGTTCTCCTGCAATCTCTCTCTCGTTCTCCTGCAATCTCTCGTTCTCCTGCAATCTCTCTCTCGTTCTCCTGCAATCTCTCGTTCTCCTGCAATCTCTCGTTCTCCTGCAATCTCTCTCTCGTTCTCCTGCAATCTCTCTCGTTCTCCTGCAATCTCTCTCTCGTTCTCCTGCAATCTCTCTCTCGTGTTCTCCTGCAATCTCTCTCTCGTGTTCTTCTGCAGATAATACTTCTGCAGATAATACTTCTGCAGATAATACTTCTGCAGATAATACTTCTGCAGATAATACTTCTGCAGATAATACTTCTGCAGATAATACTTCTGCAGATAATACTTCTACAGATAATACTTCTGCAGATAATACTTCTACAGATAATACTTCTGCAGATAATACTTCTGCAGATAATACTTCTGCAGATAATACTTCTGCAGATAATACTTCTGCAGATAATACTTCTGCAGATAATACTTCTGCAGATAATACTTCTACAGATAATACTTCTGCAGATAATACTTCTGCAGATAATACTTCTACAGATAATACTTCTGCAGATAATACTTCTGCAGATAATACTTCTGCAGATAATACTTCTGCAGATAATACTTCTGCAGATAATACTTCTGCAGATAATACTTCTGCAGATAATACTTCTGCAGATAATACTTCTGCAGATAATACTTCTGCAGATAATACTTCTGCAGATAATACTTCTACAGATAATACTTCTACAGATAATACTTCTGCAGATAATACTTCTGCAGATACTACAGATAATACTTCTACAGATAATACTTCTGCAGATAATACTTCTACAGATAATACTTCTGCAGATAATACTTCTACAGATAATACTGATAATACTTCTGCAGATACTACAGATAATACTGATAATACTTCTACAGATAATACTGATAATACTTCTACAGATAATACTTCTACAGATAATACTTCTACAGATAATACTTCTGCAGATACTACAGATAATACTGATAATACTTCTACAGATAATACTTCTGCAGATAATACTTCTGCAGATACTACAGATAATACTGATAATACTGATAATACTGATAATACTTCTGCAGATACTACAGATAATACTGATAATACTGATAATACTGATAATACTTCTGCAGATAATACTTCTGCAGATAATACTTCTACAGATAATACTTCTGCAGATACTACAGATAATACTTCTACAGATAATACTGATAATACTGATAATACTGATAATACTGATAATACTTCTGCAGATACTACAGATAATACTTCTGCAGATAATACTTCTGCAGATAATACTTCTGCAGATAATACTGATAATACTTCTGCAGATACTACAGATAATACTTCTACAGATAATACTTCTACAGATAATACTGATAATACTTCTACAGATAATACTTCTGCAGATACTACAGATAATACTTCTACAGATAATACTTCTGCAGATACTACAGATAATACTTCTACAGATAATACTTCTGCAGATAATACTGATAATACTTCTGCAGATAATACTGATAATACTTCTGCAGATAATACTGATAATACTGATAATACTTCTGCAGATAATACTTCTGCAGATACTACAGATAATACTTCTGCAGATAATACTGATAATACTTCTGCAGATAATACTGATAATACTTCTGCAGATACTACAGATAATACTTCTGCAGATAATACTTCTGCAGATAATACTTCTGCAGATACTACAGATAATACTTCTACAGATAATACTGATAATACTTCTACAGATAATACTGATAATACTTCTGCAGATACTACAGATAATACTGATAATACTTCTACAGATAATACTGATAATACTGATAATACTTCTACAGATAATACTGATAATACTGATAATACTGATAATACTTCTGCAGATAATACTTCTGCAGATACTACAGATAATACTGATAATACTTCTGCAGATAATACTGATAATACTGATAATACTTCTGCAGATAATACTGATAATACTGATAATACTGATAATACTGATAATACTGATAATACTGATAATACTGATAATACTGATAATACTGATAATACTGATAATACTTCTACAGATAATACTGATAATACTTCTGCAGATAATACTTCTGCAGATACTACAGATAATACTGATAATACTTCTACAGATAATACTTCTGCAGATAATACTTCTACAGATAATACTTCTGCAGATAATACTTCTACAGATAATACTGATAATACTTCTGCAGATAATACTTCTGCAGATAATACTGATAATACTTCTACAGATAATACTTCTGCAGATAATACTTCTGCAGATACTACAGATAATACTTCTACAGATAATACTTCTGCAGATAATACTTCTACAGATAATACTGATAATACTGATAATACTGATAATACTTCTGCAGATAATACTGATAATACTTCTGCAGATAATACTTCTGCAGATAATACTGATAATACTGATAATACTGATAATACTGATAATACTGATAATACTGATAATACTTCTGCAGATACTACAGATAATACTGATAATACTGATAATACTGATAATACTTCTACAGATAATACTGATAATACTGATAATACTGATAATACTGATAATACTTCTGCAGATACTACAGATAATACTGATAATACTGATAATACTGATAATACTGATAATACTGATAATACTGATAATACTGATAATACTTCTACAGATAATACTGATAATACTGATAATACTTCTGCAGATAATACTGATAATACTTCTGCAGATACTACAGATAATACTGATAATACTGATAATACTGATAATACTTCTACAGATAATACTGCTTCTTACAGTACACTAACCCGCTTCTCTACAGCCACTCTTATTACTAAAATTATTCATTTTAAAATGTTGTTTCAAAGTGTTTTTCCAGCAGATTTCTGATTCACGTGTAAAAGTTTATCAACAAAAAGTGAAACGAATATGAAAGTGCGATGTGAAGAAGTAATCCTTTATTTTTGTGAGTGATCACACTGTGTGCCATTTTAAAATAATAATAATAATAATAATAAAAAGTGGTTAAACAAAGCTTATAGTGACGGGATTTAAACTACGATTTGCTCATCCCCCTAAAGTCGGGGGAAGCCACTCACCAGCTGTGGGGATCGTTAGGATCGACTCTTTATCCGTGCTCTTATTGGCCGGGCTGACCGACGGGCGTGAGAGATGCTTGCTGAAGCAACGCCGCAAAACACAACGTTGGAGATCTTTTATGTTATTATGAGAAGTGTAAAAATATTTTCAGGTCGTTATGAAACTGTGGCGCCACGTCTAGGTAATTAATGGGAAACACTGCTATACTGTTACTATACTATACTCTGATACTATTACTATACTATACTATTACTTTACTATTACTATACTATTACTATACTATACTCTGATACTATTACTATACTATACTATTACTATAACTATACTATTACTATTACTATACAATACTATACAATACTATATAATACTATACTCTGATACTATTACTATACTATACAATACTATACTATACTATTACTATACTATTACTATACAATACTATACTATTACTATTACTATACTATACTCTGATACTATCAACATATACTATTAGTATATGGTGTTTACCGAAGACGTTTCCTCTGACGTAATCAGATTACAGATACTTCCTGTGTTGTTTCAGATCCTACCAGTAAACTGCGTTACATCCTGCGAGACGCTCGATTCTTCCTCATAAAGAGCAACAACCACGAGAACGTCTCCCTGGCTAAAGCTAAGGTACGCTACTGTTTAAATGTTGTTGTCTTATTTATTGTTCCATTAAAAAGGGCGCCTCTGGTCTGATAACCTCCTGTTGAGTTCAGAAACGACTGTAATGATATTTCTGTTATATTCAGGGCGTGTGGTCGACGCTGCCGGTGAACGAGAAGAAGCTGAATGCAGCTTTCCGCTCAGCTCGGAGCGTCGTTCTCGTCTTCTCTGTGAGGGAGAGCGGGAAATTCCAAGGTTAAAGAAAAGAAAATAAATTACCATGAATGTTTTTGCATTTCTACATTATCCTTCCTCTTTTTCTTTGGTTCAAAGTTTTACATTCATTAGGTTCCTTTGTCTCATCTGCTTCATCTTTAGGTTTTGCTCGTTTGGCGTCAGAGTCTCACCATGGCGGCTCTCCAATCCACTGGGTTCTTCCCGCCGGTATGAATGCCAAGATGCTGGGTGGAGTCTTCAAGATCGACTGGCTCTGCAGGTAAGCAACAACAACAAAACGAGTGGGTACTCTTAATTTACGAGTGACCTAATTTTATCCCACCGTCCTTTTTCTGCTGCGTATCTGGGGCCGGTGGGCCGGTTAGCAGTGGCAGCAGGCTAAGACAAGTAGCCAAAACATCCCCGTCCTCAGCCATGTCCTGCAGCTCCTTCTGAGGGTCCTGGTGTGTTCCAAGGCCTGATGGGATATATAATCCTCCAGTGCGTTCTGGTCTTCCCTGGGGTCTCCGCCACAGGGACTCCAGGAGAATCCTGATCAGATGTTGAACAGTGTTTCTCCTCTGAGCTCCTCTCCCTGTCTCAGGCTGAGTCCAGACGTCCTGCAGAGGACAGGATATGATCTCATGTTGCAACTTGCATGTTTGGTGAAACAACTGTTCTTTTAAAGATTCATACTCCCAACCAGACCTGACCTGAAAGCACTGCTAGCCTCATCTCATGTCCCTGGTCCAACCACCCGGACGTTCCCACCAAGCCTTGTCACTCCCCAGGGCTCACACCAGATGCCTTGACGGGAGCTTCCTCCACTCTGCAGTCGAGACAACACATCAAGCAGCGTTCATGCCTTCGAGAAGAGACTGAATAAACATGTCCTCAGCATAAGACTGCGATCCTAAAGCTCAAGGACTTCAAACGTACACAAATCAGCTTCTTATATATTCCAGAGTAGCTGCAGATCAGTGATCCTGTAGGCTCTCTAAGTTTGTATCTGCAAAAGCAAAATAAAAAATGTAAAAACTTGTCAGGGCCTAATGGGTGCAGGTCTATGCTGGCGCTGGTTTCCATCTTCTGGGCGAGGTTGTTCTGTCCCTTATCGGTTAGATATTGTATGAAATTACTTTATTGACTATTAATTCATTGAGTTCTGAAAAAGTAGCTGCGCCCTGCTTCGGTTCTTCAGTCAGATGTTTTCGTCCACGCCCGCTGCGGGCTGATTTACACACTTCTTTGTTTCTCTTTACAGGCGGGAGCTTCCTTTCACTAAGACGGCTCACCTGTCCAACCCCTGGAATGAACACAAGCCAGTCAAAATCGGACGCGACGGACAGGTGAGCACACTGTTTAATTCCTTCTGGTCCTGTTTTAATTTTAGCTTTTGTGTTGCAGGAAATGTTTTAACTATTTTTGTTAAACTCGTTAAATATCTTTCAGGAGATCCAACCGGACATCGGCGCTCAGCTCTGTGCCCTGTTCCCGCTGGACGAGAGTGTGGACGTCCACCAGGTGGCTCGGCGCGTTCGTCACAAGCGTCGGACGCCGTCGGAGCCGCGGCCTCGGGGCCGACCACCGCAGCGCGAACCGGGAAGGTTAGCCAATCACCAAGCTCCTCCTCCCGCTTCCTGTTCTTCTTCTTCTCCTGCTGCGACCGTGGCGCCACCTGCTGCCGGACGACGGAGACGGCCGCTGCCTTTAGCCGGCGGCTAGCTATCCCGTGGCTAGCATTGCTGGTTCTCTGGTTGTTGTGGTTTTTCCAGTCTGGAGTTTTCCACCGGAGTGACGCCTCGCTCTGCGGCTGTGGTTGAAGTCCTAAAAAGAGTCAGGCAGGAATTTAAAATCCTCGGCGGGGCGATGCTCGTTAACAGCTGGCGTCACAAAGTCTAAGATTAATTCTCAGTTTAAGTCTTAATTTTAAGTTTAATACTAAGTATGATTCATAATTCTTGTTTTTATTTGTTTGTAAAACAACTAGGTGCACATTTTAATTTACTTTTTCTTTTGTCAGTTAAATATTTTCTTTATTTTATTCTTATTTAAAATCTTTGTAGCTGCTGGCTGAAATATAAGAAATTGAATTTTCTAAATTTTGTTGTTGCTAAATTTCTCCTTTGAAGCTCTTTTTCTTTGCAGGAGTTTCGTACTTCGGAAGTAAAAAAAAATCTAAGTGTTTGGCTTTTAGCTGGACTGTGGCTGACCCTTTCAGAATAAAACAGAAAGGACAAACGTCACTGGCTGGACTGACGGAGGAGGGGGTGGGCGAGGGAGGGGCGAGCAAGGTTAAACTAAAACAGAGAGATAAAGTGAGGGACTGTCTGAGCTCCCAGCGGACTGTTTCTGGTTTTTTGAGAAGGTGGTGCAGTTTGGTCGAGCAGGGGGCGTGGCATCTGGACTATATCCAATGAGAGGCTGGGATGTGTCTGAGGGGGCGGGGTTTCCTCGCTTGTTCAAATAAGGTAAAATTACAGAAATACATAAAGGAAAAGATGGACTCGATTTAAAAAATAAAATAGAATAAAATCCACTTGGACTGAAAAAATGATGAGCCCTCCCTCCTCCCCCCTCCATGAAAGGACCGTTATTTACCCCCCCTCACACCCCAGAACACACACACACACACACACACACACGCTGAATAAGGACTGAGAGCTCGTTAACGACAAACTGTTTATTTATTGGTGTGTGTGTCGCTCTCTCTTATGAACTGAATATAAAAGTGTGTGTGGGGAGAAGAGGAGGTGGGGAGGAAGGAAAAAATAAGAGAATCCAGAACGGACGGAAAGATGAGGGGGGGAGTTCTGTTGTTTCTGTTTTAAGGACTGTTGCTGGTCTGGAGGGGGCAGGGCTGGGCTGAGAGGGGGCGGGGCTTTGTGTATTGATTGACAGGACTGCACCATCATCATCATCATCATCACCCCCTCCACCCTTTCAAAATAAGAGGGTTTATAAAAAAAAAAGCCTTTAACATGGACTGATGAGGAGAAAAACTTTTTTTTTAATAATCAAAAGTGTCGTTGACACAGTCAAACAGCCCCTCCCACATATACACCAGAAGCGGTATGTTGTCTCTTTCAGAGGCTTCTTCTTTGTTTGTTTTTTTTATTGTGTGTGTGAAGCAAGATTTGTCAAAATGCTGTTTTTGAAAAGGCCGAACAGTAAACTATTATTTCTAACAGGAGCATTTATTGGTACATTAGTCAGAGCACATCACAGATTTGTGTCAGAGGGCTTCACGACATACAGCACCCTCAATCCTCAGAGCCTGGCTCGGATAAAGAAACACAGGACCAGTAGACTGCAGGGCCAGTAGACTGCAGGGCCAGTAGACTGCAGGACCAGTAGACTGCAGGACCAGTAGACTGCAGGACCAGTAGACTGCAGGGCCAGTAGACTGCAGGAGGACCAGTAGACTGCAGGAGGACCAGTAGGCTGCAGGACCAGTAGGCTGCAGGACCAGTAGACTGCAGGGCCAGTAGACTGCAGGGCCAGTAGACTGCAGGAGGACCAGTAGACTGCAGGAGGACCAGTAGACTGCAGGAGGACCAGTAGGCTGCAGGACCAGTAGGCTGCAGGACCAGTAGACTGCAGGGCCAGTAGACTGCAGGAGGACCAGTAGACTGCAGGAGGACCAGTAGGCTGCAGGACCAGTAGGCTGCAGGACCAGTAGACTGCAGGACCAGTAGACTGCAGGACCAGTAGGCTGCAGGACCAGTAGACAGGAGGACCAGTAGACTGCAGGACCAGTAGACTGCAGGACCAGTAGACTGCAGGGCCAGTAGACCGCAGGACCAGTAGACTGCAGGAGGACCAGTAGACTGCAGGACCAGTAGACTGCAGGACCAGTAGACTGCAGGACCAGTAGACGATACTTTACTTATAAAATGTAGCATCTGAAGTACTGGGAGTTTTTTTCTTCTTCTTCTGTTTGAAATTTGAGCGTAGTGAGTTTTCCAGAGTGTGCAAGTGTGTGTCTTACTTGTCGACTTGTCTATGTAGGCGTCGTCCTGAAGAGTACGACCTCCACGGCAGGAAGCGACCGCGAGCCGACGGTCCGCCTGACTTCAACCAGCGAGCAGGTCGTTAATCTGAAAAACTCAAACTACGGTTTATTTTTTAAATTGTCTGATAAATGTTGAAACACTGTTTTTATTTAAATATCTTCAATGGCTTTTTATTAACTGTAACTTGTGAAACTCGCTGCACTTTGTATAAATACTGTGATAACAGACTTCTTCCTTTAAATGTTTTTAACTTATTTACAAGTCTACGCCTTTCAGTAAAACATCTTGTTTTCAAGTGAAATCTTTGAAAATTAGATTTAAAAATTAAGTTAATTTTAGTTACTTTTTAAAGTTCATTTTCCTGAAATTTTGTTTGATTATATTATGTTGTTTTTACAGTGTCTGATGATCTTTGTTTTTAAACTGTATTCATTCTTTTGAGAATTTGTTTTTCATTGTAATTGTTTTTATAGTTTTCTTGTTTGTTTTGTGTTTTTAATGTTTGTGTAAACTGTCGGTGTGAAACTGAATTGTTCCTTTGAACTAACTGCCTGCTGCTCAACGGATAAACTGTTTGAAAAGTAAAATTTAACAGAAGAATTTATTTTATTTTCAGGGTTCATCCAGGACCTTCGTAACCAGCCGGTGGACAGGTGAGACACACCTCATCACTCACCTGAAACAGGTCACAGGAAGTAGGCGGAGCTACAGCAGCATTCGTCAGTAAAATGTGACAAAGACGTAAAAATTAAAACTTTTATAGGAAGTTTAGTTTCAGTGAAAATGTGAAAGATTTATCACTTTCACATTTCTGTAAAAACAGTTTATCTGACATTTGTTAAAATGTGTTTATATATAAATATATATAAATATAATATATAAATTGTGTCAAAGATCTCTAAAAAAAAAAAAGTCAGATTAGTATTTTTATAAATGATGAATCAGAAAAATGTCAACCACAGAAAATAAAAACTGTCCACGTTTTTAACGTCAAACTAAATGCTTTTAAAACTTGATTAAGATTAAATGATTTTAACAATAAAATCAGTTACATTTAACATTTTTGGGGTTTTCAGACGATTCTCCAGCGTGAGACGAGACGTTTTTCTCAACGGGGTGAGTCACAAGCATTTTAGCTTAGCTTCATTTTATTCTGTGAGCATATTAGCTCCAGTTGAACCTGCTGTCAGTCCTATAGCAACAGTGTGGTGTTAGCGTGTTAGCCTCCGTAACGGGTACATTCAGGTGTGAACAGGTATTTACCTGTGTGTTTCCTGTTTCAGTCTTATAACGACTACATGAGGGATTATCACCACAGCGTCGGTCCTCCTGCTCCCTGGCAGACTCTGGTATGACTCTCTGTTATTGATCCTGTTTACTGATCGATCAGGTTACTGACGACAGACTGACCTAATGATGTGATGATGTCGTGTACATGTCATCAGGCAGCATACCCGGCGTGGAGCAGCCGCCCCCACCACCCCTACTACCACCACAGCCACCCCGCCTCCCCTCACCAGGCCTACCATCACCACCACCCCCCCCTGCCGCCACACGAGGCACCGCCCCTTCGCTTCAGAGACAAGCAGCGAGCGCCGCAACACCGTGCCTTCACCTCCAGCCCGGTGAGTCTTCGGTTTCTACTGTGTCTATTGTGTATCTGCTGTGATTATACTGTAACAGTCAGTCAGCCAGGACTCTACTGTGGATAATAATGATAATAATAGTAACAAGGCCAATAACACGAGTGACCCTGCATCCTGGGAGCGCAGCGCTCCAGTCGGGTAATAAGGTGTTATGAGATCTTTAAGATACGATGGTGCCTGACCATTAAGAGCTTTGTAGGTGAGGAGAAGGATTTTAAACTCTATTCTGGATTTTACAGGGAGCCAGTGCAGAGAAGCTAATATTGGAGAGATATGATCTCTTTTCCTGGTTCTTGTCAGTACACGTGCCGCAGCGATCTGGATCAACTGGAGAGTCTTAAGGGACTTATTCAGGCAGCCGGATAATAAGGAACTGCAATAATCCAACCTAGAAGTAACAAATGCATGGACTAGTTTTTCGGCATCATTTTGAGACAGGATGCGCCTGATTTTTGCAATGTTACGTAGGTGAAAGAAGGCAGTCCTTGAAGTTTGTTTCATGTGGGAGTTAAAGGATGAATCCTGATCAAAGATAACTCCGAGGTTCCTTACGGTGCTGCAGGAGGCCAGGGCAATGCCATCTAGAGTAACTATGTCTTTAGATAATGTAATAATAATAATAATAATAATAATAAGCACATATAAGGTGAATAGAATCGGTCCAAGCACAGAACCTTGTGGAACTCCGTGACTAACTTTGGCATGCACGGAGGACTCACCGTTAACATGTACAAACTGAGATCAATCTGATAGATAGGATTTAAACCAGCTTAGTGCGGCTCCTTTAATGCCAATTACATGCTCTAGTCTCTGTAATAGGATGTGATGGTCAATTTGGGTCCTCATACTGTACCCCATACGACACATCTACAATAATTACTTTATCTGTTTTAAGGACTAAACTTGATAAAAACTCAGAATAAGGACCAGGAGCGCGGTACACTGTAACAAATAGAACTGGCTGTCGTGGTTTCCAGGTCGGGTGTGAAAGACTAAGAACAAGGCTTTCGAATTAGTTATAGTTTAGTTGATTGATGCAGGACTTCAGCTCTGCCTCCTGGTCTGAACTCTGAGTCGTCATGGTTTAGGTCCACTAATAAACTCAGTCAGATCTCTAAATATGAGAGCTGCTCCGTCCAAAGTGGGATGAATGCCGTCTCTCCTCATCAGACCAGGTCTTCCCCAGAAGGTCCGCCAGTTATCTACAAAGCCGGCATCGTTTGCTGGACGCCACCTCGACAGCCAGCGGCGGCATGAAGACATGCGGCTGAACATGTCATCACTGGTCAGGTTTGGCAGGGGCCCAGAGAAAACTACGGAGGCCGACATTGTCTTTGCATATGTACACACCGACTCAACGTTAACTTTAGTGACCTCCGATTGTATTAACGTTTATCCTCAGCCAGCAGTTTTAAACAGGATTCAGCGTCGCCCGCTCTGGCCCCAGGAAGACACCTGACTACGGTCGCTGGTGTCGCTAACTTCACGTTTCTCAAAATGGAGCTGCCAATAATCGGAGCTGGTTTCTCAGCAGGTGTGTCGCTGAGCGGGGAGAAGTTGTTAGAAACGTGAACAGGTTGGCGGTGAACCGTGGGCTTCACACCAAGCAGCAGGAGAGAGAGAAGCCAGTGCTAACTGCTAAGCTAAAGAACGGTAGCTAGCAAAACTGAATAGCGTGTAAACTGTGGGATTAGCGAGAAAGTCGTTAAAAGAAGGAGAGCGCTGAGCGCTTGAGCAGAACTAGTGTACGTTTTATAGCAGATAGTTAGTCATATAATGAAGAATCGAACTAAACTAACTGATGAGCAGAGCAGCAGAAATACGCTGCTAGTAAAACACAAACAGCGGTGACCGGAAATGAGACGATCTGCTGACCACAGCACGTCGGCTAAGTTTGGTTTACGTGCAGGAATACGGAAGTTAGCAGTGCATGGCTCTGCTTCCCTACCGGGACTGCTGTGCTTCTCCACACTCGGGCCGAGCTGAAGTACCTCATACAACCTCTCTTCAAAATACCCGAACTGTCCCTTTTATGTATGTGCACCGATTGCCTTGTGATTTAGACTTGAATTGTTCCTGTGGAGTATTTATTTTTATTTGTAATCAACTGTTTTGTTATTTTATTTTACTAAATTATTTATTGTTTAGTTCTTTGTATTTGTGCTGCTGCAACACCTGAATTTCTCCCCTGAGGATCAATATTCTTATTGATAAGTTATCAGAGTATATTTGTGTTCTCTGTAGCATCTGACCTCTGTCTTCTCTCCTGTCTTTTTCCCATCATGCAGCACGACTACGACATGCGTGTGGACGACTTCCTGCGGCGGACGCAGGCGGTGGTGAGCAGCCGGCGTGAGCGCGAACGGCAGCGTGAACGCGACCGTGGCGGCCCCCGCCGCGACAGAGAGAGAGAGAGAGCGAGGGACAGAGACAGAGAGAGAGAGAGGGACAAAGAGAGGGGGCGGTACCGCAGGTGATCTGATGATGTCATATCCTCTCAACCTGCAGGGGCTTTTATTTTGACAGTCAGCAGTGTTTTGGCTGGTTTCCTGTTGTTTTTTCTTTTTTTTGTTTGTTTTTTTGTTAAAAATTATGAATAAAAAATGAAACAAGCTACGTGGTGACATCATCAGCTGCATCAGTTTTTATGTGAATAAAATATTTTAAAAAAACTGTTAAAAAATAATAAAAATCTGGTGATTTTTGGTGAGTTTGATCAAACCTTTTATTTTGGTGATACTGCGTAAAAATGGAAGTGACATCACAGCACAGGAACACGGCTGTCACTCGGCGCCGTCATACATGTTTCTGCGCACGTTAACAACATCTGATAGGATGAAACATTTAACTTATGTAAATTAAACGTCTTTTTTTACAGCGTAACTCCCGAACCTTCACACTTGATTTTCCAGAATCTCGCTGGAGCTTGACTGTTTTTTATTTTCATGTTTTTCAGTATTTTAGTCCAGAGGTTCCCAACATGAGGGTCGCGTCCCTCTGAGGGGTCGTATGATGACCAACAGCAAAACATTTATTTTTTTCTAATCATTGCTGCTTTTATTGTGAAACGTAGGACAGTTTTTCCTGTAAAATCCTTCAAATTAAATGTGAGGAGAGAAAATCTTGCTGAACTGAATTCATTAAAAAAAAACTCACTTCCTCCTGATAACCTTTTTGTGGGTTTTTTTAACATTTATCTTTTGTTTTTTGGTTAAATATAAACTCGTCCTGCTTCAGTTTATTTATTTATTTTCACACAAACATTTGAGTTTTCAGTTTGCACTCGCCTGCTGCTGGTGACGACACGTCAGCTCTGTTTGTCTCTGTTTGTTTTTTAAAATATAATTTCAGATTGTTTTCCCTTTTTGCTTCTCTCTGATTGGTTGTTAACGTGGTGACCAAACGTCCAGGTGATCAGTTTTATTGTGTATTGATCAGCAGCAGGTTACACTGATCTGTGTTCAGTCTCGGTGTTAAAAGAATATTTGAAGGTGAAAACTTTATTCGTTTCATGTTTCTGAACAGAGGGGGTGGAGCTTGTCTGTTTTTGTACAAAATAAAAAATTATCTGAAATCAGACTCTTTGTTCAGGTTTGAAAATTTGTATGAATATAATCTGGTTACTGCCGAAATGTAATCGGGTTACTGCCGAAATGTAATCTGGTTACTGCCTGAAATATAATCTGGTTACTGCCGAAATATAATCGGGTTACTGCCGAAATGTAATCTGGTTACTGCCGGAGGTAATCTGGTTACTGCCGAAATGTAATCGGGTTACTGCCGGAGGTAATCTGGTTACTGCCGAAATGTAATCGGGTTACTGCCGAAATATAATCGGGTTACTGCCGAAATATAATCTGTTTACTGCCCAAATGTAATCTGGTTACTGCCGGAGGTAATCTGGTTACTGCCGAAATGTAATCTGGTTACTGCCGAGGTAATCGGTTACTGCCGAAATGTAATCGGGTTACTGCCGAAATATAATCTGGTTACTGCCGAAATATAATCTGGTTACTGCCGAAATATAATCGGGTTACTGCCGAAATGTAATCTGGTTACTGCTGAAATGTAATCGGGTTACTGCCGAAATGTAATCGGGTTACTGCCGAAATATAATCGGGTTACTGCCGGAGGTAATCGGGTTACTGCCTGAAATGTAATCGGGTTACTGCCGAAATATAATCGGGTTACTGCCGGAGGTAATCTGGTTACTGCCGAAATATAATCTGGTTACTGCCGAAATGTAATCTGGTTACTGCCGAAATATAATCGGGTTACTGCCAAAATGTAATCGGGTTACTGCCGAAATGTAATCGGGTTACTGCTGAAATATAATCGGGTTACTGCCGGAGGTAATCTGGTTACTGCCGAAATGTAATCGGGTTACTGCCGGAGGTAATCTGGTTACTGCCGAAATGTAATCGGGTTACTGCCGAAATATAATCGGGTTACTGCCGGAGGTAATCTGGTTACTGCTGAAATATAATCTGGTTACTGCCGGAGGTAATCTGGTTACTGCCGGAGGTAATCTGGTTACTGCCGGAGGTAATCTGGTTACTGCCGAAATGTAATCGGGTTACTGCTGAAATATAATCTGGTTACTGCCGGAGGTAATCTGGTTACTGCTGAAATATAATCTGGTTACTGCCGGAGGTAATCTGGTTACTGCCGAAATGTAATCGGGTTACTGCTGAAATATAATCTGGTTACTGCCGAAATATAATCTGTTTACTGCCGAAATGTAATCTGGTTACTGCCGAAATATAATCGGGTTACTGCCGGAGGTAATCTGGTTACGGTCTATAGATAAATCTCATATTCATTTGTTTACATGAAGAAGAAAAAATAAATCATAAATTTTATCTTTTATTATTGAATAAACTGTCGTATCTTCAGTCGTTCTTTTCTCTTCCGCATCGTCTGCTGCAGCGTTGCAGGAAGCAGCAGATGCCCCCCCAGCAGAGGGCGGCGGCGGTCATCGTGGCGACCAGCAGGGCGGCGCCAGTGTCCACGCTGTGGTACTGGAACCAGTTTAGGTCATGTGACGCCAGCCGCAGGTGTCTCGCTCCGCCATGTCGCATCACAAACTCCACCCAGAAGACGGCGGTGCTCAGTGGCGCCACCGGCTGGTCGTGGTGCAGCGCCGACAGCCGCTGCATGCTGGACTTGTAGCTGAGCATCATGGGGGGAAAAAACAGGTCACACTTGTTTTATTGTTAAATGTTAGTATCCGTTGATTGTGAAGGACAGGAAATAAAAAACTTTATTCAACAAGATTCAGCAGGAAGTTAGGGCTTTTACTGTGAAAGGAATTTATTTTTTAATATACTTTTTAAAAAAGGAATGAAAAGTAAAAAGTAAAACAATCCTCATCACATAAAACAGGAAATATATTAATATATTAACAGTGTAACAGTTCTGTGACATCACCCTCACCCCATCTGGTTGATGACGGCGTGCAGCGCCTCCGTCAGCTCGTCGGATGTCAGACGGTTGAAGTCGAGGACGATGGCTGCGCCGTGGCGGCTTAGACGGGCGAGATTATCGGGCTGATCGGCGAACAACGGGACTCCGACCAGCGGCACGGCGTGGTACACGGCCTCGTACAGACCATTGGTGCCGCCGTGCGTCACAAACGCTTTGGTCTTCGGGTGACCTGAGAGGGAGGAAACACAGGGCTTTTATTGTGAAAGGATTGTGCTTCATTTCATCCCCAAAACATTCCAATAATAATATTTCTGCTAATATTCAGTCTTTAATATAAATACACAAAATATTTCTGATGATGTTTGTTAAAGACGAGCGACTCAGATCCTTATATACAAATATACAGTGTGTGTATATATATATATATATATATATATACACACACACATGATCACAATAAACAGATCAATACACACTGATTGATCTGATATCAGCTGATGATCAAAGTACATCTGACACGGAGGAAAAAAAACAGGCCTTTGTTGGCTTTTATTTCGAAATGCTATAATATTGATTTAGAAAATATTTTAAACTTTTACTCTGAAAAGCCTGTACCCAGCAGGTCGTTCTGAGGGATCCAATCAAAAAGCTTCGTATTCGCTGCCAGAGATTTGGGAGTTTCTCCGCTGAACCTCCAAATCACCTGAAAACAAACACAAACATTTAAAATCAAATACTTTTGTCAGATTTTCAGATAAAATAAAATGTTCAAATGATTATTTTCCATCATCATCGAGTTTCACCGAAATCAGTGAATAAAGTTATAAAGTTGTGTTTTTGTACAGTAATCTGATGAACAGTAACTCCATCAGACTCGGCGCCGCGGTCCAGCAGTCAGGGAGGCCGGATTGGATTCTGGCCGCTGTGCAGCAGCTTCAGTCAGATTAAATGTCAAAGGCAGGTTTCGTTTTCAGATTGTTAGAAAATTTCATTTTGACTTAAATATTGCTCGCATAAATGGAAATCAGGTTGCATTGTTTATATTTCATTTTCAAATTTAAATTTGCAAATTGTCCACTGTACAACTTTGAAAATTAACAGCTTTTTCATTTTAATATAGTCACAGAACAAGTATGTGGAAATTAAATTACTTAACTTGACAGTTTGCACTATTACTTTATACTGTATTATTATCATCAACCGGTAAACCCACTTTGTACTTCACACTTATTTTATACTTATACCCACCTGGTACTTAATCTATCTGACCTGTATTATAGTGGATTATATTCTTCTCTTCCTGTGTGACTGACGTGACGGCGAGCTGCTGTAGCAAAGAGTTTCCCCTCGGGGATCAATAAAGTATTTCTGATTCTGATTCTGAAAATTGGATTATTGCATTTTCATTTTTACTCCAATAACACATACACATGTGTAAAATGATAATGCTATTGCAGAATTACATTAATTCGTTTTCAAGTTACATTATCATTTGAATATAGTGACGTAAGCTGAGCACTTTATACTGTTTCACTTAGTGCTACTACCTGTTTGTTTTATATTTCCCCTCAGACACTGCAGTATATATTTATTTTACTACCTGTTTGCAGTTATCAAGCTATTAAACCATCACAGCATATATATATTTATGTGCATCACCTGTCTACATCCTGTTCTTACCTGTCCAACATTACACTTTATTCATTTTAGAACTACTTTATACCACTCTACCACAGTATTATATTTAATTTAATTATATTTTATTCCTGTATTTCAAAAAAAGTCTGCACTATTTTACGTGTTAGATTTGATATATTACTTTACAGTTGCGGTTTGTAGCGTGAGGATGAGCCTGAGCGCTGAACGCTTCGGTAATATTTCCATAACACGAGTCCAGAATATTCTCCTTCCTCGTGGGAACATCCACGCGCTGGTGGAAAACACCCTCGGGTCTGCAGCTGCAGTCCCCCACAATGAACACCGGGGCTTCGGTGTCCAGCCCTCAGCTGCTGTTAGCGCTGAGCAGGATGTAAACACAGCTGACGGCCACAGTGCGGAGCAGGGTTCAGAGGGTTTTGATGTTACAACACCACCTGCTGCTGGCGTAGAGGCAGACCCCGCCCCCCCTCTTCGCCCGACTGACTGGTCCTGTCCGCCCGTGTGATGATAAAGTGAAACTGACCTCGGAGTCTGGGAGCCAGGTTTCAGTCAGGGCGATGATACAGGCGTCCCTCAAGGCCCTTTCCACCAGGCCCTTTCCACCAGGCCCTATCCACCAGGCCCTATCCACCAGGCCCTTTCCACCAGGCCCTTTCCCCCAGGCCCTATCCACCAGGCCCTTTCCACCAGGCCCTTTCCCCCAGGCCCTATCCACCAGGCCCTTTCCACCAGGCCCTTTCCACCAGGCCCTATCCACCAGGCCCTTTCCACCAGGCCCTTTCCCCCAGGCCCTATCCACCAGGCCCTTTCCACCAGGCCCTTTCCACCAGGCCCTATCCACCAGGCCCTTTCCACCAGGCCCTATCCACCAGGCCCTTTCCCCCAGGCCCTTTCCACCAGGCCCTTTCCCCCAGGCCCTTTCCACCAGGCCCTATCCACCAGGCCCTTTCCACCAGAAATCCATTTAGTTCGTGTCGAGGACGAGCTTCACGCACAACCCACAGAAAACCTGAACCCGCTGGGTCCGGACTAACTGTCTTACTGAAGAATGTTTTATATAATTTTATGTTTTTGTTCTATCATCATGTATTTAAGTTGGATATTATTTTACTGGCTTATGATGACGCGAGACGTACGTTCGGAAATACAACAGATGTAGGATTACTGGCCTGCAGTGGTGGAAGAAGTACTCACATACTTTAAAGTAGTAATACTACAGTATAGAAATACTCTGTTACAAGTAAAAGTCCTGCATTCAAAATTGTACTTAAGTAAAAGTACAAAGTATTAACATCAAAATATACTTAAATTACCGAAAGTAAAAGTACTCTTTATGCAGAATAATATATATTATATTGCTGGATTATAATTATTGATGCATTAATGTGTTGATCACTTTAATGCTGCTGAAGGTGGAGCTCGTTTTAATGACTTTATAAACTGCTGGGGAGTTTAATCTGAAATAATACGCCATCATTTATTAGCTGATTATATTTTGTATTAAAAATCTGAAAAGTAACAAGTATTTCCAGCTGTCTGATAAATGTAGAAAGAAAATGAAAACAACTCAACTCATCAGGGACTCCGCAGGTTTCTTCACTAGAAACTGAGTTTTCCTGACGTCCCTGAACGCATATTTCTCTGCAAGTGAGTGGGCGGAGCTTCTGACCTTCTGTGGGATTCGTCCAAAGGCGGTGGCGATGACATCAGCACGCTCTGTTGTCAGATTGGTTACCATGGAGCCAAAGGAAACCACCACCACACCGGCATCGCCCGAACTCTGCACGAACACCTCCATGTCCTGGAAGACGTGACATCATCATTACATCATCATACATTTTTGTCTATTTGTATTGATTTATTTGTATAATTTCAAAATAAAACTTCCTGTCAGTCATCAGAGCAGCAGGAAGTGGAGCTCGTGCCTCTGGCAGCTGATTGGCCGGTTTGCAGTGCAGACCGCCCACGTATTTGAAGTTGGGCGGGGTCGGTCGCGGCGTCTCCAGATCCCAGAAGGTCCTGATGAGCCAGACGTCAGCGTTCCCCAGAGTCCTGCAGACGCTGCTGGGACTTCCTGTCCACACAGGAAACAGCACCACGAGGCTTTTATTCTGAAGGACAGGTAACTCCAACATCAGTTATTAATTTTTTACATTATCAAAAACATCATTTATATAAACTTTTCAGTTGTGAATCTTTCTGTTTTTAATTTAATTTGTTTGAGATCCCCAAGATTTATTTATTAATTGTTATTTTCTAAAGAAGCAGATATTTAATAGAGACTCGTGTGAGTAAACAGCTAGTTTGTGTTTGTATCTCTGTAACTTTGTGTCACATTCACAACATTTTACAGTGTGAAACCCTGTTTTTAACTCTTGTGCCCCCCCAGGCCTCTGACCTTTGACCTCGCTGTAGTAGTCATCCAGCGTCAGCCTCCAGAACACCTCAGTCATCACTGACATCCACGTGTACGTCACCACACTGATCAGCCGCTCCACAAACGTCATGCGGTCGCCGTATGGCAGCGGAGCCGCCGGGACGTAGGACGGCGGTGCCGGCGCGTGGCCACAGTGTCGCTCCAGGACGCCGCCAAAGGAGAAGCGAAGCGAGATGATGAGCGGAAGGCCGAGCACGTCGGCCACTAGGTCGCCGCACATCACCATCGGGTCGAGCAGGACGGCGTCGAACGCAGCGTCTCGCAGCGTCACCATCAGCTGCTCGTTCTTCAACATGGCGTCACACTGTTGCATCCCGAAGTCGACCGACCGTCGCATCCAATCACGCATCTTCAGAAACTTCTGCAGCGGCGACGAGACATGAGACTCGTACATGGAGAAGTGGATGAAGTCCTCAGTGAGGCTGTGAAACTCAGCTCTGCTGAACGGGACCTGCAGAAGAAAACGAAAATACTACTTAGAATAATTCACTTAGAAATAATACAAATGAGTCCAGCAACATCAGCAACAAACATCAGCAACATCAGCAACATTAGCAACATCAGCAACAAACATCAGCAACAAACATCAGCAACATTAGCAACATCAGCAACAAACATCAGCAACAAACATCAGCAACATCAGCAACAAACATCAGCAACATTAGCAACATTAGCAACAAACATCAGCAACATCAGCAACAAACATCAGCAACAAACATCAGCAACATCAGCAACAAACATCAGCAACAAACATCAGCAACATCAGCAACAAACATCAGCAACAAACATCAGCAACAAACATCAGCAACATCAGCAACAAACATCAGCAACAAACATCAGCAACATCAGCAACAAACATCAGCAACAAACATCAGCAACATCAGCAACAAACATCAGCAACAAACATCAGCAACATTAGCAACATCAGCAACATCAGCAACATCAGCAACATTAGCAACATCAGCAACATCAGAAACATCAGCAACATCAGCAACAAACATCAGCAACATCAGCAACAAACATCAGCAACATCAGCAACAAACATCAGCAACATCAGCAACAAACATCAGCAACAAACATCAGCAACATCAGCAACAAACATCAGCAACAAACATCAGCAACATCAGCAACATCAGCAACATCAGCATCAGCAACATCAGCAACATCAGCAACATCAGAAACATCAGCAACATCAGCAACAAACATCAGCAACATCAGCAACAAACATCAGCAACAAACATCAGCAACATTAGCAACATTAGCAACATCAGCAACATCAGCAACATTAGCAACATCAGCAACATTAGCAACATCAGCAACAAACATCAGCAACATCAGCAACAAACATCAGCAACAAACATCAGCAACATCAGCAACATCAGCAACAAACATCAGCAACAAACATCAGCAACATCAGCAACAAACATCAGCAACAAACATCAGCAACATTAGCAACATTAGCAACATCAGCAACATCAGCAACATTAGCAACATCAACAACAAACATCAGCAACATCAGCAACATCAGCAACAAACATCAGCAACATCAGCAACATCAGCAACAAACATTAGCAACATTAGCAACATCAGCAACATCAGCAACATTAGCAACATCAGCAACATCAGCAACATCAGCAACATCAGCAACAAACATCAGCAACATCAGCAACAAACATCAGCAACAAACATCAGCAACATTAGCAACATTAGCAACATCAGCAACATCAGCAACATTAGCAACATCAGCAACAAACATCAGCAACATTAGCAACATCAACAACAAACATCAGCAACATCAGCAACATCAGCAACATTAGCAACAAACATCAGAAACATGAGCAACAAACATCAGAAACATGAGCAACATTAGCAACATCAGCAACATCAGCAACAAACATCAGCAACATCAGCAACATTAGCAACAAACATCAGCAACATCAGCAACAAACATCAGAAACATGAGCAACATTAGCAACATCAGCAACATCAGCAACATCAGCAACAAACATCAGAAACATCAGCAACAAACATCAGCAACATTAGCAACAAACATTAGCAACATCAGCAACAAACATCAGCAACATTAGCAACATCAGCAACATCAGCAACAAACATCAGCAACATCAGCAACAAACATCAGCAACAAACATCAGCAACAAACATCAGAAACATCAGCAACATTAGCAACATCAGCAACATCAGCAACAAACATCAGAAACATCAGCAACATCAGCAACATCAGCAACAAACATCAGAAACATCAGCAACATTAGCAACATCAGCAACATCAGCAACAAACATCAGCAACAAACATCAGCAACATCAGCAACATCAGCAACAAACATCAGCAACATCAGCAACATCAGCAACAAACATCAGCAACAAACATCAGAAACATCAGCAACAAACATCAGCAACATCAGCAACAAACATCAGCAACATCAGCAACATCAGCAACAAACATCAGCAACAACAGCAACATCAGCAACAAACATCAACAACATCAGCAACATCAGCAACAAACATCAGAAACATCAGCAACAAACATCAGCAACATTAGCAACAAACATTAGCAACATCAGAAACATGAGCAACAAACATCAGAAACATGAGCAACATTAGCAACATCAGCAACATCAGCAACAAACATCAGCAACATCAGCAACATCAGCAACAAACATCAGCAACATCAGCAACAAACATCAGAAACATCAGCAACATTAGCAACATCAGCAACATCAGCAACATCAGCAACAAACATCAGAAACATCAGCAACAAACATCAGCAACATTAGCAACAAACATTAGCAACATCAGCAACAAACATCAGCAACATTAGCAACATCAGCAACATCAGCAACAAACATCAGCAACATCAGCAACAAACATCAGCAACAAACATCAGCAACAAACATCAGAAACATCAGCAACATTAGCAACATCAGCAACATCAGCAACAAACATCAGAAACATCAGCAACATCAGCAACATCAGCAACAAACATCAGAAACATCAGCAACATTAGCAACATCAGCAACATCAGCAACAAACATCAGCAACAAACATCAGCAACATCAGCAACATCAGCAACAAACATCAGCAACAACAGCAACATCAACAAACATCAGCAACAAACATCAGAAACATCAGCAACAAACATCAGCAACATCAGCAACAAACATCAGCAACATCAGCAACATCAGCAACAAACATCAGCAACAACAGCAACATCAGCAACAAACATCAACAACATCAGCAACATCAGCAACAAACATCAGAAACATCAGCAACAAACATCAGCAACATTAGCAACAAACATTAGCAACATCAGCAACATCAGCAACAAACATCAGCAACATCAGCAACATTAGCAACATCAGCAACATCAGCAACAAACATCAGCAACATCAGCAACAAACATCAGCAACATCAGCAACAAACATCAGCAACAAACATCAGCAACATCAGCAACAAACATTAGCAACATCAGCAACATCAGCAACAAACATCAACAACATCAGCAACATCAGCAACAAACATCAGAAACATCAGCAACAAACATCAGCAACATTAGCAACAAACATTAGCAACATCAGCAACATCAGCAACAAACATCAGCAACATCAGCAACATTAGCAACAAACATCAGCAACATTAGCAACAAACATTAGCAACATCAGCAACATCAGCAACAAACATCAGCAACATCAGCAACATTAGCAACATCAGCAACATCAGCAACAAACATCAGCAACATTAGCAACAAACATCAGCAACATCAGCAACAAACATCAGCAACATTAGCAACAAACATCAGCAACATCAGCAACAAACATCAGCAACATTAGCAACAAACATCAGCAACATTAGCAACAAACATCAGCAACATTAGCAACAAACATCAGCAACATCAGCAACATCAGACTTGTTTAAAACCCATTGAAAGTCATTAAAAACTCATTTGAAGTCATTGAAAATCAGTTAACTCATGTCAGGTTTGAACTGGACGTCACCTTGAAAACCAGGAAGTTGAACTTGGCGGCATCACGGCTGCTGTTGTAGTTGACGGACGGCGATGCATCGGCAACTAAAACAGTGACGGAGTGATTCCTCCTCACCAGCTCCTCCATGATGCTCCGCATGTTCAACCAATGGCTGTACTCGCCTGGAAAAACCAGAACATGGCCGCCATCAGCTGGAGTGTAAGGAAGGAGGAACAGGAGGACGGGGGGAAGAAGAAGAAGAGGAGGAGGCGGGAAAATCTGCATCACGAGTCCAAAAACAAAAATGATCCTCTGTTGGATTTCTACAAAGACTTCAGCTGCTCCGAGAGCGAAGACTCAGAAGTCGTAAACTCTAAAACTCTGCAAAAACAAAACTGCAGATCCAAAGTCCCAACTGATCAGAGGTCAGTTAAAGATAAGAGCTGCACTCTGATTGGACAATAACTCACAGCATCAACACTCGTGAAACATCGTGTTTCAGTGTGTTTCATCTGGAAAAACAGACAGATGGATGTGCACCAGTAGTTAAAACCTCAACAGTTATTTTCAGCCTTTTGGGTCCAGTTTGTTCCCAGAACTGTGAGAGTGTCTGCGTTTCCTTCATTATTTGTCACGTTTTATTAAGGTGCCT
The DNA here is from genome assembly GCA_027580175.1 of Siniperca scherzeri. Lineage (NCBI taxonomy): Eukaryota > Metazoa > Chordata > Actinopteri > Centrarchiformes > Sinipercidae > Siniperca > Siniperca scherzeri. The sequence continues at coordinate 235,377 of CM050852.1, forward strand.
CTGTGGCGAGATCAAGATGTTCTTTATTTGTCCTCATGGGGGAATTTGTTTTGCAGTTTCACAATAAATTAACTAAACAGCACCGAGCGACAACACAGGACACAAAAACACGTGACATAAAACCTGCAGCACAGATTCAAAACCACCAATCAGAGAAGGAAATAAAACCAACCAACCACACTTCAGTCATACTTCAGCTCAACTCAAACTGAAATCCTTGTTATTGGGCCCCAACACATCACTAAACAAATACTGCCATCTGCTGGTGACCTGTCGCAACACGTCGAGCCTGTTGCAGGAAACCTCGGTGTCCTGTTTGATGGCAGTTTATGTTTTGAGCAACATTTCACTGAGCTCGTCCAATCAGGTTTCTATCACCTCAGAAACAAACATCCGATCTATTTTAAATCTTAGTGACGCAGAAACTGTTTTCGTGCTTTTATCTCCTCACGCCTCGATTACTGTAACGGCCCGTTCACTCGTCTTAATCTAAAAACTCTGACAGACTGCAGACTGTACAGGACTCGGCTGCTCGGCTGTAAACCAGGACCCAGAGGTGCGACCACGTCACACCTGGTTCAGCCTCTTTACATCGGCTCCCTGTTGGTTTCAGGATCGACTTTAAGATCTTGTTGATTACTTTAAGGCTCTTCATGGCTCCAGACTATATTTTAGACCTTGTGATCCCTTATGAACCTTCAGGTAGTCTGAGATCTTCGGGCAGGGGTCTCCTGTCTGATCCTGAGTCCAGGATGGAAACTAAGGGGGACGGAGCTTTGGCCATCAGGGCCCCGAGGCTCTGGATCAACCTGCCCGAAGACATCAGGCTGTCTGAGTCAGAGTCTTCGTTTAAGTCTCGTCTCAAAACACATTTTTATCTGAAAGCAGATCCTGATTTTACCTGAACTGTTTATTTTACTGCTTTGTGTATTTCATGTGTTTTATTTCTTTATATCTCGTCGTTCACTGCGGTGTTTTGTTTCTCCTGTTGTGAAGCACTTTGTACTCTGTTTGGATAAGTGCTCTATAAATAAAGTTTTATTATTATTATTATTATACTGACGCACCCACACATGTGTGTATTGCTCACACACCCGTGGCCAGTGGCGTCTTTGGTGCTGAGAGTCGTGATCCAGACAGTAATAGACTAGTATTTGTAGCGGGGGGGTCTGTACTCTGAAGCATCAGCTGCCCCCTCAGCGGTTCCAGTCGCTTTGTGTAGGCCTCTGTTTTCTGCATCTGGCTCCGTTTGACTGCAGTAAACATTATGAAGTCATTGTCACCAGCCTACATTATCATGTTTTTCCTAAACTTGGCGAAGTCCCAGTCCCACCTCCGGACGAGTCCAGAGTTTTATCTTAAAACCAAGAGAATAGACAGACGTTGGCAGATCGGCGACCTCAGCGACCTCCAGAACCAAAAACCATCAATTAATCGTCAGACCTGATAGGAACACAGAGGAAATACATCACTAGCTGTAATTCGAGGTCGGTTAACGGCGAGGTGAGCGTAAAATAAATGTTGGCTACAGTTTTTTAAGTTTCTGCAAGGTAACCGATAGGCTATAGCGGTAAAGATGTACGGTTACCATAGCAACGTTTACTATCTAGGTAGCGTTAGTTGTCACCTTCAGCCAGCAGGCAAAGAAAAGTAGGTACATTTAAACAGAGCGCAGAGTTCTACAAGCACAGGGATTAGGCCATGTTATTACTGAAGGGGCAACGCTAGGATCAGACCTGCAGGGGGCTCAGCTCAGTGTGCAATCACACACAAAACAAAAGAGCCACGGCACTAATCACATGCCAGCACACATTGCACGTCAGTTCAACACACTCCAGTCCATCCCTACACATCTGAAGCTGACTCATACATCTACCGGTGACCTCTCACGCAGAGCTGACAAGCTAGTTAATGACAAAACAGCTGGACAACATCGTGTTGTTGCTGCGTCCCCGTCAGAAAACACGTGCGCAAACCGAGAACAACGTGGTGTAACTTATCTGATGAAGATAAGCATGTCATTGCTGAAGTCTACGAGAGAGCAGGCGAAGGGAAAGGTTTGCACAGCTGTACGGCTGAGCTAAGAAATGGTTGTATTGATGTGATAAAATCAGTCCAGAAAGAAAATGATCCAATGTTTCAAATTCAGCTGTTTCATACTGAGATCGCAGGTTTGCCTCTGTGCCACTGTCACATATCAGGGTACAGACAGAACAACAAACATCTTCCAAACCTCGTGATATAGTCCAAAAGGTTGTTTACACGGAACAATGCAACAGAAGAGTGTGTTGCTGCAACCAAACGGCATTGAGCTAGATTAGTTTAATCAATTAGTTAAATTAGGTAAATCACTTATGACGCAGCTACATTTCATACATTTTAGTATCTAAGTGACGTGGCCTCTGGTTCTGTAGGTCAAATGGAAAATACTGGAGGAATATATCTAAGTTTTATTTATATATTTATATTTGTCTGTTGTCTTTTTAGTGCTCTGACATTATACTTTTATGTCATTGCAATCTGATTGTAAAAAATGTATTGTAATGTTATTGAGAATATTAAATTGTAATAATCATAATGGTGATAGGCACAAATATATTTAGATTAATCTATATTTAGAATATAGATGAATCCTTAACAGGCCAACTCAAAGACATATAATATATTAAGACATAGAATATATTCCAGAGTTTTTAGGAAAATCCCTTGAGTTTTGTTTACAGTTATTTACAACCACCACATGCATCCGATCAAAGATAAATAGTCCGTTCAAATCTTTGATTCTTATAACTGGAACCAAGTGTGGTTTTGAATAATTCGCGCACAAAACCAGCCACTCAAAACGACCAAGGAGCCAAACGACCAAGGAGCCACGCTACAACCAGTGCCTGCACTAAACACCTTCTATCCGATAGTCGACTCCTTCTGTTAGATGGTCGACTCCTGATATATAGAATATATATTGAATATATCAAGACATAGAATATATTCGATGGTCGACTCTGCTAGCGGGTCGACTTCCTCTGCCAGATGTTAGGAGGATCGACTCCGTCTGTCAGGGTTTAGAGTGCATCATCGCACAGAGACAGCACTGGTGAAAATTACAAATGACCTTTAATTGCATCAGACAGTGGACTCGTCTCTGTACTTGTCTTGTTAGATCTTAGTGCTGCGTTCGACACCACTGACCATCACATCCTGTTACAGAGACTGGAACATGTGATTGGCATTAAAGGAGCCGCACTAAGCTGGTTTAAATCCTATCTATCAGATCGTTCTCAGTTTGTAATGTTAACATAGAGGCCTCCGTGCACGCCAAAGTTAGTCACGGAGTTCCACAAGGTTCTGTGCTTGGACCGATTCTATTCACCTTATATATGCTTCCTCTAGGCAGTATTATTAGGAAACACTCCATAAACTTTCATTGCTATGCAGATGATACCCAATTATATCTATCGATCGAGCCAGATGAAACTAATCAGTTAGCTAAACTTCAAGCATGCCTTAAGGACATAAAGACCTGGATGACCTGCAACTTTCTGATGTTAAACTCTGACAAAACTGAAGTTATTGTACTTGGTTCCAAACACCTCCGAGACACATTATCTAAAGATATAGTTGCTCTAGATTGCATTGTCCTGGCCTCCAGCAATAAGTCCCTTAAGACTCTCCAGTTGATCCAGATCGCTGCGGCACGTGTACTGACAAGAACTAGGAAAAGAGATCATATTTCTCCAATTAGCTCCATTAGCTTCTCTGCACTGGCTCCCTGTAAAATCCTGAACAGAGTTTAAAATCCTTCTCCTCACCTACAAAGCTCTTAATGGTCAGGCACCATCGTATCTTAAAGAGCTCATAATACCTTATTACCCGACTAGAACACTGCGCTCCCAGGATGCAGGTTACTTGTGGTTCCTAGAGTCTCCAAAAGTAGACTGGGAGCCAGAGCCTTCAGTTATCAAGCTCCTCTCCTGTGGAATCAGGTCCCAGTTTGGGTTCGGGAGGCAGACACCGTCTCCACATTTAAGAGTAGGCTTAAGACTTTCCTCTGTGATAAAGCTTATAGTTAGGGCTGGCTCAGGTGAGTCCTGAACCATCCCTTAGTTATGCTGCTATAGGCCTAGACTGCCAGGAGACTTCCCATGATGCACCTCTCTCCTCTCCCTCTGTCGCTTTCAGCAGGTATTTCTGCCTCCGGAGCTGCAGAGTCTGGATCAGTGGTTGTGGGCCACCTGCTGCCCCCGTGTTCCTGCAGAGTCTGGATCTGTGGTTGTGGGCCACCTGCTGCCCCCGTGTTCCTGCAGAGTCTGGATCTGTGGTTGTGGGCCACCTGCTGCCCCCGTGTTCCTGCTCGACAACTGCTGCTACAGTTGTTGTTATTGGCTCTGTTACTGATGCTGACATTATTCCTATTATTATTATTAATGTATTAATATTAATGTTACCACTACCATTACCTTATTACTATGTTAAAATTCTAGGTGGTATTTGCATTGTCGCTATATAAATACAATTTATTTGAATTTGTTTCCGCTATCTTGTCGCTCAGGATATTTTATTTTGATGCCCCGACCGGAAGTTCCGTTGGTGTGGCTTCCGTTAGCTTGACGCCGGTGTGCGGCGATAACAGAGACACCGATTCCTCTGGAAATACCGGCCACATTTGGCATTTTCCAGCCGGTGAACAGCCTAAAATGAAAGATGAGATGATTTAACGGAGACTAACAGACCTACGGGGCTTGAAAAAGGTAAAATTAACCGTTAAAATGTCCCGGTTTGTCCAGGTTAAACAGCTGCACACACAGTAAAGCCTGCTAACGGCAGCTAGCCGCTGCTAGCTCGATCAGTTTCCTTTATTTCCCCCAAATCCCGTTTTATTCTCACTTCGACCCGCAACATTCCTGCTTTCTCTAGGTTTCCCCTCGTGTAACGTCACACGAAATCTCGCTGTGACGAAATAAACCGTCGTAATCACCCGTTAATCGTCTGACAATGAAAACAGGCTCAGATTTACAGGAATATTTCTGGGATGTTACCAGCGGGATGTGTGAAATCTCGCGAGAGGAAGTGAGAGGAGCCCCCCCCCCGTATTATCTCCTGATATCAGAACATTTTTACAAAATAATTACAAAAATGTTTTACTTAATATAGTTCATGTAATATAGAATCTCAATGGATATCGACATAATTGACACACATTTCTAAAGATCATTTTAAAATATTTTTACAAAACGTTTGAAAAGAATTGTAAAGAACATTTTATAATTTTAGACTTTTTTTCATTTGTAATATTTCCTGATACCGGAGCATTTCTGTTTAAAAAGAATTTGAACTATTGATAATTAGAATTTTGTAAAAATGATTTGCCAATGATGTTGACGAAGAATATTATTATTTTGGACTGAATATTTGTGATATTAAATGTGATTGTTTTTTATTGTAAATAAAGTAACGCACTATTATCGTGTAAAATATGTCTTTTAAGGTTTAATTAACTTTATTTAAATAAAGTTTTCAGTGTCGTGCACTCTCTCTCTCGTCAGTCTTCGCCATGCTCACTCGACCGCTGACGCTGCTTGAGCGTGATGACAGGGGGCGGGGCATGGCAGCGGTGGCTCCGCCTCCTGCTCTCCCATTGGCTGATGGGGGTGATGACGAGGCACAGACAGGTTTGTTCTTTTGTCGTGTTTCTCGTTTAAAAGTGATTCATGTTTCTGTTTACGTCAGCAGTTAGAGAGAGAGTCCTGACTGACGTTTCTCCTTCAGGAGTTTTCTCTCCTCCTGCGCCTCCTTGGAGCTCCTCGTCTTCCTCCTCACCCGCCTCTCCTCCTCCTCCTCCTCCTCTCTGTGCCTCCTCTTCCTCCTCTGCTCCGTCTCTAACTCCTCCTCCCTCCCTCCTCTCCTCTTCATCTTTCACTCCTCCTCCTCCTCCTCCTCTCTGTGCCTCCTCTTCCTCCTCTGCTCCGTCTCTAACTCCTCCTCCCTCCCTCCTCTCCTCTTCATCTTTCACTCCTCCTCCTCCACCTCCTCCACCTCCTACTCTTGCTCCTCTCTCTTCTCTGTCTTTCTCCACTCCACCTCCTGTGTCCCTCCTTCCTCCTCCTCTTCCACCTCCTCCATCTTCTGTCTGTCCTCCTCCTGTTGCTCTCTACACTCTTCCTCCTCCTCCTCCTGTCCCTCCATCCCTCCTTTCTCCACCTCCTCCCTGTTCTTCACCTCCTGTTTCTCTTCCTCCTCCTCCTCCTGTCTCTCCATCCCTCCTTTCTCCACCTCCTCCCTGTTCTTCACCTCCTGTTTCTCTTCCTCCTCCTCCTCCTGCTGTCTTTTTTACTCCTTGTACTTCTCCTACCTCCTCCCCCTTTTCTCCTCTTCCTTCCTCTTCTCCTCCTGTCCCTCCATCCCTCCTTCCCCTACCTCCTCCTCCTCCTCCTTCTCTTCTTCCTCCTCCTTGTTCTCCTCCTCCTCCTCTCCCTTCTTCTTCTTCCTCTACTCCTCCTGTCTCCATCATTCATGCTCCTTCTTCTGTTTCACCTCCACCTTCCCATTTTTCTCCTCTTTCTTCATCCTGCCCTCCACCCCTCCATCCTCCACCTCCTTCCTTGTCTCCTCATTCAGTCTGTACTCCTCCTGCTCCTCCTTCTGTCTCTCCTTCTCCTTTACCTCCTTGTTCTCTCCATGATTCTCCTCCTTTCTCCTCCTCCTCCTCCTCCTCCTGTCTTTGTTACTCCTCGTACTTCTGCCATTTGTTCTCCTCTTTCTTCCTCCTCCCCTCCTGTCTCTCCATCCCTCCTTTCTCCACCTCCTCCCTGTTCTTCACCTCCTGTTTCTCTTCCTCCTCCTCCTCCTGTAGCTCCTTCTCTTCTTCCTTCTGCTCCTCCTCATCCTCCCTGCTGCCCCTGCTCCTCCCTCCTGCCTCGCCTCCTCTCAGCTCACCGGTTGGAGGTGCGACGCCTCCTGCGAGGAGCTCTGGCCTCCCTCGGTCGTCGTCTGGACTCGTTGGAGAGGAGGAGCAGGAGGAAGAGGAGGAAGAAGAGGAGCAGGCAGAAAGGAGAAGGAGGAGCAGCCTGTTCTCTTGGTGAGTTCTGTCTGGGTCCTCCTTTATCTCCTCCTCGTCCAGGACAGTCTGACCGAGAGAGGAGCGGAGACGCGAAGTGAGTCAGTTAGTGAATCAGTGAATCAGTGAATCAGTTAGTGAATCAGTGAATCAGTGAATCAGTTAGTGAATCAGTTAGTGAATCAGTGAATCGGTTAGTGAATCAGTGAATCAGTGAATCAGTTAGTGAATCAGTTAGTGAATCAGTGAGTCAGTTAGTGAATCAGTGAATCAGTGAGTGAATCAGTGAGTGAATCAGTGAGTGAATCAGTGAATCAGTGAATCAGTGAGTCAGTGAATCAGTGAGTGAATCAGTTAGTGAATCAGTTAGTGAATCAGTGAGTCAGTTAGTGAATCAGTGAATCAGTGAGTGAATCAGTGAGTGAATCAGTGAGTGAATCAGTGAATCAGTTAGTGAATCAGTGAATCAGTTAGTGAATCAGTTAGTGAATCAGTGAGTCAGTTAGTGAATCAGTGAATCAGTGAGTGAATCAGTGAGTGAATCAGTGAATCAGTTAGTGAATCAGTGAGTCAGTGAATCAGTGAGTGAATCAGTTAGTGAATCAGTGAGTGAATCAGTGAGTGAATCAGTGAATCAGTTAGTGAATCAGTGAATCAGTTAGTGAATCAGTTAGTGAATCAGTGAATCAGTTAGTGAATCAGTTAGTGAATCAGTGAGTCAGTTAGTGAATCAGTTAGTGAATCAGTGAATCAGTGAATCAGTGAATCAGTTAGTGAATCAGTGAATCAGTGAATCAGTTGTGCGCCTCACGTCACCATGACGGCGTGCAAATGTCAGCTCTGATACAAACCACCTCTTGCATCCTTCTGTAGGTGCGGCTGCCTTCCCCCTCAGCCCCGCCTCCTCGGGTAGCCCCGCCCACCGCCCACCTGGTACCACCGCCTCTTCATCATCATCTTCATCAGACAGCGAGGACTCACCCACGCCTCCTCTTTCCTCTAGCTTGAGCCAATCAGAACAGAGTTGGAGGAGCAGAGGAGAGGAGGGGAGGGGGGGGAGGACGAAAAGGAGGAGGAAGAGCCAAAGTATTTTTCCAGAAAACAGAGAAGATGATGAAGAGGAGGAGGATGCTGGGAGATTTGTGGGGCGGATGGCGGTCTCCTTCAGAGGAAGAGGAGGAGCAGAGGAGGACGCGCCACTCATGCTGCACAACTTCACCCCCAGGAAACACAGAAGAGAGGGGGGAGGAACCGGCCAATCAGAGAAGGCCGTCGTCCGGCCGAACGGTCACAGAGTCCCGCTGCTACACAGGTGAGAGACGGCGAGAGACACGGACACACACCTCCTCCTTTAGCCCCGCCCCCAGAGAGAGAGAGACATTTATACAGGATTACATTTAAACATTTAAACGTCGTTTAGTGTCCTTTGGCTCTGACGCCTCACCGCTCCGATACCACTGATGCTCGGTAGGTCGGTACCAGCGAGGTCCTCAGCGGCTTTAACCCCGCTGCAGACCTCCGGTCCGGACCAGAGGCTCCAGCCGGACCGGAGGTCTGCAGCCGGGACGTCCGCTGCCAGTTGTGATGTTTCCAGTCAGGATGCTTTCTGTTGCTCCTCTGTCTGTAAATTCAATATTACAATATATACAGTTTATATTATAGTACTCTAATATTCTAATATTCATAAATTGTATGAATTTCTCCTTCCAGCACCTGCGGCTCCTCTTCACAGCGTGCCTTGCACCTCCTACAGTCCGCCCAGAGTGGTCGGACCTGCAGCCAATCAGAAGCACTCACCGTCTCTTCAGGCCAATGGCGTTTCTCTGACTTCAGCCCTTCCTTCTCGCTCTCCTATAATCACAGCGCTCTCTGCCTGTGGCTCTGCTCCTCCTCCTGCCTCGCCTCCTCTCAGCTCACCGGTTGGAGGTGCGACGCCTCCTGCGAGGAGCTCTGGCCTCCCTCGGTCGTCGTCTGGACTCGTTGGAGAGGAGGAGCAGGAGGAAGAGGAGGAAGAAGAGGAGCAGGCAGAAAGGAGAAGGAGGAGCAGCCTGTTCTCTTGGTGAGTTCTGTCTGGGTCCTCCTTTATCTCCTCCTCGTCCAGGACAGTCTGACCGAGAGAGGAGCGGAGACGCGAAGTGAGTCAGTGAGTGAATCAGTTAGTGAATCAGTGAATCAGTTAGTGAATCAGTGAGTGAATCAGTGAATCAGTTAGTGAATCAGTTAGTGAATCAGTGAATCAGTTAGTGAATCAGTGAATCAGTTAGTGAATCAGTGAATCAGTTAGTGAATCAGTTAGTGAATCAGTGAATCAGTTAGTGAATCAGTGAATCAGTTAGTGAATCAGTTAGTGAATCAGTGAATCAGTGAGTGAATCAGTGAATCAGTTAGTGAATCAGTTAGTGAATCAGTGAGTCAGTTAGTGAATCAGTGAATCAGTTAGTGAGTCAGTGAGTGAATCAGTGAATCAGTTAGTGAATCAGTTAGTGAATCAGTGAGTCAGTTAGTGAATCAGTGAATCAGTTAGTGAATCAGTGAATCAGTTAGTGAATCAGTTAGTGAATCAGTGAGTCAGTTAGTGAATCAGTGAATCAGTTAGTGAATCAGTGAATCAGTGAATCAGTTAGTGAATCAGTTAGTGAATCAGTGAATCAGTTAGTGAATCAGTGAATCAGTTAGTGAGTCAGTGAGTGAATCAGTGAATCAGTGAATCAGTGAGTGAATCAGTGAATCAGTTAGTGAATCAGTTAGTGAATCAGTGAATCAGTTGTGCGCCTCACGTCACCATGACGACGTGCAAATGTCAGCTCTGATACAAACCACCTCTTGCATCCTTCTGTAGGTGCGGCTGCCTTCCCCCTCAGCCCCGCCTCCTCGGGTAGCCCCGCCCACCGCCCACCTGGTACCACCGCCTCTTCATCATCATCATCTTCATCAGACAGCGAGGACTCACCCACGCCTCCTCTTTCCTCTAGCTTGAGCCAATCAGAACAGAGTTGGAGGAGCAGAGGAGAGGAGGGGAGGGGGGGGAGGACGAAAAGGAGGAGGAAGAGCCAAAGTATTTTTCCAGAAAACAGAGAAGATGATGAAGAGGAGGAGGATGCTGGGAGATTTGTGGGGCGGATGGCGGTCTCCTTCAGAGGAAGAGGAGGAGCAGAGGAGGACGCGCCACTCATGCTGCACAACTTCACCCCCAGGAAACACAGAAGAGAGGGGGGAGGAACCGGCCAATCAGAGAAGGCCGTCGTCCGGCCGAACGGTCACAGAGTCCCGCTGCTACACAGGTGAGAGACGGCGAGAGACACGGACACACACCTCCTCCTTTAGCCCCGCCCCCAGAGAGAGAGAGACATTTATACAGGATTACATTTAAACATTTAAACGTCGTTTAGTGTCCTTTGGCTCTGACGCCTCACCGCTCCGATACCACTGATGCTCGGTAGGTCGGTACCAGCGAGGTCCTCAGCGGCTTTAACCCCGCTGCAGACCTCCGGTCCGGACCAGAGGCTCCAGCCGGATCGAGGTCTGCAGCCGGACGTCCGCTGCCAGTTGTGATGTTTCCAGTCAGGATGCTTTCTGTTGCTCCTCTGTCTGTAAATTCAATATTACAATATATACAGTTTATATTATAGTACTCTAATATTCTAATATTCATAAATTGTATGAATTTCTCCTTCCAGCACCTGCGGCTCCTCTTCACAGCGTGCCTTGCACCTCCTACAGTCCGCCCAGAGTGGTCGGACCTGCAGCCAATCAGAAGCACTCACCGTCTCTTCAGGCCAATGGCGTTTCTCTGACTTCAGCCCTTCCTTCTCGCTCTCCTATAATCACAGCGCTCTCTGCCTGTGGCTCTGCTCCTCCTCCGTTAGCCCCGCCCCCATGCTGCGGCTATCAGCGGTTGCCGTGGAGACGATGTCGGAGTCAGTGAGGGGTGGAGCTTGTGGGAGTCCCCTGCGGCCCCTGAAGGACTGGACGGCCCCGTCCAGTCTGAGCAGTGACCACTGGTTGGTCGGCTCTCCTATTTACATTAACCCTCATTAAAGGCGGGGCAGCGATTCTAAGTCAAAACACGTCTTTTTGTCAGATTAGGCGAATCTCTCCTCGCCGTCCGCTAGCTGCGCGTTCAGTGTGAGCGTGTTTGTACTCAGCTCTGTGAACGGGAAGCACAGCGCTGTTGCAGCCATGATCCGTGTGTCGGTGGCGTTAAACGACGCTCTAGTTTAAGATCTGCTGCTGTTGTGATGTTAGCTGCAGCAGCAGCTGCTGTGCTGCTCTGGGAAACCGTCTCGTCCTCTCTGGCTGTTAGCTTAGCAGCAGCTGTAGCGACAGTTTGCTAACCCGCAACCTGGCTAAGCTAACACGCAACCTAGCTAAGCTAACACGCAGCTTAGCTAAGCTACCACACAGCCTGGCTAAGCTAACACGCAGCCTAGCTAGGCTACCACACAGCCTGGCTAAGCTAACACGCAGCCTAGCTAGGCTACCACACAGCCTGGCTAAGCTAACCCACAACCTAGCTAAGCTAACCCGCAGCCTGGCTAAGCTAACCCACAGCCTAGCCTAGCTAAGTTAACACGCTGCCTGGCAAAGCTAACCCGCAGCCTGGCTAAGCTAACACGCAGCCTAGCTAAGCTAACCCGCAGCCTAGCTAGGCTACCACGCAGCCTGGCTAAGCTACCACGCAGCCTGGCTAAGCTAACCCACAGCCTAGCCTAGCTAAGCTAACACGCAGCCTGGCTAAGCTAACCCGCAGCCTAGCTAAGCTAACACGCAGCCTGGCTAAGCTAACCCGCAGCCTGGCTAAGCTAACACGCAGCCTGGCTAAGCTAACCCGCAGCCTGGCTAGGCTACCACGCAGCCTGGCTAAGCTAACACGCAGCCTGGCTAAGCTAACACGCAGCCTGGCTAAGCTAACACGCAGCCCGGCTAACGTTAGTTATATCACTCAGTGTGTCGTCGTTCGCTCTGTGTCATGGTATTGGATTTCTCCAGAATCGCTCACCCCCCCTTTAATATTCATAATTAGTGATTAATATTCATTGGTCCACTGTAACATTTTTATTTACACGTTCATGCTAGTTTTGAATCTGTCACTGAACGTTAATACATTTTATTAAATTCCTTTTAGTAATTGATAAACATGGTAGTAATTAGTTTTAACAATATATTATTATTATTATATAATTAGTTAATATCAATTTTAAGTTTCGTTAAGCTTTATCTATTTTAGTGTGAGTTTTTTAGTTATTGTCAGGTATTATGATACACTGTGAACATAAATTACATTTTTGAAATGTTTTGTCTTTGCAGTTATGTGCGAACGCCTACATCAAGGTAATTTTAAGAAATAATGACGCTACATTCATTGTTTTAGTTTTTGTCACTTTTTATAGAGCTTGTACTACAAATAAAACTTTAATGTACGTCATTAAAAATAAATGATCAACCTGAAGTTTAGTTTTTAAATGCTATGTTTTAACTTTGGAAGTTTTTATTAGTGTTTGTACTAAAACTTATTAAAATAATTTATGTGTCTGTGCAGCCCAACTTTTTCTGCCCGGCGACAGCAGAAGCAGCGGGCCAATCACAGCTCCCGGAGCCTCCTCCTACCCCGGCGACGGGCCCTGCCCCTCCCCCCATGTTCAGCCAATGGACTGTCTGCTCCGCTCCCTGCCGGCCAATCAGCGGCGGGTTCAGAGTTTGTCAGCACAAATGGAGAGGTGGCGTTTTTTTGTCTTATTTTCTTTTTCTGACTTTTGCTGTTTTTGTTAAATATTTATATTTCTTATAATAATTATTTCTACTGATTACTGTTATATTTATGATATTTTATTTTTTATGTTTAGATTTTCTGTCCAGTAATTTTTACTCATTGTTCCTCCTGATGGCGCTTTTGTCTTCTCAGCGCGGGAAACGAGTCTCACAGATACGAATCCGCCGGGCGTCGCCACGGGAAACGCCGCTCACACCGATGGGACTGCCAAAGGTCAAAAGGTCAGGACGGGGGGGTGGAGGGGTGGAAGCAGAGGAAATAAAAATAGAAAAACTGTTAAAAAAAGTAACTGAAAATATTAGAATGAAAAAAGTCACGTTTATTTATTTATTTATTTATTTATTCAGGTTAAAGAAGAAAGAGTTCAGTCTGGAGGAGATTTACACCAACAAGAACTACAAATCCCCCACTACCAACAGGTAAAAAACTACAGATCCCAGATTTTACCATGGCTATTAATTTCAGTTTGAAAGTTTATAAAACACAGTAAAAACTACAAATCCCACATCAAGAACACAGATAGAAACTCTGTAAATCTGCTGTATACACTACATCTCCCAGCATGCCTTGCTGTCATCCCGCAGGAGTCTGGAGACGATCTTCGAGGAGCCAAGGGAGAAGGACGGAGCGCTGCTCCTGATTGGCCAGCAGAGGAGGCGCAGGCTCCTCCTCTTCCCTGACTTCACTCAGCCCAGGAAGAGGAAGAGGCCGCAAGGTATGCTGGGAAATAGTTTACTGAGGGGGACGCCACACACGCAGAGACAGACAACAGCGTCTTTATTTTATTATTGTTGCTGCTTCTTGTTATTTAGTTTCTATTTTTAATGACACTCATGGCCTCCAGCCTGAGCACACGCTCATTTGCATATCCATGACATCATTTTGTAACTATTTACATATAAACAAGATTTAGTGTGTGTATGAGTGTGTGTGTGTGTGTGTGTGTATGAGTGTGTGTGTGTGTGTAGGTGTGTGTGTGTGTGTGTTGATTCGTATTGATCAGCAGGATCCTGTCTCCGTCTCCTCGGAGGATTTTTAACGTCGAGCTCTTTGAAATCTGAGCTCAGAGCTGAACTTGTTAAAGGAAACGTTCTTATTTCACTGAATGTTGAACACTAGGAGGAAGATCTGCCTCACCTCACCTGTCTCGCCTCACCTGTCTCACCTGTCTCACCTGTCTCACCTCACCTGTCTCACCTCACCTGTCTCACCTGTCTCACCTCACCTGTCTCACCTGTCTCGCCTCACCTGTCTCACCTGTCTCGCCTCACCTGTTTCGCCTCACCTGTCTCACCTGTCTCGCCTCACCTGTCTCACCTGTCTCACCTGTTTCACCTCACCTGTCTCGCCTCACCTGTCTCACCTGTCTCACCTGTCTCGCCTCACCTGTCTCGCCTGTCTCACCTCACCTGTCTCACCTCACCTGTCTCACCTGTCTCACCTCACCTGTCTCACCTGTCTCGCCTCACCTGTTTCGCCTCACCTGTCTCACCTGTCTCACCTCACCTGTCTCACCTGTCTCGCCTCACCTGTCTCACCTGTCTCGCCTCACCTGTTTCGCCTCACCTGTCTCACCTCACCTGTCTCACCTGTCTCGCCTCACCTGTCTCGCCTCACCTGTCTCACCTGTCTCGCCTCACCTGTCTCACCTGCTTCTTTTTTTTTTTTTAGGGGCAGGACTACCTGTTGCCACGGTGCCCAGGAAGCGGGTGGCGGCTCGGCGACATTGCCATGGCAACAGCCCCGGTGATGACGACTCGGACCTGGACGTGATGCTGGTGGAGCGACTGAGCGCGCTCG
>CM050852.1:255000-257500 GCA_027580175.1 Siniperca scherzeri
CATTATATATTAAACCTGTGTTGTGAAGAGTCCTGTTCATCAGACACACCGAGAAAACCAAACTATGAACCAGATCACGGTGTTGAAGAGGCTGAAATAACAACGGAGACATTTAATTACATGCGGCCCTCTGTACATGCGGGCAGTGCCGTACATGCGGGCAGTGCCGGTACATACGGGCAGTGCCGGTACATACGGGCAGTGCCGTACATGTGGCCCTTGGTACATGCGGCCCTCTGTACATGCGGGCAGTGCGGTACATGTGGCCCTTGGTACATGCGGGCAGTGCGGTACATGTGGCCCTCGGTACATGCGCGGGCAGTGCCGTACATGCGGGCAGTGCCGGTACATGCGGGCAGTGCGGTACATGTGGCCCCGGTACATGCGGGCAGTGGCGGTACATGTGGCCCCCGGTACATGCGGGGCAGTGCCGGTACATGTGGCCCTTGGTACATGCGGGGCAGTGCCGGTACATACGGGGCAGTGCCGGTACATGTGGCCCTCGGTACATGCGGGGCAGTGGCGGTACATGTGGCCCCCGGTACATGCGGGGCAGTGCCGGTACATGCGGGGCAGTGCCGGTACATGTGGCCCCCGGTACATGCGGGGCAGTGCCGGTACATGTGGCCCTCGGTACATGCGGGGCAGTGCCGGTACATGCGGGGCAGTGGCGGTACATGTGGCCCTCGGTACATGCGGGGCAGTGGCGGTACATGCGGGGCAGTGCCGGTACATGCGGGGCAGTGCCGGTACATGTGGCCCTCGGTACATGCGGGGCAGTGGCGGTACATGCGGGGCAGTGCCGGTACATGTGGCCCCCGGTACATGCGGGGCAGTGCCGGTACATGCGGGGCAGTGGCGGTACATGCGGCCCTCGGTACATGCGGGGCAGTGCCGGTACATGCGGCCCCCGGTACATGCGGGGCAGTGCCGGTACATGTGGCCCCGGTACATGCGGGGCAGTGGCGGTACATGTGGCCCCCGGTACATGCGGGGCAGTGGCGGTACATGCGGCCCCCGGTACATGCGGGGCAGTGCCGGTACATGTGGCCCCCGGTACATGCGGGGCAGTGCCGGTACATGCGGGGCAGTGCCGGTACATGTGGCCCTCGGTACATGCGGGGCAGTGCCGGTACATGCGGGGCAGTGGCGGTACATGCGGCCCTCGGTACATGCGGGGCAGTGGCGGTACATGCGGGGCAGTGCCGGTACATGCGGGGCAGTGGCGGTACATGCGGGGCAGTGCCGGTACATGCGGGCCCCGGTACATGCGGGGCAGTGCCGGTACATGCGGGGCAGTGGCGGTACATGCGGGGCAGTGGCGGTACATGCGGGGCAGTGCCGGTACATGCGGGGCAGTGCTGGTACCTGTTCCGGCAGGACAAATTAAGCCCTGAATCTAACGTTTAGACGGCTAAAAATGATTTGAGAAAATAATAATTAATAGCAGTTTTTTACGGGTGCTGAGGTGAAATTTAAAAACGTGCTTGTATATTTGTGCTGTGTGTAGCGTTCGTTGTGCAGCCCTGTGTTGTAGAATGACTGACTAATAAATGTACCTTGAACCTTGAATTACTCCCAAAAAAGGCGAAAAGGTCTGATTATAATACCATTAATTATTAATTCTATTATTAATCCAGTAACAGAAATTGTTTATTCGTCCATCATCAGGTTCATAGCAGAAGCTGTGTGTCCGTCACTCTTTGGAGCGGTTTAGTTATTTTATTATTGTTATCATTGTGTAAGTTAAAGAGGGAAATAAAGGTCAGTTCAGTCTTGTTTCGGTGTGTTGCTGCTGGCGCTACATCAGTGCTCAGTACTGTGTGTTTGCTGTTGGTTTGGTGGATCGCAGGTCAGTGATGACGGCTGAAGTGTAGTGATGGCGGGTCACTCTGCTTCTCTTCACCTTCATTATATATTAAACCTGTGTTGTGAAGAGTCCTGTTCATCAGACACACCGAGAAAACCAAACTATGAACCAGATCACGGTGTTGAAGAGGCTGAAATAACAACGGAGACATTTAATTACCAAAGCGGCCTTTAATTCAGAGATATCCGACAGTTTAACACAAACAGAAATATTCATTTAAACTTCATTTCTGTCACATTTTGTTTGTTTTTACAGAAAAACGTCTCCTCTGAGCTGCAGCCGACAGCGCAGCCTGAACACTGGTGAGTCCTCTTCATCTCGTCCTGCACCTCCTCCTCTTCTTCACCTCCTCCTCCTCCAGTTTGATGGTTGTAACACAAAAAGCTGATAATCAATGACTTTCGAAGTATTGATCTGTAGTCGGTTACCACAGCGACAGCTACAGGAGTGAGTTTGACAGCAGACGAAGCTGATGTACACCAGAGCTGTGACTAATCATCATTTTCATTATTGATTAATATGATGATTATTATATTTATGTCTTGCTTCAGTCTTTTTATGTTATTTCATCCTTTGTGAAGCACGTTGTACTGAAACGTTTTGTATGAAGTGTGCTTTACAATAAAGTTT
>CM050852.1:265000-337500 GCA_027580175.1 Siniperca scherzeri
CCGGCCATGCTGTCGTGGCTGGTAAACATGTTGATTCTCAGGCAGGTTCTGAAGCGTCTTTTTTCTCTGGTTTCTAAGTGGATTTATGGACGTTTATTCTGGATGGACATCAGAGATAATGATATTCTCTGCAAGTGTAAGTCACGCTGAATGATTCAATATGTGTTTAATGTCTGTGAGTTCAGATCTGACTGAGTTTGACTCTGAGAAGGAGAGCGATTTTTGATGCATATTGCAGCAATCTATCTCTAATTGTTTTAAAGTATCTTAATATCCTCCCGCTAGTTCAGAGTTCTCATATATATTAATACATGTGAATACATATTCATATTTTCTGTAAAAAGAAAATATAAACATGTGAAGGTGATGTGTTCAAGCTAAAACAAGGTGTTCAGTTGCTCTTTAAAAAGAAACATTTCTAATAGATATTTATACTTTATTCAAGAAGTATTTTATAAAATTATGTAGTATTTTAATAACTGAATGTTCAAAAGAAGAAGTTATCAAAGATTTTAGATGAAATGTTTTACAAGAAAATGTAAAATTAATTAAAAAAATACACACATTAGCTATACATTGCATGTAAAAACATTTTATTTTATTAATATAAGTGTTATATATGTGTGCGTTGTTTTCTAAAATGTTTTTCAAAGGATCAGATATTTTGTGTTATTGCGTTAGCATCACTGTTAGCATTCCTACTGTAGCTTAGCTGTTTTAGCGACTGTTTATTGCGTTAGCGTCCACCTCCTCCTCCCTCCTTTTATTCCTCCATGTTTTTACCTCCATTCTGTCTGTTTTCTCTCTTTACTTTCTGTCACTTTGTCATCCTCCTGTTTCCTTTCACCCTTCTGAAATCAGTTTCTTTGTTTGTTTTACACTTTTATCAACTAAATCCAAAAAGACTCAACTCGACCGGTGACGTCATCCTGACTTTTTCACTTGAAATAACATGAACTTCTCCCCAAAGATTAAAGGACCATTCAGTAGTTTTACATGTTTGAGCCAAATATTTTGCTAAATTGTAAAATTTTCGCGATACATTTTTCACCCAACAAACCCGTCTGCATTTATAACTCACAGTAATTATGATTTAATCGTTTATCATGGGACTAATTTCCATGCAGGTACTTCCTTCTGTGCAGTTCTGTGTCGGCGCCGTTAGCAGGATATATTATGACAAGTTTTTACAACATTCATGTTTGATCATTAATAATCATCCACGTTTATTTAACTCTCAATTTCGCACAATCAAAAAGGCAGAGCTCACTTCTTTTGCCAATGCAAAAAAACCCTAAACAGATGTATATGAAGAATGACAAAAAAATAACAAACTAAACCAAAAACCAAAGTTAGCAGTAAATTAACAAAGGATCTAGCAACACGCACAGCCCTAGAATATAATAAAACTTCATTTGTATGCGCTGTAAAAGAAGGTGAGCATTTGAAAAATCTACACTTGTGTATAATATTTTGCCAAAATCAACAGGTTGTTATACAGAAATTGTGCATTCTTGTCTTTTAAAATAAATCAAAATTTAGAGAAATATCTGGAACAAGCAGGTGGCGAGAGCCAAGTCTTTCCAAAATTTTGCAAACATGCATACATTAAAAAAATGATAGTTCAAAAGATTCAATATTATTTTTACATAACACACATAAAGTACAATTAAAATTGAAGGTGTTTATGCAGTGTCGTATAATGCACAGTTTAAGGACTCAAATGCAGAAGACGAGGAAGGAGGGATTCACGGGCCCGGGGGCTGGCCATGTGCGGAGAGCAACTCATGAGGTCCGCGTCGAAGACCAAACCCCTCTGGAGGCCGGCGGTGAAGGCGGAATCTCTCCAGAGTGGAGAACACTTCCCTCAACTCCCCCACGAGAGAGTCAAGTACTGCCGGGTCCATGACTGGTCGTTCTGTCGTATAATGCGCAGTTTAAGACAACAAGACACAGGTGCAATCAATCAGGGCGGGGCCAACAATCAAAACTGGAGGGAAAGCAAACAAAGACAGGAAGTAAAACCACAAGACACACAAGGGGAGGAGAATACTACAAAATAAAACAGGAAACAAGACAAAACCTCAAACTATGACCTGCAGGAATTCCTTACAGGGTTATATCTCATTTAAAATGTTGAAATGTTCTTATTTGGCTTTGGGTGACAAGGAAAACAATACAATGCCTTTCCTTAGTAGTACTGCCGGATACAATTTTTTAGTCACTGCACCTCTAATGATTTGATTATTACATTTCTTGTCAGTGAATTTGAAGGCATCTGTTGTTAGAGGTGGTCGTATAGCTGCAACCCTTCCTGATGAATTACAGCAGAAGCAACCGCCCTTATAACAAATGAGCAGCTCAAATCATATTACTGAACAAAGCCGCTGTCCACCAGTCCAGATGGCCTTTAGTTTCCACTCATCATTGTACAAAGATTTACCATTCTTAATAATATACCAAATTGGAGTAGAATGTGGAATAAAATAATGTTTAGAAACAATTTTCCAATATTGCAGAACTTGTTGATTTAAAAAGAAGAGTTTGACTGATAACTTAGATAATTGAAAATCACATTTTGATTAAAAATAATCAGTGCCTCCAAGCTTTTTAAAAATCCTTTTAGGAATATGAAACTAAAAACTCAGTATGACATTTTTTAACCATTTAAGTTTCAGTACTGCATTCACCCTCTTCAATAGACTTTAAAATATCCCATTTCTTATGTAATGGTTTTTGTTTTTCCAAATAAAATTTACAAATTTACAGATTTTTAGGAACTGCCAATAAAGAAGCAGGATCATTTAGACAAGAAAGTCCTTCAGTTTTTGATCTACAATATTTAAATTAGGTAAAACAAGTCGTTACTGATTGTTATTGTCTTTTGTCTCTTGTAATTGGAATATTGCACACGGATGAAAAGGGGGATTGTATATGGCCTTTAGTTCACATTTCTGTAAATTCAGATTTAAACCAGAAGCATTAGAAGATATTCCTGTTAATTTCAGAATCTTGGGTAGTTGTTGAGCATTTTTAATAAAAAGGGTGGTATCATCTGCTAATTGACTTATTATCAACTCCTTGTCCAAAAACATTAGATGTTCAATTCCCTTGGTATTTTTGATCCATATAGATAACATTTCAACAAATGTGAGAAACAACAAGGCAGAACAAGGACATCCCTGATGTATTCCCTGTTTAACTGAGAATCTCTTTGTGGAAGTGACACAGAACTAATCATGTCATCATAAAATAATTAACTATATTTCTAACCCCGAAACCAAAACACTGCAAAATAAATGTGGCTTAGTGGCAGAGCGGGTCGTCCACCGATCAGAAGGTCGGCGGTTTGATCCCGGCTTCCCCCAGCGAAGTGCTGTGCCTTTGTGAGTGATCAGTTACTTTGATGAGCAGTTCTGCCGTCACTGTGTGTGTGAATGTGTGTGAATGTGGTGAATGGGGTGAGCTGAAGCGCTTTGAGTAGTCAGAAAGACTAGAAAGGCGCTTTATAAGTACAGTCCAGGACTGTTCAACCATATAAAATGCTTTATAGAATTTTATAGAAATCTAAAAACAAAATGAAACTATCCTCCTCAACCAAATCTTCATAGTCTTAGAGAACCAAAACCAATGTTATATTATTCTGTATTGATCTTCCTGGTAGAAATCACGAGAATCACGACGAGTTTCTGCAATAATATCAGAAATTTCATTTTTAAATCTAGTAAATATTTTATAATCACCATTTAAGAGGGTAATAGGCCTGAGGTTATCAACGTGTCTTATCTTGCTCTGGTTTGGGAAGAAAAATAATTAAACTTTGTCTCTCAGAAGAAAGTAAACGGTTCATTTCTATACATTCTTTAAGTGCCGAACATAATGGATTCCTTCCCAAAGAAAAGGTCAAAGTCAGCTGTTAAACAATCCTGCCCAGGGACCTGAACAGCTGTCCAGTTATTCTATAGTCAAATCAGCATCACATACAAATTTAAAGTTTAAAGTCAAAGAAGGTTGTGAATTTTTCTGAACATATGATGAAGAGTATAAATAAAGTCAAACACGTTTTGAATTGACAGATTCCTCACCATCTACAATTAGAGGTAGTCACCTTTCTTTCTTGTCTGCACTTTAGAAATATACTATACTATATACTAAATATAGAAAAAGGTTCTTCCCCTTTTTCAAGCCACTTACATGTTGATGTAATATATGCTTAAGTCTTCTTAATATAAATATGATCTACGTCAGCTTGTAGCTGCATATGTTTCCCTTCTTCAGACAAATCATTAACACAAGAATAAATATCTTGTGTAATTTTACACTCAGCTTCCTTACAAACTTTACCAACTCATTTCCCGAATTTTATAAAGAACTTACTTTAAATTTAAAGAATTGCCATTTAGCGCCAGCACTGCCTAAGTTGGGATCGTTCATTATTTCAGTTAATAAAGCATAAAACTCTCTCTCTTCTCCTTGTGCTTGAAAAGGTAGGAACTGAATTTCCAATAATCCTGTTTGTAACATTATTTTTTTAGGTTCTAAGACCAATTGAATAAGACAGATGACGTCGTCGTCGTCCTCCAAAATCCATAAACTGGATAATAACTTGTTGATTCTTTGACTTTTTCTTACCAACCCGAGTCCACGATATTATTACTTTCTTTGGTCCAATCACCGCTTTTTCCTTGATGTTCTCGTTTTCTGCTTCCTTGATGCCCTTTAAGCATAGATTCGACCGTCTCTTACTCCGGTTCAGTTCCTGTGCTTTTTCTTTGAGCGTAGAAATTTCTTTCGACAGGGAGGTCGATTCCTTCTCCATAGTCGAGATCCTCAACGTCCTTCACTTCTGGATATTAAAATGAACTGAAACCAAGTGACGTATTGAGAGTTACGGCTCCTTTAGCAGGTAAAATGTCAGTGATGTGTAAGAACATAAGTTTTATTGTGCTGACTGGAAAACAACTGGAACGGTCTGACGGCAGCCAATCAGGTTACAGATGGGGAGGGAAATAACGACTTTGTCCTCCGCCTTTTTATCTTGTTTTGCTTTCAGTGATTTTAACTTATTTCTCTTTTTATTTTTCCTGCTCTCGATTTCCTCTAACTTATCAGTCTTTTTGTTTTTGGTTTAATTTTTTGGGTCGTGTTTCCATCAGTTTAGATTTTTATCTCTCCGTTCCTTCGCCTCCGCCTCCTTCTTTCTCCTGCCTCATTTTTCTGATTTACATCTCCTCCCTCCTCCATCCCTCTACCCTCACCTCCGTCACCATCTGAGCGTGCTCAGTGGTGGCGTGTGTCGCTCCGTGCCGTCGGCCAATCACCTTCCTCTGCTACGTACTGTCCATCACTGCTCTGCGGCCGCTGGCCAATCGGGTAAGAGCGGCTGCCGACTGGCTTCTGATTGGATGAAAGGAAACGGGCAGGGAGGGGAACGACCATACGTCCTCATTTTGTCTTCTTTCCTCCCTTTTCTTCGTTTGGTCTTTCATCTCTTTTCTTCCCCTCTCGTCTCCTCCCTCCTCCCTTTTTCTCCTGTTTCACGCTTTTACCTTCACCTCCTCTTTAAAGCATTTATAATCAATATTTCTCTGTTAATAGTAGATCAGATGTCTCTGTATGATACTGAGTACCTTGAAGATGGCGCCGCGGGTGGCTGCCTCGGTGTGATGCCGCATTGTTTTGTTTGGAAATTCAGTTTTCTGCTGCGATACCCGGAGCTCTTTCGCCGCAGATGAGCTCATGAACATCAGGGGAACCAGGTCAGCGCCCGCGCTCTCACCTTCGCCCATACAGTGAAACGCCGGAGGAGAGGGAAGCATGCCGGTGCGCCCGTGCGTCTCCGCCGGCTCGGACTTCGCACGCCGTTACTGGGAATATTTCTTGCCAACATGCGCTCACTGTGCAACAAACGGGATGAACCTCAGCTACGGCGGAGGAGGCTTTTAGAGCAGCTGATGCTAACATTAAGAGGCAAACACTAAAGGATAGTTTCAGGTTTTTTGAAGTCTATAACCTTTATTCCAGTCACGGGTAAAAGCCCAAACCTATCCTTTAGTGTTTGCCTCATAATGATAGCATTAACTGCCAGACTAACATTAGGAAGCTAGTGTTAGCGGGCTAGCGTGGCAGCTAACAATGAAAATAAACAAACGATTTTAAAAAGACTGAACTTGCCCGGCGTTTGGACTGCTGTCCTTCACAAGACCGTCAATAAAATCCGTCTTGAGGTTTCTTTGCGTTGCGCGACAATTTCTCATCTCCACCGAGTTTTCTGCTCCTTTTCCCGCCGTCACTGAGCAGCGCGGCGACATGACACAGAAGCAACACCTGATTGGTCCTCTTGTGTGCATTCGAAGTGCTGATTGGCTCACAAGTAGAACCTTATAGAACCAAGTTAGAGTTTCACTTTGGAGATAAAACCTTTTTGTTTGCTAAATAAAAAGTCCAAAAATACATACAACTTAAAAACACACCTTACATGATGTTAATAAGTCGTCACAGAGTAAGAATATGTGAATAACTCAATTTGGACAAAAACGTCAGATAGAACCGTTAGCTTAGCCCCCGTAGCAAGAGCTAGACCCGGTGCACGTTACCATTAGGCAAGGCAAGCAACTGCCAGGTGCCCTATAGATTTATTATGATGTTTAGATATGAAACATATAAAATAATGTGACGATTGTAACTCGCAGACGAGCACACCACACACTTTTTGTTAAGGACACTGAGTCTCAGGTGTTTAAACATCCAGGTAACACGCTATTTAACACGTCAAACTCAAACAGAAATATCACAGTGCGTTCATTAAGAGAAAACGAGGGAAAGTAAGAAGTCCTTACTAGCAGAGTTACTCCTTTCACCCCGACACTCATGAAAACAAAGATAATGCGGATAAAGCAGCTCTGTGCTGCGTTCATGTGCCCTCTGGAAACTGTGGTACTCACAGTATTAATGACGGTATTCAGTAAAACCAGTTTACCTCCTCACCTTCTCCTCCTTTTCTGATTTACTTCATTTTCTCTGCTGTCTTCTTCTTCTCGTTATCCTTTTCTACTTTGACTTTATCTCTTACTTCCTGTTTCATCCTGCTTCCTCCATCTCTCTCCTCCTTTTCTCCTCTCAGACCTCTCTCTTTCGCCGCCTTCTTCATTTTCTGCAAAAGTTGAATTTTCTTGAACAGATAAATAAAATATTCCAGTAAAAGTCTTCTTCTACTGAAAGCCAGATAATAATGATTAACATGTAGTTTCCTGTTTGGTGCTGCAGGTGGCGTTGTACCGCTCCTTCCCGACTCGCCTCCTCTCTCGGGCCTGGGGTCGTCTGAACGGGGTGGAGCTCCCCACCTGGCTCCGAAAACCTGTCTACTCCCTCTACATCTGGACCTTCGGGGTCAACATGCAGGTCAGGACAAACTTTTATTTTGTACTTTCTATTTTTAAACTTTTTTTAAATTTATATTTTTAATTTAAATTGAACACAAAACATGTAGCATGTAGTGTGTGTTGATGTGTTCATTAGTTAACAGACAGGCAGGTACAGTTCATCAAAACAATGGAAGAAAACAACATTAAATCCACTTCTTTCAGTTAGTAAATTATATGTACAGTCACTTTATTACACCATCCAGTGATCCTGGTCCCATTTTATGCTGTTTATTACAACAGAAGTTATTTTACTTTTTCCAGAGAAGATCCCGCAGTTCTGTCCGCTAGACGATGCTGCGACACGCCTTCACACTTCCACCTGTAAGCTTAGTGTTTTTATGGCTTATTTATTTCTTGCCTACCGTTCATTCACATCCACCTCTACTACCTCTCCTCGCTAAGCTAACGTAAGCTAACGTAAGCTAACGTAAGCTAGCAGTTCAAACAGCTCCGAACCTCCGTCTGTCAGTGAAGGTGGAGACTGAAGTCACTTTCACTGCTTTCAATTTCTGTCAGTAAAACAGACGCTTCGGGTCATGAGAGCGAAGCACGAGGCGTTCACAGCCGTTAAAACATCAGTTACATGTGTAGCTACGGCTCTGAGGGATCATCAGATGTTATTTTAGACACTAAAACATCTGAAAACATCTGAACGCGAGTCGTTACCGGCAGGAACAGACGTTATATCGAGAAACAGCTATGAGTTCAACATTTCACTTTAATGTGAAGCATAAATACTAAACCCAGTAAGACCAGGACTGTACTGACACCTGCACTGATCCACATGGCCCACCTGCACTGATCCACATGGTCCACCTGCACTGATCCACATGGCCCACCTGCACTGGTCCTGATCCACATGGCCCACCTGCACTGATCCACATGGTCCACCTGCACTGATCCACATGGCCCACCTGCACTGATCCACATGGCCCACCTGCACTGGTCCTGATCCACATGGTCCACCTGCACTGATCCACATGGCCCACCTGCACTGGTCCTGATCCACATGGCCCACCTGCACTGGTCCACATGGCCCACCTGTACTGGTCCTGATCCACATGGTCCACCTGCACTGATCCACATGGCCCACCTGCACTGATCCACATGGCCCACCTGCACTGATCCACATGGTCCACCTGTACTGATCCTGATCCACATGGCCCACCTGTACTGATCCACATGGCCCACCTGCACTGGTCCTGATCCACATGGCCCACCTGCACTGATCCACATGGTCCACCTGCACTGATCCACATGGCCCACCTGCACTGATCCTGATCCACATGGTCCACCTGTACTGATCCACATGGTCCACCTGCACTGATCCACATGGTCCACCTGTACTGATCCACATGGCCCACCTGTACTGATCCTGATCCACATGGTCCACCTGTACTGATCCACATGGTCCACCTGTACTGGTACTGATCCACATGGCCCACCTGCACTGATCCACATGGCCCACCTGTACTGATCCTGATCCACATGGTCCACCTGCACTGATCCACATGGCCCACCTGTACTGATCCACATGGCCCACCTGCACTGATCCTGATCCACATGGTCCACCTGCACTGATCCACATGGCCCACCTGTACTGATCCACATGGCCCTCCTGCACTGATCCTGATCCACATGGCCCACCTGTACTGATCCACATGGCCCACCTGTACTGGTCCTGATCCACATGGCCCACCTGCACTGATCCTGATCCACATGGCCCACCTGCACTGATCCACATGGCCCACCTGTACTGATCCACATGGCCCACCTGTACTGGTCCTGATCCACATGGTCCACCTGTACTGATCCACATGGCCCACCTGTACTGGTCCTGATCCACATGGCCCACCTGCACTGATCCTGATCCACATGGCCCACCTGTACTGATCCACATGGCCCACCTGTACTGGTCCACATGGCCCACCTGCACTGGTCCACATGGCCCACCTGTACTGGTCCTGATCCACATGGCCCACCTGCACTGATCCTGATCCACATGGCCCACCTGCACTGATCCACATGGCCCACCTGCACTGATCCTGATCCACATGGCCCACCTGTACTGATCCACACCTCCTTCACCAACAAACTGGTTTTGTTATTTTTTATATTTTTGTTTCTTTGTGTTGTTTATTTTTAAATATTCTGTTATTACATTTTTGAGATTCGTTTTTTTGACGATCACGCGTGTTTCTGTCTCTCTCTGTGTCGTCCAATAGGAGGCAGCGGTGGAGGATTTACATCACTACAGGAATCTGGGTGAATTTTTCCGTCGACGTCTCAAACCTGCAGTCCGACCGCTCTGCGCCTCCTCCTGTCTGGTAACACTCTTCTTCTTCTTCTTCTTCTTCTTCTTCTTCTTCTTCTTCTTCTTCTTCTTCTTCTTCTTTTCGTCATCTTTTCCAGAACAAGGTTTTTATTTTTATATTTCTTTTTTATAGACTTTCTGTCTGTTTGTCTCTTTAAATTTATTTTATCAAATTTATTTATTTAAATTTTGAAAGATTGTCATTATTTCTGTACATTTATTGTTACTCTTTGATAAGTTACGTTACGTCTGCGTAACGACTTGTTTAGGACTCAAAAGACAAAAGATCGTAAGTTGGACCTGCTGGTGTGGACTTGACGACTTGAGAGTTGAGAGTTTATTGTTCCAGGTTTGAATTTTGTCTCTTCTGTCTGCAGATCTCTCCGGCTGATGGGAGGATCCTCCACTTTGGTCGGGTAAAGAACTCGGAGGTGGAGCAGGTGAAGGGGGTCACCTACAGTCTGGAGAGCTTCCTGGGTCCACAGAAGAGGCAGGGCAACAGTAAGACCGCGGCCACTCCGCCCCAACCCATGTGACATAACAAAGCCATTATAAATCTGTTCAAGCACCCCAAACAGAACAAAAGCATGAAGCTTATTTATAATAAATAATAATGTATCAATCAGTCAATCATTTATTGATGACCACACGACCGAGGTCGGTGTAATTTGCTTTCGGTACAGCATGGCGGGTAGGCTCAAACCAATATCAACAATTCAATTCAGCTTTATTTATACGGCGCCAGCTCATAACAGACGTTATCTCACCGCACGTTTCCTACAGAGCCGGTCCAGACCGAACTCTTTATAATATTAATTACAGAGACCCAACAAATCCCACCATGAGCACTTGGCCACAGCGGCAAGGAAACACTTCCTTTAAGAGGCAGAAACCTGGAGCAGAACCAGACTCAGGGGGGGCGGCCATCGGGGGGGGGGGACACAATGACTACACAACAGACAACATTCACATGACTGATACAGGAGTTTTAAGTGCAGCTACGTCTGTCAGGGTGAGTGAGCAGCGTTCAGAGTCCTTATTGCAGTGGGAAAATACTGTTTTTAAAACGGGATGGGACCTTTGGTGCCTCCTAGAGGGCATCAGCTGCAAGAGGTGGTGAGCAGGGTGAGAGGGGTCGGAGGTTATTATTTTCGGTCTTGTGATTCAGCTGACGGGAGGGAGGGTGCCAGTAATCTAAAGGGTCCGTGCTGCCGTACCAAACTGTTGATGAGGTGAGTTTGCTCCCCATGACGTCTGTGGAAAACTGGACGAGGAGGCTTTGATTTACTTATTTAAAAAAAAAAAACATTCATGATTTGTAGCCAGGCTAACAGAGAGTCAGCCTATTGAACCATGTATTCCTATAACCCTCAGTAGCAACGACTTCATGAGCTTCTTTAATAATAAAATTTAACTATTAGAGAAAAGATTCATCACGTCCTGCCTTCAACCGGTGCCGACTTATCTTCAAACACAGGAACCTTAGAAACAGCTGTAAACCTGATGTATATTTTGACTGCTTTGCTCCTGTCGACCTTCTTCAACTAATTTTAATGATTAATTCATCTAAGCCATCAACCTGTCTCTTAGACCCCATTCCAACTAGGCTGCTTAAAGACGTTTTACCCTTAGTTAGCACTTCTTTACTGGATATGATCAGTCTGTCTTTATTAACAGGCTATGTACCACAGTCCTTTAAAGTAGCTGTAATTAAACCTCTTCTTAAAAAGCCCACTCTTGATCCAGGGGTTTCAGCCAACTATAGACCTATATCTAACCTTCCCTTTCTCTCTAAGATCCTCGAGAAAGCAGTCGCCAATCAGTTGTGTGACTTTCTAAATAACAATAGTTTATTTGAGGATTTTCAGTCAGGGTTTAGAGTGCATCATAGCACAGAGACAGCACTGGTGAAAATTACAAATGACCTTTTAATTGCATCAGACAGTGGACTTGTCTCTGTACTTGTCTTGTTAGATCTTAGTGCTGCGTTCGACACCATTGACCATCACATCCTATTACAGAGACTGGAACATGTAATTGGCATTAAAGGAGCCGCACTAAGCTGGTTTAAATCCTATCTATCAGATCGATCTCAGTTTGTACATGTTAACGGTGAGTCCTCCGTGCACGCCAAAGTTAGTCATGGAGTTCCACAAGGTTCTGTGCTTGGACCGATTCTATTCACCTTATATATGCTTCCTCTAGGCAATATTATTAGGAAACACTCCATAAACTTTCATTGTTATGCAGATGATACCCAATTATATCTATCGATCGAGCCAGATGAAACTAACCAGTTAGCTAAACTTCAGGCATGCCTTAAGGACATAAAGACCTGGATGACCTGCAACTTTCTGATGTTAAACTCTGACAAAACTGAAGTTATTGTACTTGGCCCCAAACACCTCCGAGACACATTATCTAAAGATATAGTTGCTCTAGATGGCATTGCCCTGGCCTCCAGCAGCACCGTAAGGAACCTCGGAGTTATCTTTGATCAGGATTTATCCTTTAACTCCCACATGAAACAAACTTCAAGGACTGCCTTCTTTCACCTACGTAACATTGCAAAAATCAGGTACATCCTGTCTCAAAATGATGCCGAAAAACTAGTCCATGCATTTGTTACTTCTAGGCTGGACTACTGCAGTTCCTTATTATCCGGCTGCCTGAATAAATCCCTTAAGACTCTCCAGTTGATCCAGAACGCTGCAGCACGTGTACTGACAAGAACCAGGAAAAGAGATCATATTTCTCCAATATTAGCTTCTCTGCACTGGCTCCCTGTAAAATCCAGAATAGAGTTTAAAATCCTTCTCCTCACCTACAAAGCTCTTAATGGTCAGGCACCATCGTATCTTAAAGATCTCATAATACCTTATTACCCGACTAGGACACTGCGCTCCCAGGATGCAGGTTACTGGTGGCTCCTAGAGTCTCCAAAAGTAGACCGGGAGCCAGAGCCTTCAGGTATCAAGCTCCTCTCCTGTGGAACCAGGTCCCAGTTTGGGTTCGGGAGGCAGACACCATCTCCACATTTAAGAGTAGGCTTAAGACTTTCCTCTGTGATAAAGCTTATAGTTAGGGCTGGCTCAGGTGAGTCCTGAACCATCCCTTAGTTAAGCTGCTATAGGCCTAGACTGCCGGAGACTTCCCATGATGCACCTCTCCTCCTCTCCCTCTCCGTCTGTATGCATTTTTATCCCGTTACTGCATGTTACTAACTCGACTTTAAAATTAATATTACCATTACGTTATTGCTATTTTAAAATTCTAGGTGGTATTTGCATTGTGCTTCACTCCCCCTCTCTCTCTGATGGCCGCCCCCCCTGAGTCTGGTTCTGCTCGAGGTTTCTGCCTCTTAAAGGAAGTGTTTCCTTGCCACTGTGGCCAAGTGCTCATGGTGGATTTGTTGAGTCTCTGTAAATAATATTATAAAGAGTTCGGTCTGGACCTGCTCTGTAGGAAAAGATGAGATAACGTCTGTTATGAACTGGCGCTATATAAATAAAATTGAATTGCAAATTTACTGAACTAACTGACTGTTTAAAACTTTAAAACGGCACTAAATGGAGGGCGGATAATGACCTGTTCGGAACTCAAGACACAAACTTTGGGACTTGGACGTGACCCGGGACTTACGTGCCTTGATTTGGGACTATAAGTCTGGAGAACTTGGGGTCCACAACCTGTTGAAGATTGATTCCGTCCTCATGTCTCTTTCTTTAGAGTCCTCGTCGTCCTTCAGGGACCTCCTCTTGTCGTCTCCTGATCACGATCTATTCCACGTCGTGGTCTACCTGGCTCCAGGTGACTATCACTGTTTCCATTCACCCACAGACTGGAGGGTGGAGCTTCGACGTCACTTCCCAGGTGAGAGTCTGTTCATCTGGTCACCTGTCTGATTTCTGCTCTCTACCTGCTCTTCATTTCTCTCTCTCTCTCCTCGTTAGGCTCGTTAATGTCGGTTAACCCGGGCGTGGCTCGTTTGGTCAAAGAGCTCTTCTGCCTTAACGAGCGTGTGGCGCTCACCGGCCAATGGCAGCACGGCTTCTTCTCGTTAACGGCGGTCGGAGCCACAAACGTCGGCTCCATCAGGGTTTACTTCGACCAGGTGAGGAGTTTTAGTTTTTACTATTTCTACTTTAATAGAACTTCGTACCTCTGTTGTTTACTTTAAGGCTTTTTGATCCTTTTTTATTCTTGTAGGTTTTTATAGCTGAATTATTTTCTATATTTTAAATGTCATAAACATTTTTATGTTAGTTTACCAGTTAGCAGCAGCAGCGTCTCTCTTTTGTTTTTCACCATCTTTTGTCTTGTAATTGGATGCGTTGTTAGCAGTCAGCAGTATTTTGTTCTATTTTACAATCAGTCTGTTAATCAGAGTAATTAATAACAAATATTTCCTAAATATATAATAAGTTTGTATTGTTTTTGTGTTTCGTCCTCAGGAGCTTCAGACCAACGCTCCTCGCTACAGTAAAGGCTCCTTTCACGACCGCAGATATGTTGCCATCGGCGACCAGGTGTTGAAGGCGGCAGGTGAAGGGGACCTAGTCTCAGTTGACGGAGGGGGCGTGGCCTTACAGAAGGGGGCGGCAGTGGGGGAGTTTAACCTCGGCTCCACCATCGTTCTACTGTTCGAAGCTCCGAAAGACTTCAGCTTCAACCTGCAGCCGGGACAGCGAATCAGAGTGGGAGAGGGGCTCGGCAGCCTTTGATTGGCCGAGCTGCAGACTAAGGGGGAGGGGCCTGATGACGAGGAACTGCTGGGGACTGATGAAAGTTAGACTGATTTTAAGAATTTAAGGCATTGTGGGAAATTTTCTCTGTAACAAAGAAGCTGTGGAGGACCTAAAGATGTTTTTAAGACAAGGACTCAAACTCCCAGAATGCCTTGTGCCTCATGAAGTGGAAAATGCCAAACCTCTCTCTATATATCTTTTTTTCTATTCTGTCTCAATTTCGCTCGCCCAGAAACTGAACCAACACACTAAAGTATTCCTTTAAAATCACCAAAAACAAAAAACAAAGCATTCAGATTATATTTAACAAACTAATATTATATTTTTCATTAACATAAAAATAATGAAGTCAAACATTCTGGTAAAGTTCAGATTCAAATTTACACAAAGTGAAATAAAAAGTTCCACCGTCCAATGAAACAGTTTGAATGTTTGAAGCTTAATTGTTAAAACGTTATTTCTGTTTTGAACCAGTCAGAGACAAATCTGAAGCAGCCGATTGGTGGAAACCCAACAGGATGTCTGTGATTGGTCAAAAAGAAACAATGATGTTAATAATAATTAGTTCCTCCTTTTTTGTTGTTGTTAAATTGTGACCAAGCAAAAGAAAAGGTGACGTGTCTCATTAACACCTGAATGCTAACAGCTTCATCAGCTTCTCTACTTTTGTAAAATATATAATTATAAATAAATATTTCTTTCTCAGTAGCTTTGTCTTTATTCCACTCATAATACAATTATTAATAATATTATTATATATTAGTACAGTTGCTCGTGTACATATGTACACATTATTAATACTCTGAAAGGGGCCATTGTTTGCATAATGAGTACTTTCACGTCTGATACTTTCTCTGATGATACTCTTCTTTCACCATCTTTTAAGTATATAAGTATATATAATATAGTATTATATCATACTGTATTTTTACAGTGTGGTATTACTGAATGATCAGAGTCCTTCTTCCACCACTGATATTATCTATAATATTAATATATACAACAATATATAATATTACAATTAATACAATATTAAACAATAATTGACATATTTTATATATTTTCTTCGTCTCATTGTTTTTCAGTTTAGTTTTTGATTGTTTTCAATTTGAATAGATTTTTAAAGAATATCTAATTTACGTTCTCGCTTCTAAATTTGATTAAATTATTAAACTCAGGACTTCAGTAACACATTACATGTTTATTATATTTGTGTATCGTAAAGTTTGTACATCGTCAGTCAGATCAGAATAATTTTACCAACCCGAAGGGAGAACTAAAGTCAGGACACCCATTGGTCGGTGCTAGCCCCGCCCCGGGCAGCAGAACCAGCAGCACAGCCAATAGGACGGCAGTGGGCAACAGTTGCCGTAGCGATGGAAGCGCGGCTCAGCCAGACCTCCGTGAGACCAACCGTCATCGGTTACCTCCTTCCCCAGCCACAGTTTCCCGTCCTGGGCCGCGTCTCCAGCCGGAGCCCCCTCCCTGCGGCCGGAGCTCCAGGAGGACAGGGAGCAGGAGGAGGTGCAGGTCTGCTGGGCCTTCACTCCCAGGAAGGAGGCCAAGTCCAGGTCCAGACCTGTTGCTCCTCCTCTGGGCCGAGGCGTGTTCTGTCGACACTGCGGACATGGGATCCACACCTGGAGGGGAGGAGACAAACGCACAGGTTTTTTATTTTGGCAGCTGACTCGTGAACTCATTACTATTTAAAATTAAATTTCAGCTGCTTTCATCGCGTCCACTTTCTCTGCCACTTCAGCGGTTTCTAATGTTTCAACGCTTACCTTAGCTTCAGTCTTTAAGTCATTTAATGGGAATCACAACATGTTAGTCTGATGACTTTAACAGCAGAACAACTCAGGTGTTGATGATGTCATCAGTCACCTGTTCGTTGATGACGGTGTCCAGTCTCTTCAGACACGCCTGGCAGAAGGCGTGGCCACAGTGGAGTCGCCGCGGCAACCGCGTCGCCAGGTCGTAGCTGCCGAAGCACACGATGCAGACCAGGTCCTGCCTCCTCAGTGACATCATCGTCTCCACGGCAACAGAGGAGGGGGGAGGGGGGAGGGGCTGACAGGTCACTTCCTCCTCCTCCTCTTCTTCTTTTTGTCTGTCGTCCGACATCTTGTTCTGATAAATATTAATATAACGTAACAAAATGTAACATTTGAAATGTTTATTATTAGTTTAGCTGTAAGAAGCCTTAACGAGTTCGTTACACGTTAGAACGGTTATTTGCGTTTCCACTGTGAAAAGTTGTGGATGGTACCAACAGAACCGCTCCGAGCGAGCTGAGCTGAGACTACAAGGCGGAGTTAAAACACTGCAGACCTCTGATTGGTCAGAGAGGATGGTTGAGTTACCGAGAGCGCGAGCAGCAGACAATAAATGGTTAATAAATGCTGCAGCTTCTCAAGACCAAGTAAAGTCTCGAAAGTCGAAAGACTTAGCTACGACTTAGCTCCGAGTTAGCTCCGAGTTAGCTCCGAGTTAGCTACAACTTAGCTCCGAGTTAGCTACAACTTAGCAACGAGTTAGCTACGACTTAGCTCCAAGTTAGCTCCGAGTTAGCTCAGAGTTAGCTACAACTTAGCTCAGAGTTAGCTACAACTTAGCTCCGAGTTAGCTACGACTTAGCTCTGAGTTAGCTACGACTTAGCTATGACTTAGCTCCAAGTTAGCTCCGCGTTAGCTACAAGTTAGCTCCGAGTTAGCTCCGAGTTAGCTACGACTTAGCTACGACTTAGCTCCGAGTTAGCTACGACTTAGCTCCGAGTTAGCTCTGAGTTAGCTACGAGTTAGCTACGACTTAGCTACGAGTTAGCTCCGAGTTAGCTACGAGTTAGCTCCGAGTTAGCACCGAGTTAGCTCGTGTTTGCGTGGTCGTTTAAAGGAAACTGCTGAGGAATCAGTAATGTGATTACATTGAACACTTTAATGTCACGTCACTCTGTCTCCACTTCCTGTTTTTGTTGATAGAAATCGTCCAA
Organism: Siniperca scherzeri; assembly: GCA_027580175.1. Lineage (NCBI taxonomy): Eukaryota > Metazoa > Chordata > Actinopteri > Centrarchiformes > Sinipercidae > Siniperca > Siniperca scherzeri. The sequence goes on from CM050852.1 coordinate 282,477, forward strand.
TCAGATGGTCAGACTCGGTTCCTGTCAGACAGCAGGAGGCCACGCCTCTTCATTCACAGAAAAACAGATTTTTACCTGCTGCACTCTGATTGGACAGATTTTTAAAGGAAACAGGAACTTACCTGGATATTCTTCTTCCTGTTTCTTCACATCACATCTTCCTCCTTTTTATTCCTTCTCTTCTTCTTCTTGTTTATTGTTGTTTACACTTCTCCTTCCTCCTCTCTTCTTCTTTCTTTTTGTCCTCCAGTTTTTCTTCCTGACTTTTATTCCAGTTTTCTCTCTCCGCTCATCCTCTTTTCCTTTGTTGTGTGTTCACTTTGTCGCTTCCTTTCTTCTTCTCCTCTTTATTATCTCGTTCTCTCTGCCGTCCTCTCTTCGTCTTTCACTCCGTCATTTCCTCCAGTTTTTCTTTTATTCCGGTTGAGTTTTGTTTTGTTCTTCTTTTGTCGTTTATTCTTCCTCTTGTTTTTCTTTCTTCTTCTTTGTTGGTTTTCTCCTCTCAGTTGTTTGTCTTTTCTTTTTGTTTTTCCTCACCTCTTCCTCTCCTCTCCTTTTCTTTCATCTCTTCTTCTCTATCTTGTCGTTCTGTCGCTCCTCTTCGTTCCCTCTTCTCTGTTCGTTCTCGTCGTTCTTTCTGCTTCAGACGGCGAGAAAGAGAGAGAGTCACTTCATCAATAATTCAGCGTCGCTCGGCCGACAGCAGACGGACTGAATGTCTCTTTATCATTAAACAGTTATTATTTATACTGTACATAAACACGTTATTCCATAAACCTGCATGAATCACTTTTACTCATCATATTTAATGTCTTTCTAACCTTTAAAATATTCAATATTTTCATATGAATCCAGTCAGACACAAAATATAAAAGAAACAAAACTCAAATATACAAAAACTAAATGTACAAACGTTTAAACACACAGAAATACAACAAAAACATCATCTAAAATATTTCCTGTAAAATGTATAAATTAGATTTATAAAATCAAAAACAAACAACAAATATAACAAAAACAATGGTTTAAACACCAAATTATGAACATTAATATCTGTTTAAAAAAGTGACAGAACATAAATCAATAACCTGTCAATAACTGCAAATAATACATTTAATACACAGTATAACATATAATAAAATGATATTTTTAAAGTTTATTGATAAATAATCTGCGCTGTAACCTGATCAGCCAATAGAAAGTGGAGCTGCTCTCAGGTTTCCATTGGCCGCTGGTGTCAGCCTATCAGGTTACAGCTCAGTGTGGACTGGCTGAGGTCGCCTAGCAACAGAGAGAGACTCGCATTTATTAGGAGTTGATCTTTTTAACAAAGATAGAAACGAATAAAACACATCGCGTTCAGCTGTCGTTAAAGCGACCAGCGTCACGAGGAGGCGATCACCGGATCCAGTTCACGTTCAGTTCTGCGTGTTTCCCACGTTGTTTGTAGTTTAGGAACCGAGATCGTGCGTCGGACGGCAGCAGGAAGTGAAGACGACGCTCAGAATCAGAAACACTTTATTGATCCCCGACTGGGAAACTCTCTGTTACAGCAGCTCGCCGTCACGTCACACAGGAACAGAAGCACTGAGCAACAAATAAACACCCACCTGGACAAGCCGGCGAGCCTGGGGCCCCTCAGGGGACTGTCCTCTCTCTCTGGGCCCCTCAGGGGACTGTCCCCTCTCTTCCTGGGGCCCCTCAGGGGACTGTCCTCTCCCTGGGGCCCCTCAGGGGACTGTCCTCTCTTCCTGGGGCCCCTCAGGGGACTGTCCTCTCTTCCTGGGGCCCCTCAGGGGACTGTCCTCTCTCCCTGGGCCCCTCAGGAGACTGTCCTCTCTTCCTGGGGCCCCTCAGGGGACTGTCCTCTCTTCCTGGGGCCCCTCAGGGGACTGTCCTCTCCCTGGGGCCCCTCAGGGGACTGTCCCCTCTCCCTGGGCCCCTCAGGGGACTGTCCTCTCTCTCTGGGCCCCTCAGGGGACTGTCCTCTCTCTCTCGGGCCCTCAGGGGACTGTCCCCTCTCTCTGGCCCCTCAGGGGACTGTCCTCTCTCTTCCTGGGGCCCCTCAGGAGACTGTCCTCTCTCCTGGGGCCCCTCAGGGGACTGTCCTCTCTTCCTGGGGCCCCTCAGGGGACTGTCCTCTCTCCCTGGGGCCCCTCAGGGGACTGTCCTCTCTCCTGGGGCCCCTCAGGGGACTATCCACCACACAGAGTCCTGCCACCTTCAGAAGTTTTCTGATGACTCTGCTGTGGTGGGATGTATCAGCGGTGGTGATGAGACGGAGTACAGGGCTGTGGTGGGGAACTTTGTCTCATGGTGCGAGCAGAACCATCTGCAGCTCAACGCGACAAAGTCTAAGGAGCTGATTGTGGATCTACGGAGGGCCGAGGCACCAGTGACCCCGGTTTCTATCCAGGGGGTCAGTGTGGACACTGTGGAGGATTACAAGTACCTGGGAGTCCACATGGACAACAAACTGGACTGGACCAAGAACACTCAGGCTGTTTACAGGAAGGGCCGGAGCCGCCTCTGTTTCCTGAGGAGGCTGAGGTCCTTCAACATCTGCCGGACGATGCTGAGGATGTTTTATGAGTCTGTGGCGGCCGGTGCTGTCCTGTATGCTGTTGCATGCTGGGGCAGCAGGCTGAGGGTAGCGGACGCCAACAGACTCAACAAACTGATCCGTAAGGCCGGTGACATCGTGGGGGCGGAGCTGGACTCTCTGGCGGTGGTGTCAGAGAGGAGGATGCTGGGTAAACTACACGCCATCTTGGACAGCGTCTCCCACCCGCTCCATGACGCGCTGGTCAAGCAAAGGGCCGGCAGCAGGATGAGGGACGCTGATGGGCGAGTCAGAGACATCAGAGACGTTAAAATCGGTTTGTGAAGATGTTTTTTAAATATAATCTCTCAGAAGGAGCCCGTCCTCAGGGAGGGAGACCAGAGACCAGAGACCAGAGACCAGAGACCGTGGACCCGGATCGTCCTTCAGTCTTTGAGGTTTCAGAAGAAGCAGATTAGAAAGAGGAATCTTTGTCAGTGGATGAAGCAAACGAGGAAGAAGCTTCATTTTCAGAGTAATTTGATTTATTTAGTTAATATTCTTCTGAAGAGACAGAAATCTCAGAACTCATAAATAATAGAAATAATATGCGGCCGCAGTTCAAACATGTAAACACTTTAAATCACGTGTTTGAAAAGACTTTATTTCAGCAGAAACTCAAAGAACTCATCCACCAAACTCTTCACGTTTTACAGCAAATTAACAGTTTGATTTTAATATTTTCTGATTTGATTCCACAGATTATTCTGTGTCGTTTTATCTCGATATTTATACTTTAAAAACTCCTTCACACTAAAATGTTCAAAGTCATCGTCATGAAAAAATATAAATACTTTACGGAAACTTTCCAACACTTCCTGAAACACCAGATGAACTCGTGAGGAAAATGTGGATAAAATATAAAATATATCTAAAATACAAAACCAGTTGTTCGTGAGCAGAATGTGTTCGAATGATCATTGTATTCCTGCTTAGAGGAATAATATCACTTCATATTAAAAATACTCTAAAAGTATCAAACAGCTAAATGAATTTCATCACTTTATAAAACTTCATTTTACAGACATTTCGTCATTTTCTGATCTTAAGAAACAAAAACGTGTTCAAGTTTCCTGATGACGTCTTTAATATATTAGATGTTTATAATCTGCTATTATTAATGCTCTTTAAGCTGATTAATTGTAAAAAATGTGAAAAACAAACCTTAAGAGCAGATTTTCCAATAATAAATCAATAATAATTGATTTTATGTTACAAACCTGTAAAATAAAATGTGATGTCACAAACTGCATCAAAGCAACTCGTCATCTGGTGTCGTCGTCACGGCAACCGCAGAGAAATTTCACTTCCGCAGCGGCCATTTTGTGTCTAATCACCTGTTCAGTTTTATTGATTTATGTATCAAATCATGACAGAAGTTTTCCTACAGAGCGAACGAACATTTATTCATGTTAACGTGAAACATCAGCAAGAAAACCCAACAAATAAATAATAATAATCATCTGTCAGTTAAATAAAAACATATATAAATATATTTTATTCAGTAATCTTTTCATTGATCCCACGTCCACATTTGAAATCCCAGTTTAACAGTTTGTTGTTGTTATTATTTATTTTAAATCTCGTCTCATGGTTCTCTTGCCTGGCCGTGTCCAGTCAGTGGGAATTTCTAAGTAAGTGGACCTTGAGTTTAGAATTGTTGTTCAAAATTAATTAAAATTCAATTTGTAGTTTTTAAATTTTGAGCTGGTTAGACACACAAAATGGCCGCCACTGAGGAAACTTCCATGACCTTTCCTTCTTCTGTAGTTTTTAATATTTCTCTGTTCTTTCTTCTTCTTCTTCACTTCCTCCGTTGCTTCCTTGTTTCCCCGGTGAAAGGAAGGAAACATCAACTTAAGAAAACAGGAAATAAATAAATCCAAGCCAATCACAGTCCTCCTGCTACTGTGACATCACTTCCTGCTCCTGCAGCGGTAGCAGCAGACGCGGCACCTCCTCCTCCTCCTCGCCGGCTTCCTTCACCATATATGGCGGTGGGGGGGCGGAGCTCGACACGCCGTACGGGTTCCCATCGGTACTGCTCATAGCCACCGGATTGGCTATCACCGTGGCGACGTCATCCGAGGGGCGGAGCTTCGCCCGGGGGATGGTCACCTCACCGTAGGGGTTGTCAAGGGAGACCTTGATGTTTGAAGACATGGCGAAGCGTCACAGGATCGAAGAGCTAATCAATCAATCAATCAATCAATCAGACAGCAGTCCAATCAGAAGACAGGAGGCCGTCAGGGCGAGAGAGCTATGTGGAGAAAAGAGAGAGAGAATGATTAACTGTGGGAGGAGGAGGAGGAGGGAGGAGGGAGGAGGAGGAGGGAGGAGGAGGAAGAGTAAGAGGAGGAGGAGGAGGAGGAGGAGGAGGAGGAGGAGGAGTAAGAGGAGGAGGAGGAGGAGGAGGAGGAGGAGGAGGAAGAGTAAGAGGAGGAGGGAGGAGGAGGAGGAGGAGGAGGAGGAGGAGGAGGAGTAAGAGGAGGAGGGAGGAGGGAGGAGGAGGCAGGAGGAGGAGGAGGAGGAGGGAGGAGGAGGGAGGAGGAGGAGGAGGAGAGAGGAGGAGGAGGAGGAGGAGGAAGGAGGAGGAAAGGAAGGAAAGGAGGAAGGAGGAAGGAAAGGAGGAGAGGTAAGGAAAGGAGGAGGGAGGTAAGGAAAGGAGGAGGTAGTAAAGGAGGAGGAAGGAAAGGAGGTAAGGAAAGGAGGAGGTAGTAAAGGAAAGGAGGAAGGAGGAAAGGAAAGGAGGTAAGGAAAGGAGGAGAGAGGAAAGAAAAGGAGGAGGGAGGTAAGGAAAGCAGGAGGTAGTAAAGGAGAGAGGAAGAGAGAGGAAAGGAAAGGAGGTAAGGAAAGGAGGAGAGAGGAAAGAAAAGGAGGAGGGAGGTAAGGAAAGCAGGAGGTAGTAAAGGAGAGAGGAAAGGAAAGGAGGAGAGAGGAAAGAAAAGGAGGAGGGAGGTAAGGAATGGAGGAAAGGAAAGGAGGAGAGAGGAAAGAAAAGGAGGAGGGAGGTAAGGAATGGAGGAAAGGAGGTAAGGAAAGGAGGAGGTAGTAAAGGAAAGAAGGAAGGAGGAAAGGAAAGGAGGTAAGGAAAGGAGGAGAGAGGGAAGGAAAGGAGGAGGGAGGTAAGGAATGGAGGAGGTTGTAAAGGAGAGAGGAAAGGAAAGGAGGAGGGAGGTAAGGAAAGCAGGAGGTAGTAAAGGAGAGAGGAAAGGAAAGGAGGAAGGAGGAAAGGAAAGGAGGTAAGGAAAGGAGGAGAGAGGAAAGGAAAGGAGGAGGGAGGTAAGGAATGGAGGAGGTTGTAAAGGAGAGAGGAAAGGAAAGGAGGTAAGGAAAGGAGGAGGTAGTAAAGGAAAGGAGGAAGGAGGAAAGGAAAGGAGGTAAGGAAAGGAGGAGAGAGGAAAGAAAAGGAGGAGAGAGGAAAGGAAAGGAGGAGGGAGGTAAGGAAAGGAGGTAGGGAAAGCAGGAGGTAGTAAAGGATAGAGGAAAGAAAAGGAGGAGAGAGGAAAGGAAAGGTGGAAAGAGGAAAGAAAAGGAGGAGGGAGGAAAGGAAAGGAGGTAAGGAAAGCAGGAGGTAGGAAAGGAGAGAGGAAAGGAAAGGAGGAGAGAGGAAAGAAAAGGAGGAGGGAGGTAAGGAAAGGAGGTAAGGAAAGCAGGAGGTAGGAAAGGAGAGAGGAAAGGAAAGGAGGAGAGAGGAAAGGAAAGGAGGAGGGAGGAAAGGAAAGGAGGAGAGAGGTAAGGAATGTAGGAAAGAAAAGGAGGAGGGAGGAAAGGAGAGAGGAAAGGAAAGGAAAGGAAGGAAACATCAACTTAAGAAAACAGGAAATAAATAATAATAATCATCTGTCAGTTAAATAAAAACATATATAAATATATTTTATTCAGTAATCTTTTATTGATCCCACGTCCACATTTGAAATCCCAGTTTAACAGTTTGTTGTTGTTATTATTTATTTTAAATCTCGTCTCATGGTTCTCTTGCCTGGCCGTGTCCAGTCAGTGGGAATTTCTAAGTAAGTGGACCTTGAGTTTAGAATTGTTGTTCAAAATTAATTAAAATTCAATTTGTAGTTTTTAAATTTTGAGCTGGTTAGACACACAAAATGGCCGCCACTGAGGAAACTTCCATGACCTTTCCTTCTTCTGTAGTTTTTAATATTTCTCTGTTCTTTCTTCTTCTTCTTCACTTCCTCCGTTGCTTCCTTGTTTCCCCGGTGAAAGGAAGGAAACATCAACTTAAGAAAACAGGAAATAAATAAATCCAAGCCAATCACAGTCCTCCTGCTACTGTGACATCACTTCCTGCTCCTGCAGCGGTAGCAGCAGACGCGGCACCTCCCCTCCTCCTCCTCGCCGGCTTCCTTCACCATATATGGCGGTGGGGGGGCGGAGCTCGACACGCCGTACGGGTTCCCATCGGTACTGCTCATAGCCACCGGATTGGCTATCACCGTGGCGACGTCATCCGAGGGGCGGAGCTTCGCCCGGGGGATGGTCACCTCACCGTAGGGGTTGTCAAGGGAGACCTTGATGTTTGAAGACATGGCGAAGCGTCACAGGATCGAAGAGCTAATCAATCAATCAATCAATCAATCAGACAGCAGTCCAATCAGAAGACAGGAGGCCGTCAGGGCGAGAGAGCTATGTGGAGAAAAGAGAGAGAGAGAGAATGATTAACTGTGGGAGGAGGAGGAGGAGGAGGAGGAGGAGAGAGGAGGAGGAGGAGGAGGAGGAGGAGGAGGAGGAGGAGGAGTAAGAGGAGGAGGAGGAGGAGGAGGCAGGAGGAGGGAGGAGGAGGAGGAGGAGGAGGAGGAGGAGGAGGAGGAGGAGGAGGAGGAGGAGGAGGAGGAGGAGGAGGAGGGAGGAGGAGGAGGAGGAAAGGAAGGAGGAGGAAGGAGGAGGAGGAAAGGAGGAGGAGGAAAGGAGGAGAGAGGAAAGGAAAGGAGGAGGTAAGGAAAGGAGGAGGTAGTAAAGGAAAGGAGGAAGGAGGAAAGGAAAGGAGGTAAGGAAAGGAGGAGAGGAAAGGAAAGGAGGAGGAGAGAGGAAAGGAAAGGAGGAGGGAGGTAAGGAAAGGAGGAGGAGGGAGGTAAGGAAAGGAGGAGGAAAGGAGGAGGAGGAAAGGAGGAGAGAGGAAAGGAAAGGAGGAGGTAAGGAAAGGAGGAGGTAGTAAAGGAAAGGAGGAAGGAGGAAAGGAAAGGAGGTAAGGAAAGGAGGAGAGGAAAGGAAAGGAGGAGGAGAGAGGAAAGGAAAGGAGGAGGGAGGTAAGGAAAGGAGGAGGAGGGAGGTAAGGAAAGGAGGAGGAAAGGAGGAGGAGGGAGGAAAGGAGGAGGAGGAAAGGAAAGGAGGAGGGAGGAAAGGAGAGAGGAAAGGAAAGGAGGTAAGGAAAGGAGGGAGGAGGAGGAAAGGAAAGGAGGAAGGAGGAAAGGAAAGGAGGTAAGGAAAGGAGGAGAGAGGAAAGAAAGGAGGAGGGAGGTAAGGAAAGGAGGAGGAAAGGAGAGAGGAAGGAAAGGAAAGGAGGAGGTAAGGAAAGGAGGAGGGAGGTAAGGAAGGAGGTAAGGAAAGCAGGAGGTAGTAAAGGAGAGAGGAAAGGAAAGGAGGAGGAGGAAGGAGGAAAGGAGGAGGAGGTAAGGAAAGGAGGTAAGGAAAGGAAAGGAGAGAGGAAAGAAAGGAGGAGGAGGAAAGGAAAGGAGGAGGAAGGAAAGGAGAGAGGAAAGGAAAGGAGGAGGAGGTAAGGAGAGGAGGAGGAGAGAGGAAAGAAAGGAGGAGGGAGGTAAGGAATGGAGGAGGTTGTAAAGGAGAGAGGAAAGGAAAGGAGGAGGGAGGAAAGGAGAGAGGAAAGGAAAGGAGGTAAGGAAAGGAGGAGGTAGTAAAGGAAAGGAGGAAGGAGGAAAGGAAAGGAGGTAAGGAAAGGAGGAGAGAGGAAAGAAAGGAGGAGGGAGGAAGGAGAGAGGAAAGGAAAGGAGGAGGGAGGTAAGGAAAGGAGGTAGGGAAAGCAGGAGGTAGTAAAGGAGAGAGGAAAGGAAAGGAGGAGAGAGGAAAGGAAAGAAGGAAAGAGGTAAGGAAAGGAGGAGGGAGGTAAGGAAAGGAGGTAAGGAAAGCAGGAGGTAGTAAAGGAGAGAGGAAAGGAAAGGAGGAGGGAGGTAAGGAAAGTAAAGGAGGAGGGAGGTAAGGAAAGGAGGTAAGGAAAGCAGGAGGTAGTAAAGGAGAGAGGAAAGGAAAGGAGGAGGGAGGAAAGGAAAGGAGGATGGAGGTAAAGAAAGGAGGTAAGGAAAGCAGGAGGTAGTAAAGGAGAGAGGAAAGGAAAGGAGGAGGGAGGAAAGGAAAGGAGGAGGGAGGTAAGGAATGGAGGAAAGAAAAGGAGGAGGGAGGTAAGGAATGGAGGAGAGAGGTAAGGAATGGAGGAAAGAAAAGGAGGAGGGAGGAAAGGAAAGGAGGAAAGAGGTAAGGAAAGGAGGAGGGAGGTAAGGAAAGGAGGAGGGAGGTAAGGAAAGGAGGATGGAGGTAAAGAAAGGAGGTAAGGAAAGCAGGAGGTAGTAAAGGAGAGAGGAAAGGAAAGGAGGAGGGAGGAAAGGAAAGGAGGTAAGGAAAGCAGGAGGTAGTAAAGGAGAGAGGAAAGGAAAGGAGGTAAGGAAAGCAGGAGGTAGTAAAGGAGAGAGGAAAGGAAAGGAGGATGGAGGTAAGGAATGGAGGAAAGAAAAGGAGGAGGGAGGTAAGGAATGGAGGAGAGAGGTAAGGAATGGAGGAAAGAAAAGGAGGAGGGAGGAAAGGAGGAAAGGAAAGGAGGATGTAGTAAAGGAAAGGAGGAAGGAGGAAAGGAAAGGAGGTAAGGAAAAGAGGAGAGAGGAAAGAAAAGGAGGAGGGAGGTAAGGAATGGAGGAGGTTGTAAAGGAGAGAGGAAAGGAAAGGAGGAGGGAGGTAAGGAGAGAGGAAAGGAAAGGAGGTAAGGAAAGGAGGATGTAGTAAAGGAAAGGAGGAAGGAGGAAAGGAAAGGAGGTAAGGAAAAGAGGAGAGAGGAAAGAAAAGGAGGAGGGAGGTAAGGAATGGAGGAGGTTGTAAAGGAGAGAGGAAAGGAAAGGAGGAGGGAGGTAAGGAAAGGAGGTAAGGAAAGCAGGAGGTAGTAAAGGAGAGAGGAAAGGAAAGGAGGAGGGAGGTAAGGAGGAGGGAGGTAAGGGAAGGAGGGAAGGAAAGGAGGAGAGAGGAAAGGAAAGGAGGAGGGAGATAAGGAAAGGAGGAGGGAGGAAAGGAAAGGAGGAGGGAGATAAGGAAAGGAGGAGGTAGTAAAGGAGAGGAGGAGTGCTGTGATGTCAGCTGCAGGTCGATGCTGCTGTTCTATACAGACACGTCTGTCAGCCCGTCTGTTAGCCCGTTTGTTAGCCAGTTTGTTAGCCTGTATGTTAGCCCGTCTGTTAGCCTGTATGTTAGCCCATCTGTTAGCCTGTTTGTTAGCCCATCTGTTAGCCTGTCTGTTAGCCTGTATGTTAGCCCATCTGTTAGCCTGTTTGTTAGCCCATCTGTTAGCCTGTCTGTTAGCCTGTTTGTTAGCCCGTCTGTTAGCCCGTCTGTTAGCCCGTCTGTTAGCCCGTCTGTTAGCCTGTATCTGTTCACATGTAGTCAGACTGTCCCGTCAGAGCAGCCGAACCAGCAGTCAGCAGCTCCTGTCTGCAGTGGACCCGTGGACGGACAGACGGCCGTCTCTGGATCACTGCGAGACTGAAGGAAACTTAGAAACAGCAGGATTCTCAGGCAGCTTCTGCAGCCGCTTTCTTCTCTGGCGTCTCAGCTGGTTTCTGGAGGTTTATTCTGGACGGACGTCAGAGACGATGACGTCCTCTGGAAGTGCGAGTCGCGCTGAACGACTCGATGTGAGTTTCGTGTCTGAGAGTTCAGACCTGACGGAGTTAGGACCTTGAGGAGGAGCAGGTTTCTGACTCAGATCCACCTCCTGCAGTATCGCTGCCTCCCTTCAGCTCTCCGGCGCCCCCCTGAGGAGGCCCACAGACTGCAGCCTCCTCAGGGGGTCTGTCAGACCACAGTATCTCTCTACTTCACCAGGAGTTAAATTACTGAGGAGCTCCGAGAACATTTGCTCCCCACCTCCTCCTGTCGTGTTCATGCCGACCGAATGAGGCTGTTCAGTTATCAGGTAACTTTAAAGAGTAAAACACAGAACTCTGTTTCACCTGACTCACCTGTTCGGAGCTCCGCAGGTTCTTCTTCTTCTTCTTCCTGAAGGAAAACACAAACTTCTTCTGCCGTTTTTCTGTTTCTTCTTCTTCTTCTCTGCTGCTGGAAACTGTTCCGTCACAAACCGAAGGAAACAATGAAAATCTGTTTCTCTGCGTCTCTCTCTCCTTTTCACTGTGAGCGACGCTCCACCGCCCCACCCAAACCTGTTCTACCTGCCGGCGCTCCCCACCTCCACCTCCACCCCACCCCTGTTCATTCTCTATGGAGCTCCACCCCTGTTCATTCTCTATGGAGCTCCACCTCCTGTTCATTCTCTATGGAGCTCCACCTCCCCCACCTCCTGTTCATTCTCTACGGAGCTCCACCTCCACCCCACCCCTGTTCATTCTCTATGGAGCTCCACCTCCCCCACCTCCCCCACCTCCCTCCCTCTCTCAGTTCAATTCAAAGAGCTTCACTGGCCTGAAAGTGTCAAGAACAATGTTGTCAAAGCATCAAGATATAAATGTCTGGACGGCCCAGCGACAGTAGTCTGAACATTAGCATTAGATAAATTAATATATTAATGTTATGTGTCAGTGAATCTGTGCATGTGTCTGCGTGTCCTCCGGCTGCTCGCAGCATCTTTAACGCTGAGCGCTCATTAAGATCTTTGAATCTGACGTTGCTGGATCGCACCTTTTGCCCGCTTTAAACGGTAAACTGTACTTACAGAGCGCCTGGTCTTTCCGACTACTGACGGCGCTTCACTGCACACCTCACCCACACAGCGAAGGCACAGCCTCGGGAGCAAGTTGGGGTTCAGTGTCTTGCCCAAGGACACTTCGGCATGCGGGCTGGGGGAAGCCGGGATCGAACCGCCGGCCTTCCGCTCTACCACGAAGCCACAGTCGCCCCTTCCACAACGTAGAAGTCTGTGACAGAGCCCTTCGTGCCAAACAGAGTCGAAAGCTTTCTTGAAGTCACTAAAACCAGCGAATATCTTACCATTTCCTGTTTGGCGTCCATGTTTGTTGATTACAGTGTGAAGGGTGTGCACACGGTCGGTGTTTTGGGAGGAAGTTAATCAGGTTTTCACTCAGGATGGAGTCTTCTAGGAAATGTAGTTTTCTTTTATTCAGATACGACAGAACAGTTTACCCGCTGACAGACGCCTCAGTGGTTCCTGGCTCTGATTGGTCGGTGGTTCCTGGCTCTGATTGGTCCCCCCTCTGATGAACGGGGGAAACGAGCCCTTTGGACCAGATGTCGGGAAACCATCCCGACTGCAGGACGGTACTGAACAGCTTCAGCACGGCGCCCTGCATCTCTGGGGTGCTGCGTCTCAGCATTTCGTTTTTAACGCAGTCCGGACCGCAAGCTTTCCCTGGCCGGAGAGACTCTGTCTGTGTGGTCAGTTCTGTCCAAGCGATCGGGAAATCGAGGCGCTTTTGGTTGTTTTTAATTGTTTCTTCTCATGTTTGGAGTTTTTCTTTTATAATATATTGATCAGAATCAGATTTATTGGCATGTCTTTGTACAGATGTGCTCTCCAGATGTCACCGCGTTGGAGGGGCGGAGCTCGTTGCTGCTTTGTGTTGAAGTTGTTCCACAGATCCCAGAACTGATTCTGATTGACGGCGTTTTCAGTATCTTCAGGTTTCTCGTGGCTATAATTTAGTTTGTTGTTCCTGATTGTACGTTTGTATTTGTTTAAAATGTCGTCGTACCTGATGCGTAAGGCCGCGCTGTTTGGTTGTCGATGTTTTTCATTTGCCATCGTTCTCAGGTCTTTTCTGTCTCGCATGCCTGATCACACGGTCAGCTTTATACCTGCCTCATGAAATATCATACTGACATCATCAATAGCCTTTACACCAGCTCAGGTGGGGACGTATTGATTTTGGTTATAAACTGACATGTCAGTCATCAGATCGGGTGAGTCCAGGTGAGTCCAGGTGAGTCCAGGTGAGTCCAGGTGAGATCAGGTGAGATCAGGTGAGTCCAGGTGAGTTCAGGTGAGGTGAGGCCGTGATGAATTTGTCTCCGCTGTCTTTAATCTACACAGCTTCCGGGGTTCCCTGTTCGTGTCTCTTTGAGCCGAGAGTTTCTGTCTCGGTTCATTTCACGAACGAAAACAAACTACAAACTGATCAAACATTTGGACAATAAAACACAAACCAGTAATAAAACCAAATGCACAGAAACAGTAATATCAGAACAACACAAGTGTGTGTGTGTAACTTTGTGTGTCCAGTCTAATTATTATATTATTCATTTTTCTACGATTTAAACAAATCTTTTTGTTGAATTTCTTTCTTACTTTTGGATTTGTTTAGCATTTAAAATTATTTGTAACATAGTTAGATTTTTTTATATATGAATTATTATATTTGTGTGAATAGTGCGTTGGAAACTTTATGAGTCACAGGAATACAAACCGCGACGCTTCAGGAGGGAAACCAAAGCGTCTGTAACGTCAGTGTGTCGGAACCGGTCCGACAGAAACCGGCTTCATTCTTCTGCTGCTGACAGGCCGCACGCCCCGCCCACACTCCGCTCCTATTGGCCGCAGTCTACAGGTGTCTTTACCACATGCTCACACTTACAGGACTGTCTAAATGTTAGAAACTGTTTTCATTCATCGCTCCTACAGTCGGTTCGTCGCAGTAACGAGTCACTAGCTTGTCCTGCAGGTAAACTCGCAGCGTACCTCAGGTGGAAACGTTCACCTGCTGCAGTGGAGTCCAAGTAAAGTCTCACTGTCCATTCAAACTGCAGCCACTAAAATGGAGGCTATCGATCCGGCGCTGATAGAAAAATCAATATTTCACAGCTGAATTTTCCCAGGCCTCTGCCCCCGGCCTCTGCCCCCAGGCCTCTGGTCCCCAGGCCTCTGCCCCCGGCCTCTGCCCCCAGGCCTCTGGTCCCCAGGCCTCTGCCCCCAGGCCTCTGCCCCCCCACCAGACTGACAGTTGGCTTGTAAAGATCACTGGTGGATCACTGAAGGCTTGCTCGGTACAGGACCATGGCGGCTCTGGGACCGGGGGGCCTCTGGGACCGGGGCCATCAGGGGACCGGGGCCTCTGGGACCGGGGGGCCATCAGGTGGCACTTTGTAAAGTATTAACCCACATGTATTCATGTTCATTTACTAATAAACAGTCCTCAGTTTATTGATTGATTGATTGATCCACTTCAGTGCGTTGGGGGTTTGGGTCTACCGCAGCTCAGGGATGACGGCGGTTTTCAGAAAGCTGGATCACCAGTCGGCCGGACAGCTCCAGGTGTGCCGCCTGCCAGAGAGCCTTACCTGGCTCCCTGTGGTTTCCTACAGGCCCCCAGTCTGTGACGTCCGGTCATTCATCTTCTTCTTCTGCATCACGTGCTGACGTCTCTGGATGGTGACGTTAAATAAGGCTGCCCCCCCCCCGCGCCCCCCCCATTTCCACCTCTTCCGTTTCCCGCGGAAGCCCCTCCCTGTTAGCCGTTAGCCGCTTAGCTCCGTAGCCGGACGACAGGAGGAGTAGCCGGGGAGACGGAGGCGAAAAACGCAGAGAAGAGGAGGACATGAGCCCGGTGGAGGACGGCAGAGGACCGCGGTGACCGGACAGCGAGTCTGCCGCCTTAAACAGCCGCTTCACGGTGCGTTCACACGGCTGAAAACGGCCGAGGAGAGGTCGAAAAACACCGACCCTCATCCCGACTCTCCCACTCCTCCTCCTCCGTCTGCTGGCTGCTTCTTGTCTTGATTTACCGGGACAGAAGAGCAGAAACACGCGTTCAGAGGGAGACGAGGCTTGTTTGTGTCCGTTTGTTTAGTCGGTAGTTGTTTACGTCTGGGTCTAATGAAGTTTAGCAGCCGCCTTTAGCCTGTTAGCTTCAGTTTTCCGTTAGTTTTAATGGGAAGGAGCGGCTAGCGTTAGCCTAGCTTCCAGTTTGAAGAACAGTTTGTAAAAAGCGAATTTAAAGTTTTCGCTGCCAGCGGAAGTTCAATAAGCTGTTTGACAGTTTGTAGATGTAAAGAGTTTTGCTTCTAACAGATTTAAAGCTGATGAAAGAAACTTCACTGCCAGAAGTGGTTTTGATTGATCTAATGATCAGTTTCATAATTGATTACAATGCCAACTGTTCTTACTCTGTATTGATTTCACATTTACTTACTATTTCAAATCACACTGAAAGGGTTTGGGGGACGTTTGACGGTTTCTGAGGTCTTTGAAAGTTTTGGGAAGTTTGTGGATGTTTTGACAGTTTCTGAGGTCTTTGAAAGTTTTGGGAAGTTTGTGGATGTTGTATGTTTGGAGGGCAGAAGCATTCAGAGCTTTACTGAAGGACAAGTGGCAATAACAAGTAGAGAGTTGCATAATGTTACTTCAGTGAAAGTACAGTTTTGTCAGGTAAATGTACGTATATTAAACTGTTACGTAGTTTTATTGTGAAGCATCGTGACTGTGTTTATTGTGACGAGCTCTCTCTCTCCACAGAGGACCATGCAGTCATTCCTCGCTCGCCCCCGCCTTTAGAGAGAGAGAGAGTGTGTGTGTGTGTGTGTGTGTGTGTGTGTGTGTGTGTGTGAGATCCAGGATGGGGTTCGGTCGGGATCTGAAGAACTCCCACGAGGGATTACTGAAGCTGCAGGACTGGGAGTTAAAGGTACAGCTCTCTACACGCTGTTTGTTTTAAAGCATCTGTGATGAATATTATTGTTGTTGTTGTTGTTGTTGTTGTTGTTAGTCCACCTGAAACTGAACGCATTGTTTTCTGTTGTACAGCAACACATCTGCTCTGTTTATCGCTTCCTGTGTTCTTTGAGAAAACATTTCGAAAGGCAGACAGTTTATATTTGTTGGTTTCGTGTTGGCGCCCCCTGGTGTTGCATTGATTCGAGACCTTAATTCCAAACAGCCAATCAAATCTTGCAAAAAGCAGTGATGTCAGCGTTGTGTCATAGGAAGAGCAGCCGGTCACGCTGAGCCAATCGGCAGCCGCACAACACAGACCGAACCGCAGCGCACGTTAGCTTCGTGCTAACGTCCGGCGGGGGAAAGCGCGCTGCTCAGTTCGCAGGCTAGTTAGCGAATTAGCTGCTGCACATTAAACAGCACGTAAACTTGCTAATGTGAGTCCGATGCTGCTGCGGCTCTTACTCTCTAGCACCACTAACGCTCGCTGTCTGCCCACGACGTGTCGCCACAGACAGTCAGTTTCTGTGGTGTAACGCCGGCAGGGACACGCCCCTCCCGCCGGCCACACAAAAAGCAGCATTTCTGATGTTTTTTCTTGCTTTGTAATAATAAAAAACATTTTGACATGTTTAAATGTGACTTCAGTTGGGCTCTCTGGAAGTGACGGACCTACAGAGAATTAAAAGCTGCAGACGGACTCAGAAACTGGCTAAAAATGCTGAAAAAAACGTTTAATATTTCAAAACTCTGAAAAGAGGCAGACTTTTCCTAAAGAAGCGTTGGACATTTTTAAAGCTTCTCTGTAAGAAGTATGTTGAAGGACCAACAGTGTCGATAGGAATGAAAATAAAGTAAATATGAGAACTTAATTGTGGCAGCGCAACGGGTGTCGTGGCGTTCTCTGGGTTTAAGGCACCAGCAGCGTGACTGGTGTCCGGTTTGAGTCTGGACCTGTCCCCTCACTTCCTGTCAGCTTAAAAACTGTATAAACGTGTTTGTCGCCCTCTAGCTGCTGGAGACGGTGAAGCGCTTCATGACGCTGCGAGTGAAGAGCGATAAAGAGTACGCCGCCCTGCTGCTCAGCATGACTCAGCAAACTGAGAAACAGGAAGCCGCTGATTACGTCAGCACGGTCAGCAAGGTGAGCGACTCACCTGTCCATTCGGTCCTGGTGTCTCTCTCTCTCTGTCACACCTGAGCTTCTGGCTGACGCTCGCTGTTGTGAGCGCACATGTGCGACGGTCTCCATCTTGGCTAAGTATCACTGTGCTGTTGTCGGAGAGAAGCTATCAGTGTGTTTATTTAGCAGCATGTGGTGGTTTGGCGCCGCTAACGCTAACGGCGGCGTCCGAATTGAGGCGCAGATTAAGTCTCTGTGTGTCTGTCAGTCGTGGTCTCAGGTGATCCGCCAGACGGAGGCGTTGGGTCGAGTCATGAGGAGTCACGCCGATGATCTGAACTCGGGTCCTCTGCACCGCCTGGCAACGCTGATCCGAGACAAGCAACAGGTGAAGAAGAGCTACCAGAGTCTTCATCAGCAGCTGGAAAGCTACAACCACAAGGTCTGCTGGGAAGTGGGGGGGGGGCAACTTTCACCTTACTGTGTTTTTATAAGATTTCATCCAAATTTAGTGTTTTCATCCGTTTCTTTTTGTCTTTTCTGTCTGGATCTCAGTGAGTTTCCTACCGAAGGTTTACAGTTCAAACGTGAAATACTTGAATTAATGAAGCAGCTGGAAGTGGCTGTCAGACTATAAATCATGAAAGGAGGTGAAGTGGCTGTCAGAATATAAATCATGAAAGGAGGTGAAGTGGCTGTCAGAATATAAATCATGAAAGGAGGTGAAGTGGCTGTCAGAATATAAATCATGAAAGGAGGTGAAGTGGCTGTCAGAATATAAATCATGAAAGGAGGTGAAGTGGCATTCAGAATATAAGTCATGAAAGGAGGTGAAGTGGCATTCAGAATATAAGTCATGAAAGGAGGTGAAGTGGCATTCAGAATATAAGTCATGAAAGGAGGTGAAGTGGCATTCAGAATATAAGTCATGAAAGGAGGTGAAGTGGCTGTCGAAATATAAGTCATGAAAGGAGGTGAAGTGGCTGTCAGAATATAAATCATGAAAGGAGGTGAAGTGGCTGTCGAAATATAAATCATGAAAGGAGGTGAAGTGGCTGTCGAAATGCAAGCGGCTGTTAAAGTGGAATCGCTAAATTAAATTGAAGAGTCAGTGTAAGCACTGGGTGAAGTCGAAGTGTTAGTTGAGATGAAAGTGGTGAAAAGGGTTGAAGTTCAGACACTGAAAGCACTTGAGTTGTCGAAGCGTAGATGATAAATTGAGCTGAAAGCAGCTGAAGTTGAATCATGTCTCAACAGTGGAAGTTGTTGGAGTTTAAGAGCTGAAGTTTATCTTTGGTGGTTTGAAGGTGAAGACCTGAGAACTGAAAGCATGCGAAGTGTCAAAGCGTAAGCATTAAAAGCAGTCGAATTTGAAGAGATGAAAGCAGCTGAAATGTCAGAATAGTCTTCGTGTCGACTCGCAGCGAGTTTTACCCGGAGCATTTCGTTGCTGTAGCACGCCAGTCGGCTTAGCCCGGTTAGTCGCGCTCATGTAGATACGACAAACGGAGCTAACGGTCTGCCGGTTCGTTGCGACGGGCAGCTCTGAGAGTCAAACTGAATGCCGACGCCGTTCAGCGGAAGTCGGGTTTGTCTGTGGAAACACTTCAAACGTCATTTACGACGAATGCGTCGATTAGCGGAACGAGACAGAACCAGACAGGAAGGCGAGTCCTCGTCCCCTCAGCGTCCAGGCCGCCGCTCTCTGCAGGTTCAGACCAAATCAATAACTAACGCTCTGCTGTGCATCAGAATCAGAAATACTTTATTATATTGATTATAAAGCAGCAGCTGGTCGGGAATTATCAACAGGTCTAATGATGAGCGTTACTGACGTTTGTGTTATTGATTTATTTTCTTATTGACCGTATCGGAGTGCGTTAACTGTTGCAGTAAGAATCGCGGCCAACGAGCCGCGGTTTAATGTTACAAAACATTTGTTTCCTGCTGTGCCGGACCGAGAACGTTGCGTACCGATGTCGCGCACACCGACACGCCGAACGGTCTGAAATGAGCATAAAACCATACGGTGTGACACGCCAGAGTACCGGGGGCGGAGACTCTCCGTGTCCACGCCGTTCAGTAACCCTGTTGTTCTGTTGTTGCCAGGTGACCAGAAGCGACCTGGACAAACTGAAGGCGACGTATCGCCAGCTGAGCCGCGACGCTAACAACGCTAAAGAGAAATACCGAGAGGCTCTGGCCAAAGGTGTCTGCTCTTTGTTCTTCAGGTCGCTTTGTGACGGCTGCTCGATAAAAACCATCAAACTGCTGAATATTTTTAAAAGAGTTAGAATTTAGATTTCCCTGAATGTTTCCTCCCCTCCCTCTCGTCCAATCACAGGCCGGGAGGCAGAGCGTGCCCGGGAGCGTTACGACAAAGCGACGGCGAAGCTCCACAACCTTCATAACCAGTACGTTCTGGCGGTGTGCGGCGCTCGAACGCAGCAGGACGAGCACCGCCGCCGCGCTGCACCGGCGCTGCTGGACGCTCTGCAGAGGATGCAGGAGGACATGACGCTCGCCCTGTGAGTCACGTGACCGCCGCCACGCTACCTGACGCGTTAGCGGACGTGCTTATTCGCTGATGCACCTGTGTATTGTTGTGTGTCGCTGCAGTAAGAGTATCCTGGAGGAGTACTGCGAGATCAGCAGTCTGCTGACGGAGGAGATCGTTAAGGTTCATCAGGAGATTTCGGCCGCTGTTGAGCAGATCGACCCGCTGGCCGAGTACCAACACTTCATCGACGCCTACAGGTCAGGAAGCACCCGCCGATCGCACGTCGGTCTGACTGGGGTTCCCGTGGTAACGGCGCGTCAGTGTCTTTCTCCTGGTTCCCGTGGTAACGGCGCGTCTGTGTGTCTCCAGGTCTCCGGAGACTCCCGAGGCGAACGTGGAGTTCGACGCGTCTCTATTGGAGGAGACGGACAACCTGCCGGCCAATGAGATCCTCTGGAACACGCTGACGGCTGACAGCCTGCAGGCCATGTGAGCTGCTACAAAATAAAACCGTCACCACACCGTTTCCTGTAACCTGCCAAAGTAAAAGTCTCCAGGTTTAAGCAACACATTCCAAAACTTTCCAAGACAGTCCTGGAATATTTCTAAAGTTTGAAATTGTTTTGGAAACTTTTTCATACTTGGCAGGAAATTCTAAAACTTGTTTAAACTCAAAATTCAACTTTTTAAGAGACTTTTAAACAGAACTTTTGTTTCATTGTAATATTTGATCATTGTTTTGTGTTTAATCAAATTAATTTCACTTTAAATGTTTTGTTTGCGAGTTGATGTTTTTAAGCCTCTGAGCCGGCGCCGGCTGCAGCCGCGTGGACGCGATGTCTCGAACGCCTGGAGGGAATCTGCACTTGGACTCCGAGATGAACTGATTAGAATTTGGTGGTCAAAGGTCAAAGGTCACTGTGACCTCAAAACGACCTCGACAAACACGTTTTTGGCCATAACTCAAGAGTTGATGCGGTAATTCACACAGATGTTTAACGGGATGCAACGATGACGTGACGATGTTTTTTACCCAAAAGGTCAAAGGTCAACTTCGCTGTGACATCATCATGTCCTGGAAACCCCTTTTCTGACTGGGACATGTTTCACAGCTGGTCGGGCGCTGAATAGGTGACACTCAAAGGTCAAAGGTCACTGTGACCTCTAAATAGGCTGCGACCCGCACAGTGCGCGCTTTCCGCCATCTCGTCCGTTCTGCCTTTCACTTCCTGCCTCGCTCTGAATGTCGAGCGGCATCGGAATCGCGTGACTGCAAACAACGAATCGGAGCGCGCCGAGCTGACCGCCACCCCGCGAGCGAGGAAACGGAAGCAGCTGAGCTGTAAGAATCCATCTTCACGCAGTGATCCAGCACACGCGTCCCGGTTCAGCAGCGAGCCACTGAAATTACACACATGCGTCATCAGTATAGCGCAAACTGCCGTTTAGCCAAAAACGACACGTTATAGCTTGTTATTCGCTTCCTTCCGAGTGTTGGCCACGTGGTATCGGTCCGGACGGACGTGGGTGGAGACGGTAACGGGGCTGGACGCCGGAGGCGAGCGGCCGCTGGGCGGAGCCTCGACTTATGTCTTTTACTACGTTTTCTGTATTTTTGTGATCGTAGTTTTATACATCGGCTGTGTTTGTCTCTACAGGTTGTCGTCGGCGACGGAGGAGCTGGCGCTGACTCAGCAGAATCTGCGGACGAAGGAGGCGTTGGCCGACGACCTCGACACCAAAATCCAGACGAGTCAGCGGAGCGCCGAGAGGAAGAGCGAGTGAGTCAGAAGAGTCAAATGAAATAAAAGAAGAAGACTCTGTTCTCTCTCTTCACTGTGTGTCTCTCCCTCAGCTGTGTCCTGCTGCTCAGCCAGAAACTCTCTGCTCGAGCTTCATCACGCCGTCCAATCGCTGCACGGCTCTGAGGCCCGCCTCGCCTCCCAGAAGGCCCTGCTGGACGCCAAGATGGCTGCCGCCGCCGCCTCCCCGCCCCCGCCGCCGCCTCCCCCCGCGCTGCCGTACGAGGACGACGCCCGCTCTGTCGGCTCCACTGTAAATATTCAGTTATTGATTTATCTGTGATCTGATCTGAAGTCTGTGCCGGAGCTACGTCACTGGCACGCACTGGCAGGAAGAGCTGCTCTTTCAAAATAAAGGCATAATTCCCACGGAAAGCTCTCTTAGACTCTGAACCTTCGACGTTCGGCTGAATGACGTGTCTGTCTGTCTGTCTTCAGGACAAAACGAAGGAGAGGACGTCTCGGTTCGACACTCTTCGCCACTCTCTGGCCGGGATGATTCGGTCTCCTAAAGCGACGCTGGGCTCGTCCACATCGGTGAGATTGATCACAACAGCCCGTCTCGCCTCTCAGCTGCCTGTCTGAAACATGAGCTTCTGTGTTTGGGGTTTCCTTCATGGGGTTTCACCTTCGATCCGTCAACATAACTGTAAAAAATCATTTTTACAATCTGAGGATCGATTCAGAATCATTGACGAAGAGAATCCCAGTTCCTCTGAATGGGTTTTGTCCCCCACTGACAGATCGTTCAATAAAGTTCATTTGAATTCAGACTGTACTGTTCAGTTCAGTTTTATTCATAAAGCGCCAGTTCACAACAGAAGTTATCTCGCTGCACGTTTCCTACAGAGCCGGTCCAGACCGGACTCTGTATATTAATTACAGAGACCCAACAGATCCACCATGAGCGCTTGGAAACACCTCCTTTAAGAGGCAGAAACCTGGAGCAGAACCAGACTCAGGGGGGGCGGCCATCAGAGAGAGAGATAAAATATATATATATGTGTGTGTGTGTGTGTGTGAGTGTGAGTGTGTGTGTGTGTGTGTGTGTGTGTGTGTGTGTGTGCGGAGGACTCAGCGTTAACATGTACACACTGAGATCGATCTGATAGGATTTAAACCAGCTCAGTGCGGCTCCTTTAATGCCAATCACATGTTCCAGTCTCTGTAACAGGACGTGATGGTCAGTGGCGTCGAATGCAGCGCTAAGATCTAACGAGACGAGTACAGAGACGAGTCCGTTGTCTTTTCACCAGCGCTGTCTCTGTGCGATGATGCAGTCTAAACCCTGACTGAAAATAAACTATTGTTATGTAGAAAGTCACACAGCTGACTGGCGACTGCTTTCTCGAGGATCTTAGAGAGAAAGGGAAGGTCAGATACAGGTCTACGGTTGGCTGAGACCCCCGGATCACGAGACAGCAGCGAAGCAGCCCAGACACGCATCAGGCTCTACAGCTGAGCGTCCTGCGTTTGAAGTCGGCTCCGGTCGAGGACGGACGCCATGAATTTCGTCTCTACAAAGTTTGTTTGTAACGTGTGTTTTCCTGCGTTCCTCCCCGCAGCAGTTCTTTGATGTGATCCCGACATCGGAGCGCCCCCTGGCGGAGCAGGAGTGGTATCACGGGGCCATCCCCCGCACCGAGGCTCAGGAGTTACTACGGCAACAGGGGGACTTCCTGGTGCGGGAGAGTCACGGTAAACCGGGCGAGTACGTCCTGTCGGTGTTTTCTGACGAGCAGAGACGACACTTCATCATCCAGTACGCCGACGTAAGTACACGCACACACACTACGGCTGGGCGGCACATCGAAGAGTCATTAGCGTGCGATTTAGCAGACGAGGAAGCACTAGGAGGAAGATCTGTCTCACCTCACCTGTCTCACCTCACCTGTCTCACCTGTCTCACCTCACCTGTCCAACAGCGACCACATGTTCTGTCTGTTTTGTTTCGACTGTCTGCGGCTCAGCCTGTCTGCAGCTCAGCCTGTCTGCGGCTCAGCCTGTCTGCGGCTCAGCCTGTCTGCAGCTCAGCCTGTCTGCGGCTCAGCCTGTCTGCGGTCGCTCAGCCTGTCTGCGGCTCAGCCTGTCTGCGGTCGCTCAGCCTGTCTGCAGCTCAGCCTGTCTGCGGTCAGCCTGTCTGCGGCTCAGCCTGTCTGCGGCTCAGCCTGTCTGCGGCTCAGCCTGTCTGCGGCTCAGCCTGTCTGCAGCTCAGCCTGTCTGCGGCTCAGCCTGTCTGCGGTCGCTCAGCCTGTCTGCGGCTCAGCCTGTCTGCGGTCGCTCAGCCTGTCTGCGGCTCAGCCTGTCTGCGGCTCAGCCTGTCTGCGGCTCAGCCTGTCTGCAGCTCAGCCTGTCTGCGGCTCAGCCTGTCGCGGTCGCTCAGCCTGTCTCGCGGCTCAGCCTGTCTGCGGTCGCCAGCCTGTCTCGGCTCAGCCTGTCTGCGGTCGCTCAGCCTGTCTGCAGCTCAGCCTGTCTGCGGTCAGCCTGTCTGCTCAGCCTGTCTGCGGCTCAGCCTGTCTGCGGCTCAGCCTGTCTGCGGTCAGCCTGTCTGCGGCTCAGCCTGTCTGCGGCTCAGCCTGTCTGCGGCTCAGCCTGTCTGCAGTCAGGATGTCTAATCTGTCTCTCTCTCTCTCTCTCTGGTAGAGTCAGTACCGTTTTGAAGGGACGGGCTTCTCCACCATCCCTCAGCTCATCGAGCATCATTTCTCCACCAAACAGGTCATCACCAAGAAGTCTGGAGTCGTGCTGCTCAACCCTGTCGTCAAGGCAACCACAGCTATATACATCTATACACACATGCAGACATTAACTACGTGTTACCGAGGACGGGTATCGTTAGGGTTTTATTGATCAGTACCAGTAATAGGGCTGGGCGACACATCGAATATTAATTAGCGTGCGATTTAGCAGACGACCGTGTCGTCATACTTGAGCTGTGAGTGTGTGTGCTGGGCGCCACGAAGCGAGCAGCCGGTCCAGACTGCGAACAGCTAACGTTAGCTAGTTAGCAGCTACGAATCATTGTACGAATCGAATCATCTGATCGCTCGGATTCCTCCACCCACAGCTTCCAGCTCCAGGACGGATCTGCGAGGCCTCTGGTTTTAGTTTTATTCGTAGCTGCTAACTAGCTAGCTTCACCGCTGTGAGGAGCTGAAGGCGCCGTCGCAGCGTTACAGACGGGCGAACCGCACGCAGCCTTTCACTAACTGTGACGCTGCAGCCGGAGCGCAGCTGCTCGCTTCATGGCCGCTGAGGTCACTTCCCCTCTCGCGCCTGCAGGGCCACCTTCCTTAAAGGGGGGGGTTTGGTCGCTAACGCAGGTGCAGGTCGGCTGCGGGTGAGCTACGAGTATTCGGGTCCGTTACTTAAGCAAAGTTCTAATACCAACTCTGAAAATACTCCAGTAAAGCGTCTGCGTTTAAACCTCACTGTAGTCGACCCTGCAGTGAAACGCTTCCTGTCAGTGTTTATTATATCTGGTGCTTCTGCGTTCATGTGTGTGTCGCGTTTTACTGCTGCAGGTGTTTCAGGTGGAGCTCGTTTTAACTGCTTTATATGCTGCTGGGCAGTTTAACCTGCAGCAATGCATCATGGTCTATAAGGTCGTCACGTGTCTGCGCTATTGGAGAAGTTACGGTATGTTGTTCTAGACAAAATGTGTATAAAAAATATTACTCAGAAGCCATGTTGCCCAGCGCTAACCAGTAGCACTCCTCAGTATTGATGCTTATCGATACGGCGTCCAGTGCGACGCTACAGCTGGCAGAGCTGTCAGCAGCCAATCAGGAGAGAGGATTCTATAGAAGCCTCGCTGATGTTAATCCTCGCTTTGACCTAGCTCAGCGCAGTGAAACGTAACAGAACAGCTCCCGCCGACCTCGAGCTCCATGATAAACGTCTCTTCCCACCTTTCGGAAATCTGATGGTTTCACGTCAGATGGCGTTTAAAAGCCCAGCTTCAGACAGCTCAACCAATCAGGAAGGAAGTCCTCGCCACACATCGCCACACATCGCCACACATCATGTATAAAATATGTGAGTTTGTTTTTCGCTCTGCAGGATAAGAAATGGATCCTCAACCATGAGGACGTAGTGCTGGGGGAGCTGCTGGGAAAGGTGACCTCACTTCCTGTTTCCTCCCCTCATCAGTCACGCCACTTCACCACACAGTTCTGTAAAGTTTTTAACAGTGCTCTCACCGTGTCTCTCTCTGCCTCCGTGTCCCATCATGCCCTGCTGGTTGCTGGTTGCCAGGGTAACTTCGGCGAGGTGTTTAAAGGGACACTGCAGCGCGACAAAACGCCGGTCGCCATCAAAACGTGTAAAGAAGATTTACCTCCAGAGCTGAAGATCAGGTTCCTGTCTGAGGCCAGGTCAGATTTACAAATAAGCAAAAATATCACAAGTCAAGAAATTTAGAAAATGTTTTTATCAATGAAGAGAAAAATCAAAGCTCGTCACAGAACGACAGGAAGGAAAATCCGCTCGTTTTTTAAATCTTTAAAAACATTTAGTTGTTGCATTTGTACAAAACTCCCAGCAGGAGCGAGCTTTATAGCGAAGTGTCCCGTAAACACTTCGCTTCACTTAGAGCCTCGTAGTCCTTTTGGAAATCCATTTAGAGTCTGTAACTGAGACGCAACAACCGCCATCACACGGCGTCTCACCTTGCCTGTCTGGGATTGGCTGCAGGATCCTGAAGCAGTACGACCACCCGAACATCGTGAAGCTGATTGGTGTTTGTACGCAGCGGCAGCCGATCTACATCGTCATGGAGCTGGTTCCTGGTGGGTGGAGCTTATTCACTGCTGACGCTTCAGTTGCTTTCAGTTCGTCTTGTGCTGTTTTTCATGTCGGTCAGTTTCTAACAGCCGTGACCTTCGCTGTGTCCGTCAGGTGGAGACTTCCTGTCCTTTCTGAGGAAGAAGAAGGACGAGTTAAAGACGAAGCAGCTCGTTCGCTTCTCTGTCGATGCTGCTGCCGGCATGGCGTACCTGGAGAGTAAGAACTGTATCCACAGGTAAATAACTAATAACCGTTTCGCTGTAAACAGCCAGAGTGTCCGACAGACTGAACGCATCACCTGCTCAGGTGTCGGCGACCACGTCTGATTCTGGTGACGTTCTTTCTTAGTTTACGAGCTAAAACACGCGAAGAAGGAATCAGTCACGTGACTTCCTGTGGATGCTTCACAGTGAAAGCGCTCCATCATAAGGCTTTCATTGTGCGGCAGCTTCCTGGACCAGTTCTCGGTTCAGAGCTGGTCCAACTGGCGGACCTGATACCTGCTGCCAGCCCCGGTGGTCACTCGCAGTACTGCAGCTCAGGTGTCTTTCCCACCTGGACAAACTGGTCCGCTGTGTTTGAGTTCTGGTCGTCGTTATGAAACGTCACCAGTCGAACTTCTGTTCAGACATGCTAATCAATAAGTATATACACACATCAACTCATTTACACTGTGTGAACCTGTCTGTCTCTCACCTGTCTGTCTCTCCACCTGTCTGTCTCTCCACCTGTCTGTCTCTCCACCTGTCTGGCTCTCCACCTGTCTGTCTCAGGGACCTGGCAGCGAGGAACTGTCTGGTGGGAGAGGGCAGTGTGTTGAAGATCAGTGATTTTGGGATGAGTCGTCAGGAGGACGACGGTATTTATTCTTCATCTGGACTCAAACAGATTCCCATCAAATGGACCGCTCCAGAGGCTCTCAACTACGGTAACACCTGTCTCACACCTGTCTCACACCTGTCTCACACCTGTCTCACTCCTGTCTGACCCCTGTCTGACCCCTGTCTCTCACCTGTCTGACCCCTGTCTCACACCTGTCTCACACCTGTCTCACACCTGTCTGACCCCTGTCTCACACCTGTCTCACACCTGTCTCACTCCTGTCTGACACCTGTCTCTCACCTGTCTGACCCCTGTCTGACCCCTGTCTCACACCTGTCTGACACCTGTCTCACTCCTGTCTGACCCCTGTCTCACACCTGTCTGACACCTGTCTGACCCCTGTCTGACACCTGTCTCACACCTGTCTGACCCCTGTCTCACACCTGTCTCACACACCTGTCTGACCCCTGTCTCACACCTGTCTCACACCTGTCTCACTCCTGTCTGACACCTGTCTCTCACCTGTCTGACCCCTGTCTCACACCTGTCTGACACCTGTCTCACTCCTGTCTGACCCCTGTCTCACACCTGTCTGACACCTGTCTGACCCCTGTCTGACACCTGTCTCACACCTGTCTGACCCCTGTCTCACACCTGTCTCACACCTGTCTGACCCCTGTCTCACACCTGTCTCACACCTGTCTCACACCTGTCTCACTCCTGTCTGACACCTGTCTCTCACCTGACACACCTGTCTCACACCTGTCTCACACCTGTCTCACACCTGTCTGACACCTGTCTGACCCCTGTCTGACACCTGTCTCACACCTGTCTCACACCTGTCTGACACCTGTCTGACCCCTGTCTGACACCTGTCTCTCACCTGTCTGACCCCTGTCTCACCCGTTTCTCACCTGTGTCTCACCTGTGTCTCACCTGTTTCTCACCTGTGTCTCACCTGTTTCTCACCTGTGTCTCACCTGTTTCTCACCTGTGTCTCACCCGTTTCTCACCCGGCTCTCACCTGTTTCTCACCCGTTTCTCACCCGGCTCTCACCTGTTTCTCACCTGTGTCTCACCTGTGTCTCACCTGTGTCTCACCCGGCTCTCACCTGTTTCTCACCCGGCTCTCACCTGTTTCTCACCTGTTTCTCACCCGTTTCTCACCTGTGTCTCACCCGTTTCTCATCCGGCTCTCACCTGTTTCTCACCTGTGTCTCACCTGTTTCTCACCCGTTTCTCACCCGGCTCTCACCCGTTTCTCACCCGGCTCTCACCTGTTTCTCACCCGGCTCTCACCTGTGTCTCACCTGTGTCTCACCTGTTTCTCACCTGTTTCTCACCCGTTTCTCACCTGTTTCTCACCTGTGTCTCACCTGTCTGACATTCTGTGTCAGGTGACAGGTGATTACAGGTGTATTGACTAATTGAAGTGACTGATGTAGAGTAGAAAAGGAGATATTATGGAATATAAACTAGAGCTCAAATGATAAATCGATTCGTTGATCGACAGGAAAATATCAGTTTTGATAATTGATTAATCGTTTAAGTCGTATTTATTAATGTAACGTCTGGTTTGATGTTTCTTAATGAAATCTCTGGGTTTTGGACCGTTGGTCGGACGAAACAGGTAACTGCACGATGAAACTGCGTAATTATTAACTCCTCCCCCCCGTCCTCCTGGTTGCCAGGTTACAGGATGGCGTGTCCTCAGCGTTGCCCTGACGACGTGTACAAAGTGATGCAGCGCTGCTGGCAGTACAACCCCGAAGAACGACCCAAGTTCTCTGAGCTGCAGCGCGACCTCGCCGCCATCAAGAAGAAGTGACGACATCATAAGTTCAGTCGTGTCCTCAGCAAAGAAGTTACTTTTTTCATGTTTGTGTGGAGGTGGGCGTGGTCGGCAGGTGAGGCGATGCAGAGACGCCAACATGAAGTCTTTTCAGAAACAAAAGATGTTGTTTTTTTTTTTTTAAAGTACTAAAAGTTTTGGGAAAAAACACTAAAAACAGACCAAAAAGGTTGCGACATTTCAGCTGTGAGGGTTTTTAACGTGGCTGAAGCGCGGAGATGATGTAACGTCAGCGCACTGAGCATGTGCGCGAAACTAAACTCCACAAAGAGAGAAACTCATCACAGAAATGCTAAAAAGTGCAATTTCCTGAAGTCGATGCTAATCTGTTGGTGCTACAGACAGTTAGCATTTAGCTGACGTTTGAACTCATTAAACAGTGTTAATGACGTGTAGAGGTTAGCATGGATGTAGCTAGCTATTTTAGCATCTGAAAACACATTAAAGCCAGACGTCGACACTACAGAACAGCCAAACTGACAACTGTAAAAACCTGTTGGTTAAACAGGAAGTTACACACGCAGAAGTTAGCTAGCGGAGCTAAGGGCTTAGCATGAGCGTACGAGGGTTCTTGCTCACGGACAGACTGTTAAGAAGTTCAGATGTGGTCTGATCGCACTTTGTTCTGCGTGCATCAATATGTGTTGAACGTATTGACGAAGAACTGATCAGTAATTGGTTTAAATATCCGAAGCTAATTTCAAACAAAAACTGTAAAATCAGAATTTTTTTTTAGCTTAAAACTGACGTGTTTTCAGACGTTTTAATGTTTAAATAAAACATCAGATGATTCATAAATGTAGTTACGCGTTTTAACGAAGCAGATTTTTTACAGACTGAAACTAAAAGCAGTGAAAGTGACTTCAGTCTCCTCCTTCAGCTGTTTGAACTGTCGGCTACATGTTCAGTTAGCGAGAGACTCGATGGGCCGCTAGGACCTGCAAGGTCACGTGACCGGTGGACTAGGCTAGTTTTTGGTAGCCTTGCTAGCTTGTCTACCTGAAGTGTAGAAGGTGAAAATCAACCTGCGGCGTTTATTCTTTATTTCTCTCTTGAGGTTCGAACTGAGCAAAAGTGTTGAAATATAAAAACTGCGATCAGTTAATGAGTAATACAAACCAAACTTAAGGGTCCCTTCAGATTTAGTTTAATTTGACAGAATCTGCGATCAGAGTCTGGCGTCCTGCTCAGGGTCAGCTGTCTTGTCAGAATACAGGACAGAAATATCAGATCTGAGATCAAAGCTGCTGATTATAGCAAACATCATTTCTAATAATCAGTTCCTGCTGAAATATACAAACTCATAAACCAGCGATGCTGAGAATAAACATGCTAACAGAATAGCTCGCTAGCGGCACCTGGCAGGTGTTAGCGGTCCGTGGAGCCTGAAGAGCCTCAAACGCTGAGCTCAGCTGATTGGACCGGAGGAGTTTCCCGAAACAAAGACGCGTTACAAACAAACGTCTCTTCCTTCCTGTCCCGTCGGACGTGTTTCCTGTTTACGTTTATCAGCTGACAGACTTGACGTCATCGGACGGTGGTGGTGTGTTGTGACCTTTGACCTTAAAGTGACTGAGCTTTAAATAAACTAATAAAATGAACTACTTATAGTCAAAAGCCTCAAACACACACTTTATTAAAACCTTTTAAATCGAAATATTTACTCGAATCATTTCTATTTATTTTGAAACACTAAAAAAAAAACAACTTTTTACAAAATAAGCTAAAAATTAAAAGATCCGAGCGACGTCGGCAGGTGACGGTCAGACGTTAAGCCACGCCCATCGCCACGCCACCTGTAACTACGGTAACCATGGCAACAGCTTGAACACTAAAACGTTTCCACTGCTGAGGACCAATCAGCTGTTAACACCAACACTGACACTGTTTCTATTTTTATTTATTACGTTTTTATTAACTTTATTTTTTTTTACGTTTCTCAGATTTTATGTCGGAAGCTCGACTTGCAAAAACAAACAAACTGAACTGACCTTTATTCTGAAAATCAGCTGTCAATCATCACACAGACCACGCCCACCCTGGCCTTTGTTTGTTTCGTGTGTTTTTGACCAATCAGCGATTTCAAGTGTTTTGTCGGCTAAAAAATTCTTATTAAAAAACTGGGGGAAGTGAAAAGTTTTGCTTTAAATGTTTTAAATTTATAAAGACTAAATTTAGGGGAAACGAACGAACAAACGGGAAAAAGAAATCGGCACTTATATTTCCTGGTTGTCATGGTAACTGAAATAATGTTGGACCACTTGAAAAAGTTTAAAAAAAGACCTGTGTAAATGAATCTTGAGTCCTGATTGGTCAGCATCACTTCCTGGACTGTGTGAGGGCGGAGCCTAAATGTTAGTGATGTCAGAGCGCCGCCTACTGTTACTGTAAATAAATTCAAGATGTTTTTACAGTTTTTTTCTTTTGTTAAAAATCTTTTGAGTTTTTACAGTTTTTGTTTCCGAACACTAATCGTCTGTTTGTCTTTTATATTTGTTTAAACTTTATAAAAATATTATCGTAGCATTTATTATGAAAATAAAACAAATCATACGAACAAAGTGTGACATCATTTCTGACATTTTCGATTTTGGTTTAAAAACAAACGAGCTTCAAAACTGTTTAGATTTTTATTTTTTTAAATGATTTTAATGACATTTTACATGACGCACAGACGAACGTCACAAATCTACGAGGAGAGGATCGAAAACGTGTAACCGAGCAGACGCTCCACCTGCAGCAGCATCCGCCCGCCATCCGTCCAGCTGCTATTTAAACACATTCAATCAGTTTATAGATCGCACACAGACAGCTGAGGGCCCGGCTGGACGTAACGCTGAGCTGTTAGCGATGTTAGCGAGCGGCTAACATTAGCTGCGCTCTCTGATATTGTTGTTTACTCAAACACAACACTGATTTAATCTCTCTGGAATATTTTATTTTGAAAATCATCAGTCAAAAGGAGAAATGTCAGAATTGTTTTTTGTGGTAGAAAAGGTTTCAGTCGTGGTCGTCTGGACGCTGTTTTCAGAATCAAGACGTTTCGGCTCCCATCCTGAAGTCATTCTCAATTGTGAAAATGGTCTGAGAACTCGGAAATTTAAGCTACTCTGTTACATAAGCCCCGCCCTCAGGGAGGAGTCTACCTGAGTGTCTGTTGATTAGCTAGTTTCACCTGAAACTGACCTGATAGTTTCCATGATGGCCCAGTAATCAGTAATCAGGCCTGTTGTTTTCTGGCTGCACCTCCCTCATCACTGTTAAGCACCTGATTAGCATGTGATCGGCTTGACCACGGTGTTAATACGCTGTGGTAAACTTTGGGCAGGTTGAATCTCAGACCACCATTTCTGTTCAAAGAGGGGTTTTCTTTTTTCACAAAAATGGCTTCTTTGAATTGTATTTTCTTGAAATGTTCAATATTCATAAAAACTTTATTCAGGCTGCTCAGATTCAGTTGTGTTTGAATAAACTTTACTGGAACTGTTAATGGACAAAATGGATTCTGCGTTAGTCGTACGTGGAGTTCGTACAGAAAGATTCAAACGGTGAAACATCGTCATTTACTTTTTATTAAAACTGTAAACTTCCAAACAAGGTCGGCAGCGTGGCTGGTTTGGGGTGGGGCTTGTAGCCGATTCGCTCGTTGATAAGCTCCGCCCTCGACGCTGCGGAGGAAGAAGCTGAGACTGAGGCCCCGCCCCCGATGTTGTCAACACTGATGACAGAAGCCCCGCCCACTCCGCCTCCTGACTCCGCCTCCTCTCGCTGACGCTTCCTGGCCTGGAGAAATAAATGTTTCGTTTGAGCTGAAAGATTCAAACAAAGTGAAGAACATTTATTAAACTGAGTCAATAAAAGCGTGGAGGGAGGACAGGTGGACGGAGAGGACAGGTGGAGACGGGAGAGGGGACAGGTGGAGACGGGAGAGGGGACAGGTGGAGGGAGGACAGGTGGAGACGGGAGGACAGGTGGAGACGGGAGGAGAGGGGACAGGTGGACAGGTGGAGGGAGAGGACAGGTGGAGGGAGGACAGGTGGAGGGAGGAGAGGGGACAGGTGGAGACGGGACAGGTGGAGGGAGGACAGGTGGAGACGGGAGAGGTAGAGGGAGGACAGGTGGAGAGGGGACAGGGGTCTACTAATTGATTAATTAAGTAATGGTTTCAACTCTTCCCCAATTTCCTGATGGACAGCGTTGATTTTGACAGTATTGACAGACAGACAGTATTGATTGACAGACAGTATTGACTGACAGACAGTATTGATTGACAGACAGTATTGACAGACAGACAGTATTGATTGACAGACAGTATTGACTGACAGACAGTATTGACTGACAGACAGTATTGACACAGACAGTATTGATCGACAGGGACATAGAAGTGATCTGAACCTCGAGCTCCTTCTTGACGCTTTCGAACTCCTCGGTGTCGTCGATCTTCAGCTCCAGTCGAGTCGGTTTCCGCCTCAACATCTTCACTTTATATCCGAGGAAACCTGCGGACACAAAGCACCGATCTACATAATGATTACAAAACAAACCTCAAGTCAGAAATTTATCTAAACAAAGACAACATTTGGACATGACGCTCATTAGCATGTAGGCTACACTTGCTAAGCTAACCACACGGATGTGATACAAACTAAAGCAACTTAAACTCATGTTGACCTGACAGACCTGAGATTATATATATATATAAATAAATAACTGAACTGTTGTGTTTGTCAGTGAATGGTCACTTTAATCTGATACTTTAGAAGAAAGTAATCCTGTGTTTGAACCTGTTCAGAAAGCATTTAACGTTAAACTCCGTGTTAAAGGACTTCCGGTGTCCCACTCTGTCTGAACGGTAGAGAAGCTAAGCTAACCGGCTAACGTCTGTTCGAACATGTGAAAACATTGAATTTACTGGAATCAGACAAACGTTCCTCCCTCAGTTCAACTGTTCTAATAAACGCGTGTAAAGTTACCTGACAGGTGTGTTTTTGCGGTACTTTCCCGGGTTCTCTCCTCTTATGTTTGTTTGCTACCGCTCTGTCTACCGGAAAAACAACCTTTGACCCGGAAGCTCGTAACGTGTTTACATCCGGGTCACGCTGCTCAGAGACGCCGCCGCTACGTTTCTCTTCGCATGTAAGTTTAAAATAAAACATATTTAGAAGTTAAAGTTAATAAGCGCACAGTTTCAAAGTGTCAATCAAACCTGCCGTGTGTCGGCTCAGGTGTGGCTGACGTGTTGTGTGACGCAGTGTGACGCAGCCTTTTTTTAATGTTTGCGTGTATGCTAATGCTAACATTAGCTGTGTGTACAGCGTTTTGTCATTTTCTCTTTATTTAAAGTTCTCTCCAGTTTTCTATCTATCTATATCTAACCAATTGTTTCTGTTTCTACCAAACTCGGTTGGAAAATTGAATAATTTTAGGCTGATTCGCTGACTGCAGAAGTAACTCCGGGGTCAGAAGTAAACTTCTTCTCAGGGTGTAGAAGAAGAAAGCGGGTTAATAAGAACTCTTAACGCACTGAAGCTGTTCTTTTTCAAATGTTTTGAATTTCATTTGCAATTTAACATAGTTCCAATACAAAGCTGATGTTTATAGCTGTTGCTGATGTTTAACTCTTGTCCGTCTTGTTGTGGAGGCCTGACTCCACACTGAGACAGTTCATGCTGCTTTGCTTTCATTGGTCACACATCTGCACGTTTCAGTATGTAGCATCACTTTTTCCTCTGTTTCTTCACGTTGTCGTAATTTTCTCTCGTGTAGTTTTCCCAGCAGCCTCTAGGGGGCAGCAGCAGTAGAAGAAGAAGAAGAAGAACTGAATCAAAATGTCAGACGAGGAGGATGCGCCTCCGGCCGTGAAGAAGAGTCGTGTTTTCTATGGAAGCCTGGAGGAGAAAGAGCGCGAGCGTCTGAGTTCAGAGGCAGCGAACAGTGCGACAGGAAATGATGCGGTGAAGGCGGGGATCGAGGCGGGAAACATCAACATCTCATCAGGTCGGTCTCATGTTGTAAACTACAGACGGATGTAAACGTGCGTGATGTGTGAGTGAGACTCCATTTCCCATGATGCTGTGCAGGAGAGACTCTGGAGCTGGAGGAGCGGGTCAGCGAGCGGCAGCAGGAAGCGCTCGCTGCGTTCGAGCGGCGGCGACGAGCGCGACAGATCACCGTCTCCACCGACGACGCTGAGGTGAAGGCTGGCCTCAGAGCGCTTGGCGAGCCAATCACGTTGTTTGGAGAGGGACCAGCTGACCGCCGGGAGAGGTGTGTAAAAAAATAATTTGTTTTAAACTTTATTCAAACGTTTAAATCATTAAGAAAGATGGACGACACGTCAGCTCCCCAAAAGTGAAGCCAGAACATCTGGACCGCCCCCTGGTGGCGGGCTGCGGGACAGGTCATAAGCCCCGCCCCCTCCATGTTGGCGGACGGGACACGAGACAAACTAAAAACTCAAAGATGGTTTCTGTCAGTTTAGCTCGCTCTCGTCACGCTGATGTTAGTTGGTTTTAATTTGTTATCTGATGCTATAAAAAGGAGGTTTCACGTCATGATTGACAGCTGAGGCCGGCTCGCCATTGGGTCAGCCGGGTGTGTGGGCGGGACCTCGATACCGCGCAGACTCTGGCTCCAAATGACGTCACCAGCCAAGATGGCGGCTCCCGTATCCGGGACGCTTTGGCTTCATCTAGTACAGCGGCAGGAAGTGGCGACGCGTCGGCCATCTTTATATACAGTCTATAGTTTCACTGAATGAATATTTAGGAGAAATGGACTGTATCCGATAGATTCGGTGTCACAGTCTTCATCAGTTTGTCTTTTAAACTCTGATCAGAAACATCAAGTTGTCTGTCGCGTTTGTGTTTTCAGGCTGCGCAGCGTTCTGTCTGTCGTCGGTCCCGACGCTTTGAAGAAGTCCAGGAGGGACGAAGAGAGAGCCAAGAGATCACAGGACGAGGTTTGTTTCACCCAACGGTGCCCTGAACCCTAAAACCAAGTCTTAACCCTCAAAAAACCGTCTCTGCCTTTTTGGGGACGCGAGTCCCCACAGTGTGCATTCAGGTTCAAGTCCCTAAATAATTTATCGCTTAAGAAAAACAAACAGACCTAAAAATTATTTGTTTGAATCTGAACCCAGTTCTGCAGTTGAAAGCTTCAGAGGAAAGCGAGTAAGTCGACCTTGAGTTTTTTTTTTTTTTTTATTGTTTTCACGTTTGAAATATTCACAACAAACTGAATATTAAGAATTTGTTGATAATCAAATTGTTAAAACGTTACATCTTTAAGAAATAAAGCAATAAAACGGAACTATTTAAATAAATAAACTAAACGTAAAATACAGAAAGAATAAGTGTTTTCTTTCTGACCAATCACAGTGCCAGCAGACATGGTACCATGAAGGCTCCGCCTCCCTGAAGGACGCTCGGCTCTGGTTGGCCAAATACTCTCTGCCACGGTGAGTCTGCAACAATCCGACCAATCAGAGACAGAGGAGGACCAGAGGGCAACTGACAGGGCGAGAGAGACAGGAAGTGAGACGTGTCCGTGCGTGATGGTTAAATGGGAGGAAGGAAGGGGGAGGAGTGTTTTGTCGGGCTGAATCGGAGAGGTGGAGGGTCGTTGTTCAACATGGATGACGGCGTTCGTCGCTGCTGCGTGTTGCTTAAAGGTCGATCGCTGGTTAAAGCTGTCGGGTGAAAACTGACGCGGCGTTGGTCTTCAGGCCGCCGCGTCCGGCTGCGGCAGCCTGGACTTGGTTCCGTACTCTGGCTTTGAGACTAAGGATTTCTGTCTGATCCGGTTTTATCCCAACTGCCCATAAATCTCAGCACACCTGTCCTCCGCCTGCAGCAACGCTGCGCCTGCAACGCTGCGCCTGCAGCAACGCTGCGCCTGCAACGCTGCGCCTGCAGCAACGCTGCGCCTGCAACGCTGCGCCTGCAACGCTCCTGCGCCTGCAACAACGCTGCGCCTGCGACGCTGAGGTGAAGGCTGGCCTCAGAGCGCTTGGCGAGCCAATCACGTTGTTTGGAGAGGGACCAGCTGACCGCCGGGAGAGGTGTGTAAAAAAATAATTTGTTTTAAACTTTATTCAAACGTTTAAATCATTAAGAAAGATGGACGACACGTCAGCTCCCCAAAAGTGAAGCCAGAACATCTGGACCGCCCCCTGGTGGCGGGCTGCGGGACAGGTCATAAGCCCCGCCCCCTCCATGTTGGCGGACGGGACACGAGACAAACTAAAAACTCAAAGATGGTTTCTGTCAGTTTAGCTCGCTCTCGTCACGCTGATGTTAGTTGGTTTTAATTCGTTATCTGATGCTATAAAAAGGAGGTTTCACGTCATGATTGACAGCTGAGGCCGGCTCGCCATTGGGTCAGCCGGGTGTGTGGGCGGGACCTCGATACCGCGCAGACTCTGGCTCCAAATGACGCCACCAGCCAAGATGGCGGCTCCGTATCCGGGACGCTTTGGCTTCATCTAGTACAGCGGCAGGAAGTGGCGACGTCGGCCATCTTTATATACAGTCTATAGTTTCACTGAATGAATATTTAGGAGAAATGGACTGTATCCGATAGATTCGGTGTCACAGTCTTCATCAGTTTGTCTTTTAAACTCTGATCAGAAACATCAAGTTGTCTGTCGCGTTTGTGTTTTCAGGCTGCGCAGCGTTCTGTCTGTCGTCGGTCCCGACGCTTTGAAGAAGTCCAGGAGGGACGAAGAGAGAGCCAAGAGATCACAGGACGAGGTTTGTTTCACCCAACGGTGCCCTGAACCCTAAAACCAAGTCTTAACCCTCAAAAAACCGTCTCTGCCTTTTTGGGGACGCGAGTCCCCACAGTGTGCATTCAGGTTCAAGTCCCTAAATAATTTATCGCTTAAGAAAAACAAACAGACCTAAAACTTATTTGTTTGACCAAAAATCTGAACCCAGTTCTGCAGTTGAAAGCTTCAGAGGAAAGCGAGTAAGTCGACCTTGAGTTTTTGTTTTTTTTGATTGTTTTCACGTTTGAAATATTCACAACAAACTGAATATTAAGAATTTGTTGATAATCAAATTGTTAAAACGTTACATCTTTAAGAAATAAAGCAATAAAAACGGAACTATTTAAATAAATAAACTAAACGTGTAAAATACAGAAAGAATAAGTGTTTTCTTTCTGACCAATCACAGTGCCAGCAGACATGGTACCATGAAGGCTCCGCCTCCCTGAAGGACGCTCGGCTCTGGTTGGCCAAATACTCTCTGCCACGGTGAGTCTGCAACAATCCGACCAATCAGAGACAGAGGAGGACCAGAGGGCAACTGACAGGGCGAGAGAGACAGGAAGTGAGACGTGTCCGTACACGTGATGGTTAAATGGGAGGAAGGAAGGGGGGGGGAGGAGTGTTTTGTCGGGCTGAA
This sequence comes from Siniperca scherzeri, assembly GCA_027580175.1. Classification (NCBI taxonomy): domain Eukaryota; kingdom Metazoa; phylum Chordata; class Actinopteri; order Centrarchiformes; family Sinipercidae; genus Siniperca; species Siniperca scherzeri. The sequence continues at coordinate 320,226 of CM050852.1, forward strand.
TCGGAGAGGTGGAGGGTCGTTGTTCAACATGGATGACGGCGTTCGTCGCTGCTGCGTGTTGCTTAAAGGTCGATCGCTGGTTAAAGCTGTCGGGTGAAAACTGACGCGGCGTTGGTCTTCAGGCCGCCGCGTCCGGCTGCGGCAGCCTGGACTTGGTTCCGTACTCTGGCTTTGAGACTAAGGATTTCTGTCTGATCCGGTTTTATCCCAACTGCCCATAAATCTCAGCACACCTGTCCTCCGCCTGCAGCAACGCTGCGCCTGCAACGCTGCGCCTGCAGCAACGCTGCGCCTGCAACGCTGCGCGCCTGCAGCAACGCTGCGCCTGCAACGCTGCGCCTGCAACGCTCCTGCGCCTGCAACAACGCTGCGCCTGCAACGCTGCGCCTGCAACGCTGCGCCTGCAACAACGCTGCACCTGCCGCCACGTTTTCGGAGCGTTTTTCTGCTGCGTCTTTAATCCACATGCGAACGCCGAGGAGCTGGTCTCCCTTTTTAACCCCCCTGAGACCTGGTGACCCAAAAAGCTGCGGTTCAGTCTCCGTGTCGTCAGCTGTTGGATGGCACAACGTTTTCCTCAACTCAGTAACTGAAAATCAGAAATCATATTGTTCAATCCCCCAAACCCCATCAGTGTCACCGAGCGTGGCCTCGGTCCCGTGTCTGCAGACGTGAAGCCGGCGGCCGGAGATCTGGGGCCTGTCTGAGTCTCACCTGAGTCTCACCTGAGTCTCACCTGAGTCTCACCTGAGCTTTAGACCACACATCAACTTGTCCAGTCGTGTTTCCTCCAAACCAGAATCGAACCAGCGCTCTCACACTCTGACCTCACAATCTGCTCTCGACTCGACCGCTGTCCGTCCCTTCTGGCCTGAACCGGCGGTCTCTCTGCCGCCTCCGCTGGTCAGAACGCAGCAGCGCGGCTTCTCGCTGGTTCTAACAGACGCCATCGCATCACCCCGGCCCGGCTGCTGTCCGCTGGCTCCTGTTCGACTCACAGTCGACTTTAAGATTTTACTGATCACTTTTAAAGCGCGCGTGCGTCTGGCCCCAAGCTGCACGATGATCCGGCTCGCAGCCTCGGGTCCTCAGGCGGGGCTTCAGTCTGCAGGTGAGCTGTCGCCATCAAGAACCAGCGACTTCTGTTAAATCACTTCTGAAAACGCACTTTTATAGACTTTTACGTTTCGTCCTCTCATTCGTCTCTTTATCGCTGAAGTTATTAATATTATTATCTCGAAGACGTCTCGATTGCTGAAATGCATCTCGAGGAGCTGAGCGAGGGCGCACAGGTGGATCCTCAGCAGGTGTCTTTTCGGCACCCGTGACGTATGAAAGAGGCGCGGCAGTGGACAGGTGATGCAGCTGTGCCGCACGTCGTATTTCACCGATGTCGCTTTATTCGGCTCTGAAGTTTGTCGCCGAACACGCTGCCGTTAAAGTTTTTAAGCTTTTGAAAGGAGAGCGGTTCAGTGAGAGAGATGACTGTAATGAACAGAAGTCTTAAATATTGGAGGAGTCCGATTGGCTGTGACTCACAAGCTCCTGCTGTGATTGGTCCATCAGGGCGATGAGGCGTCTGGAGGCTGCACGCGCTCAGAGGGATGTTGCCGAGGCAACCAGGACGATCCGGCAACAGGAGCTGCACAAGAGCCTGAGGGTGAGACGAGACCGAAGTGATTTCTTTCATTTTTATTTATTACATTCAAACAAATATTAGTTCATTATAATATAACTGACAACCTGACAGCCAAAGGTATTCATCAAATCAATAACTTACATTGTGCAGAACACAGAACATGTGCAGAACAGAGAGCATGTGCAGAACAGAGAGCATGTGCAGAACAGAGAACATGTGCAGAACAGAGAACATGTGCAGAACACAGAACATGTGCAGAACACAGAACATGTGCAGAACAGGGAGCATGTGCAGAACAGAGAACATGTGCAGAACACAGAACATGTGCAGAACAGAGAACATGTGCAGAACAGAGAACATGTGCAGAACAGAGAGCATGTGCAGATCAGAGAGCATGTGCAGAACACAGAAGAGAGAACATGTGCAGAACAGAGAGCATGTGCAGAACAGAACATGTGCAGAACAGAGAGCATGTGCAGAACAGAGAGCATGTGCAGAACAGAGAACATGTGCAGAACAGAGAGCATGTGCAGAACACAGAAGAGAGAACATGTGCAGAAGAGAGAACATGTGCAGAACAGAGAACATGTGCAGATCAGAACATGTGCAGAACAGAGAGCATGTGCAGAACAGAGAGCATGTGCAGAACAGAGAGCATGTGCAGAACATGTGCAGAACAGAGAACATGTGCAGAACAGAGAGCATGTGCAGAACATGTGCAGAACAGAGAACATGTGCAGAACAGAGAACATGTGCAGAACAGAGAACATGTGCAGAACAGAGAGCATGTGCAGATCAGAGAACATGTGCAGAACAGAGAACATGTGCAGAACACAGAAGAGAGAACATGTGCAGAACAGAGAACATGTGCAGAACACAGAAGAGAGAACATGTGCAGAACAGAGAACATGTGCAGAACACAGAAGAGAGAACATGTGCAGAACAGAGAACATGTGCAGAACAGAGAGCATGTGCAGAACAGAGAGCATGTGCAGAACAGAGAACGTGCAGAACAGAGAGCATGTGCAGAACAGAGAGCATGTGCAGAACACAGAAGAGAGAACATGTGCAGAACAGAGAACATGTGCAGAACAGAGAGCATGTGCAGATCAGAACATGTGCAGAACAGAGAGCATGTGCAGAACAGAGAGCATGTGCAGAACAGAGAGCATGTGCAGAACAGAGAGCATGTGCAGAACAGAACATGTGCAGAACAGAGAGCATGTGCAGAACAGAACATGTGCAGAACAGAGAGCATGTGCAGAACAGAGAGCATGTGCAGATCAGAACATGTGCAGAACAGAGAGCATGTGCAGAACAGAGAGCATGTGCAGAACAGAACATGTGCAGATCAGAACATGTGCAGAACAGAGAACATGTGCAGAACAGAGAGCATGTGCAGAACAGAACATGTGCAGATCAGAACATGTGCAGAACAGAGAGCATGTGCAGATCAGAACATGTGCAGATCAGAGAGCATGTGCAGATCAGAGAGCATGTGCAGAACATGTGCAGAACATGTGCAGAACAGAGAACATGTGCAGAACAGAGAACATGTGCAGAACAGAGAGCATGTGCAGAACAGAGAGCATGTGCAGATCAGAACATGTGCAGAACAGAGAACATGTGCAGAACAGAGAGCATGTGCAGAACAGAACATGTGCAGAACAGAGAGCATGTGCAGAACAGAACATGTGCAGAACAGAACATGTGCAGAACAGAACATGTGCAGAACAGAGAACATGTGCAGAACAGAGAACATGTGCAGAACAGAGAACACAGAGCATGTGCAGATCAGAGAGCATGTGCAGAACAGAGAACATGTGCAGAACATGTGCAGAACACAGAGCATGTGCAGAACACAGAGCATGTGCAGAACATGTGCAGAACACAGAACGTGTGCAGAACACAGAACATGTGCAGACGCCCGTCTACATGACCTCTGAACAACAAACTTCTTCTTCTTCAGAATCTCAACAACTTCTGCAGTCAGATCGGTGATGATCGACCAATCAGCTTCTGCCACTTCAGCCCCGACTCCAAAATGCTGGCCACCGGCTCCTGGTATCAAGCCCCGCCCACTGTAGCGTTAGCATTAGCATTAGCATAACCATGAGAAGAGCTAACACTGGAAGATAAATGCCTCATTTCCACCGCATGGTACGGCTCGACTCGACTCGCTCGGAAGGGTTCTCTTTTGGTTTTCCGTTAGCAAACGTTAGTCCGTCCAAGCGAGCCGAGCCGATACTAAAAGAGTTAAAATACTGCAGACCACTGATTGATCAGAGAGAATCGTCACCTGCGCGACACAGGACATCCTGCACAACTCCGCCATTTCTAAATAGCCAAGCTACAATCAATAGCGGACACAATTTTTTAATTCATTCGATCCAGATTTTACAAAATGGCAGCCGCACCGCGGTCAGCTGACGAAGTGCAGACGTTCCTCTGTTTGTTGCCGCTGAAAGGATCCAGCGAGACTTGTGGGGGGAACGAAATCAAGAAAAGTACCCGGCACCAAAAGTGAGCCGGGTCGAACTGGGCCGTACCGTGCAGGGGACATGAGGCTCGACACTTGTATTCAGAGATAGCATTAGCATTAGCATTAGCATTAGCGGCTCCAGCCACAGAATTCTATCAGTTTTTAGATTTCTGGTAGCAACACATGTTAGCATGTTGAATTACGCATGCTGGTGATATGATGAAGGTAACACTAACGACCCCCCCGCCCCCCCAGGAGCGGTCTGTGTAAGCTGTGGTCCGTCCCAGACTGCAACCTGATTCGTACACTCAGAGGTGGGCGGAGCTGTTTTTATTATTATTTGAATTATCACAAGATCAATTTGTCATTTATTGTGAAAAATGTTATTAAATGTTTTGTAATGTGATTTCAGAAGTTTTTGCAAATGTATTAAAAAGAAGAAACTGAAATATTCAGAAAGTATTACTTCAGTTTTTGTGTTTTACAGTATTTATTAAACGTATTAAATATTCTATTTAAAATATTAAAAAAATCTTCTTTAATCTGTTAATGTGAACATGTAGTAACTGAGACCCGCCCCCTCTTTGTCCCTGCTCTCTGATTGGCTGAAGGACACAACACCAATGTGGGCGCGGTCGTCTTCCGCCCGCAGGCCGGAGTCTCTCTCGACCAATCAGATGTCAGCTTGGCCTCGTGTGCTGCAGACGGGTCTGTGAAGCTGTGGAACCTCGAGAGGTGAGGGGGAGGAGGAGCAGGTGGGAGGGGAGGAGCAGGTGAGGGAGGAGGAGCAGGTGGGAGGGGAGGAGCAGGTGAGGGAGGAGGAGCGGGGAGGAGCAGGTGAGGGGGGAGCAGGTGGGGAGGAGGAGCAGGTGAGGGAGGAGCAGGTGGGGAGGAGGAGGAGCAGGTGAGGGGGAGGAGCAGGTGGGGAGCAGGTGGGGAGGAGGAGGTGAGGGGGAGGAGCAGGTGAGGGGGAGGAGCAGGTGAGGGGGAGGAGCAGGGGAGCAGGGGAGGGGGGAGCCTGCACTTGGTCAGGGTCTGTCTGTGTCCCGGTCCGTCGTCTCTTCAGGTCCAGATAACTTTCTGATCTGGCTTTTAGTTTCTGTCCAGTGATCCAGATTCAGGTTTCTGTACGTCGTGTTGTAGTTTGGTTTCCTCTGACTGGTGTTTGGAAAGCAGCGCTGCTGTGAGACCGGTCCGAGAGTCTGAGGGGGGGCAGTGAGTCCCAGCACCAGCTGTCTGTCTGTCTGACTGATGACCTGTCTGTCTGTCTCCCTGGTTGCCGTAGCGACGAGCCGGTGGCGGACATCGAGGGTCACAGCGAGCGAGTGTCTCGAGTGTGCTGGCATCCTTCTGGGAGGTTTCTGGGAACGACCAGGTAAACTGGCGTCAGACGGCCGCAGTGTTTCCGTGTACTGGTACGCAGTGCTTATATCTCTCTGCGTGTCTGCAGCTACGATAACTCGTGGCGTCTCTGGGACCTGGAGGTCCGGGAGGAAATCCTCCATCAGGAAGGCCACAGTAAAGGAGTCCACGACCTCCACTTCCACCCTGACGGATCGCTGGCTGCGACTGGGTAAAGTACACGCAGTACTGCACACAGTACTGCACTCTGTACTGCACTCTGTACTGCACTCTACACATTGTACACCTCTGTAGTACTCTCAGATAGTAGTACTCTCAGATCGTAGTACTCTCAGATAGTAGTACTCTCAGATAGTACTCTCAGATAGTAGTACTCTCAGTTAGTAGTACTCTCAGATAGTAGTACTCTCAGATCGTAGTACTCAGATAGTAGTACTCTCAGATCGTAGTACTCTCAGATCGTAGTACTCTCAGATAGTAGTACTCTCAGTTAGTAGTACTCTCAGATAGTAGTACTCTCAGATCGTAGTACTCTCAGATCGTAGTACTCTCAGATAGTAGTACTCTCAGATCGTAGTACTCTCAGTTAGTAGTACTCTCAGTTAGTAGTACTCTCAGATCGTAGTACTCTCAGATCGTAGTACTCTCAGTTAGTAGTACTCTGATAGTAGTACTCTCAGATAGTAGTACTCTCAGTTAGTAGTACTCTCAGATAGTAGTACTCTCAGTTAGTAGTACTCTCAGATCGTAGTACTCTCAGATCGTAGTACTCAGATCGTAGTACTCTCAGATAGTAGTACTCTCAGATAGTAGTACTCTCAGATCGTAGTACTCTCAGATAGTAGTACTCTCAGATAGTAGTACTCTCAGATAGTAGTACTCTCAGATAGTAGTACTCTCAGATCGTAGTACTCTCAGTTAGTAGTACTCTCAGATAGTAGTACTCTCAGATAGTAGTACTCTCAGTTAGTAGTACTCTCAGATAGTACTCTCAGATCGTAGTACCTCAGATAGTAGTACTCTCAGATCGTAGTACTCTCAGATAGTAGTACTCTCAGATCGTAGTACTCTCAGTTAGTAGTACTCTCAGTTAGTAGTACTCTCAGATCGTAGTACTCTCAGATCGTAGTACTCTCAGTTAGTAGTACTCTGATAGTAGTACTCTCAGATAGTAGTACTCTCAGATAGTAGTACTCTCAGTTAGTAGTACTCTCAGATCGTAGTACTCTCAGATCGTAGTACTCTCAGATCGTAGTACTCTCAGATAGTAGTACTCTCAGATCGTAGTACTCTCAGATAGTAGTACTCTCAGATAGTAGTACTCTCAGATAGTAGTACTCTGATAGTAGTACTCTCAGTTAGTAGTACTCTGATAGTAGTACTCAGATAGTAGTACTCTCAGATCGTAGTACTCTGATAGTAGTACTCTCAGTTAGTAGTACTCTGATAGTAGTACTCTCAGATCGTAGTACTCTCAGATAGTAGTACTCTGATAGTAGTACTCTCAGATCGTAGTACTCAGATCGTAGTACTCTCAGTTAGTAGTACTCTCAGTTAGTAGTACTCTCAGTTAGTAGTACTCAGATAGTAGTACTCTGATAGTAGTACTCTCAGATCGTAGTACTCTCAGATAGTAGTACTCTCAGATCGTAGTACTCTCAGATCGTAGTACTCTCAGATAGTAGTACTCTCAGATCGTAGTACTCTCAGTTAGTAGTACTCTCAGTTAGTAGTACTCTCAGATTAGTAGTACTCTCAGATAGTAGTACTCTCAGTTAGTAGTACTCTCAGATAGTAGTACTCTCAGATAGTAGTACTCTCAGATCGTAGTACTCTCAGATAGTAGTACTCTCAGATCGTAGTACTCTCAGATAGTAGTACTCTCAGATAGTAGTACTCTCAGATCGTAGTACTCTCAGATCGTAGTACTCTCAGATTAGTAGTACTCTCAGATCGTAGTACTCTCAGATCGTAGTACTGCCACTTCAGTACACATTCTTTGGTGATATTTTAGGTGAAATTGAGAATCTACAAAATGTTAAAAATCTGAAGGAAACTGAAGCGAGAGTGCGTTTTTACCTGAAAAGGTAAAACGTTGCTCCTGTACTCGTGAGCTTTGATACGACGGCGGCCACAGTTTAAGTTCAAGCACTGAAAGCAGTCGAAGTGTCGGGCGCAGGTGAAGCGCCGTCAGGTGAGGTAGCTGAAGCGTCAGGTGGTTTCTAAGCCACGACGGAAAGTTAATGATCATTATATTTGTTATTAATTAGTTTAACGGGTAATATTAATGTCGGCGCTCTGGCTAGTGCTGACTGTTGATCAGTAGTACTCAGATCGTAGTACTTCGTGCTAACAGTACTGCTGACCGTAGTGCTAGTACTGCAGTTACATATTTGAATGCATTTCTGTTTGTTTTGTTTTTAATAAATGTGAAATATAAATCCTGGACCAATCATCTGTCTGTCTGTCTGTCGCCCCGCCTCTCTCGTCCAATCAGAGGGCTGGATGCGTTCGGCAGGGTGTGGGACCTTCGAACGGGACGCTGCGTCGTTTTCCTCTTTGATCTTCAGTTCAGCTGATGTACAGCGGGCTGTTCGAGTGTTCAGGTGTTTTTCGTGTAATAAGATATTTTCATGTTGCGACAGATTCACCACGTAACAGGAAACTTTTCTTTAATTTCACTTTATTTAGTTGTTAGATAAAGTTCATTAAAAGTTTCACAGATTTCTTGTTTCTGTGTAAAAGTGTTTTTGTTTGTCTGTTCTCTCAGGTATCACCTGGCAACAGGAAGTGGTGATAACACCTGTAAGGTTTGGGAGCTGAGAAACAGGAAGTGGTGATAACACCTGTAAGGTTTGGGAGCTGAGAAACAGGAAGTGGTGATAACACCTGTAAGGTTTGGGAGCTGAGAAACAGGAAGTGGTGATAACACCTGTAAGGTTTGGGAGCTGAGAAACAGGAAGTGGTGATAACACCTGTAAGGTTTGGGAGCTGAGAAACAGGAAGTGGTGATAACACCTGTAAGGTTTGGGAGCTGAGAAACAGGAAGTGGTGATAACACCTGTAAGGTTTGGGAGCTGAGAAACAGGAAGTGGTGATAACACCTGTAAGGTTTGGGAGCTGAGAAACAGGAAGTGGTGATAACACCTGTAAGGTTTGGGAGCTGAGAAACAGGAAGTGGTGATAACACCTGTAAGGTTTGGGAGCTGAGAAACAGGAAGTGGTGATAACACCTGTAAGGTTTGGGAGCTGAGAAACAGGAAGTGTCTGTACACAGTCCCGCCCACCAGAACCTGCTGTCTGCTGTCCGCTTCCAACGTAAACGCACCTTCAGTTTGTTTAATTTGTATTCTGTTATTTTTATGTTAATTGTATCAAGTTAATTTAAATTTTATTGTTTCATTTGTCTCATTTTATTTAATTGACTTATTTTAGTGTTTTGCTTCTGTTTTCTGTTATTCACCCTTTCTTTACTATTTCTCTCTTCTGGTTAATAAAATAATTTATTTTAAATTCTTTTCTGTTAACTTTTCGTTTTGTCAGGTTTTGTTTTGTTTTTAATAAATGTGAAATATAAATCCTGGACCAATCATCTGTCTGTCTGTCTGTCTGACTGATGACCTGTCTGTCTGTCTGTCTGTCTGTCTGTCTGTCTGTCGCCCCGCCTCTCTCGTCCAATCAGAGGGCTGGATGCGTTCGGCAGGGTGTGGGACCTTCGAACGGGACGCTGCGTCGTTTTCCTCTTTGATCTTCAGTTCAGCTGATGTGTTGCAGTCTTGATTTCTTACAGCGGGCTGTTCGAGTGTTCAGGTGTTTTTCGTGTAATAAGATATTTTCATGTTGCGACAGATTCACCACGTAACAGGAAACTTTTCTTTAATTTCACTTTATTTAGTTGTTAGATAAAGTTCATTAAAAGTTTCACAGATTTCTTGTTTCTGTGTAAAAAGTGTTTTTGTTTGTCTGTTCTCTCAGGTATCACCTGGCAACAGGAAGTGGTGATAACACCTGTAAGGTTTGGGAGCTGAGAAACAGGAAGTGTCTGTACACAGTCCCCGCCCACCAGAACCTGCTGTCTGCTGTCCGCTTCCAACGTAAACGCACCTTCAGTTTGTTTAATTTGTATTCTGTTATTTTTATGTTAATTGTATCAAGTTAATTTAAATTTTATTGTTTCATTTGTCTCATTTTATTTAATTGACTTATTTTAGTGTTTTGCTTCTGTTTTCTGTTATTCACCCTTTCTTTACTATTTCTCTCTTCTGGTTAATAAAATAATTTATTTTAAATTCTTTTCTGTTAACTTTTCGTTTTGTCAGGTTTTGTTTTGTTCTTGTCTGTTTTCTCTTTTTTTTTTGTTTTTATCCGAAAGTCTTTTTCCATCGAACTTTGTTTTCCGTTTCCTGTTTGTGTCTCTGACGTCACTTCCTGTTAGTGTATCTGACGTCACTTCCTGTTTGTTTGTGTGTAGCCACAGACGGTCACTTCCTGTTGACCGGAGCATACGACAACACGGCGAAGGTTTGGAGTCACCCGGGCTGGACGCCACTGAAGACACTCGCCGGACACGAGGGGAAGGTACAAGCACTCCGCTCCGATTGGTCCGTTCAGACGCTGCTGCTGATTGGTGGAGACGCTTTGGACACGTGTTAAACCTGTTTTTATTTTCAGGTGATGTCCGTCGACGTGTCACCTGACGGGAAACTGATCGCCACCAGCTCCTACGACCGAACCTTCAAACTCTGGCTGTCTGAGTGATGTCATGATGATGTCAGGAGTGATGTCATAGCAGCAGCAGAACTTTTTTTTTTTTACTATAAAGTTTTTTGTTTTCTGAAAAATGCAACAAAAAACCCCTCTAATGTTTCCGTGTTTTTTAAAATAAAAGTTTCTGTTTCTAATAAACTGGAGGTTTTTACTTGACGTGCACTGACAGGAAGTGGTCATAGTTCTGCAGCTTCCGGCTCGGTACAACACAACTTAAAGCCCCCTGCAGAGCTCTGGTCGGGTCCGCCGCTCTGCGGAAACATGGCCGATATTTGAACTCAACAAGCAGCGCGAGGCTCGAACAAACAGTATAATATAAAACACATCCGAGTAAAAACTAGCAGGAGTTAGTTTAGACTGTTTTTACTAAACAGTGACGGAAGACAGGGCCGTAGGTTTGTGGCTAAGCTAACAAAGAAGCTAACGTTACCTAGCATAGCATTTAAAAATATGCATCAATCCAAATATAACGGGGTTTAAAGGAAGGACTTCCGAAACTGCAAGTCGACATTTGTATTATCACTTTGCTGTCCTGCTTATCTGTATATATTCTACTAGCACGTGCTGCGGCGCCGCTAACGTCTGTGTTGCTGCCGATAAACACAGAAGAAGAAGAACTGTCCCCCTCGTGACGAAATCACGTGAGCGGTCCGCAGCGTGACGTAACATCAGCTGACTGCGGCCAACACACGAACAAGACAAATCCTCCGTCGACCTTCATTTCGGTGAATTCCTCCGGTTTGTCCTCCGTTTCAGCGCCGCTGTCGGATCCAACATGGCGAGCCAGTCGCAGGGCATCCAGCAGCTGCTGCAGGCCGAGAAGAGAGCGGCCGAGAAGGTGGCCGAAGCCCGCAAACGTGAGTAGGACAGGCGGCCTGCGAGCCCGCTGCGGCCCGCCGGCAGACGGCTGGTAACGGCGAAAATACCGGTGTGTTAGTGAAGAACAAGAGGCAGGACAAGGCGGTAGAAAGGAGAAGGAACCGTAGTGGCAGGCGGGCTGTAACTGAACCTAATGGGAAAATCCGTGAGTTTAGAGATTCTTTGCTCATGTTTACGTTTTTAATCAAACCGGAGACAATTTCAGAATCATCAGCTTGTTCCTTTCAATTCGGCCTACAGGAAGTTCTGCTGACCTCACGCATTTATCGATAATACATGTAGATATGTGAGCGTGATAAAGAGACGCTTTATGAAATAAATATGCGCCGAATTAAAGAGTTGGCTTATTAAACATCCGAGGTTAGGTTGCTTCATTATGGTCAGATGCCAGGAAGCACATTTTGCAAAAGTGGCAGAAATTTGAACGGGGTATGGTTTTCAATCTGGGGAAATATTTTAGTTTTGGTTAGTAAACTTATTTTCTGCAGTTTGTTTTAAAAATCATATTCTGATTATAGTAACTGTAGTACTAGTTATTATATACTACAGTTCATACGTATTTCCATTTTTCTTTTATTCCTTCTGCTCATAAATAAAGTTTCTTTGTAACGTGTTTCTGTCACTTCCTGCTGATGGTTGTGAGTCAGCCGCTGAGCATCATGGGATATGGTGATCACGTCTCGTGATAAGGAGTCAGAGAATGAATGATCAGATGAGGCTGCAGGAATCGATCAGCTCCGTGTGGACAAAATGATAGAAACCCTTAACCGTGAGATCAACGATCAACGATCAACGATCAGGAAGTTCATCAGCAGCTGTGTTGATAACTGATTCATTTTTGGGGTTTGGACGAGACACTACGGCTGCATTCAGACCACATCAGGAGGTGGGGCTGAGCAGGGGGCCCGCAGGGGGCCAACAGGGCCAACAGGGGGCCGGACCAGAGAGAGAGAGGAAGTGAATCACAGAAATAAAATGTTCTGAAGCACAAACGATGTCTCTCTCTCTCTCTCGCGGCTGTCTCTCGCCCTCTCTCTCTCGCCCTCTCTCTCTCTCGCCCTCTCTCTCTCTCGCCTCTCTCTCTCGCCTCTCTCTCTCTCTCTCTCTCTCTCTCTCCTCGCCCTCTCTCTCGCCTCTCTCTCTCTCGCCTCTCTCTCTCTCGCCTCTCTCTCGCCCTCTCTCTCTCGCCCTCTCTCTCTCTCGCCCTCTCTCTCTCGCCCTCTCTCTCTCGCCCTCTCTCTCTCGCCCTCTCTCTCTCGCCCTCTCTCTCTCTCGCCCTCTCTCTCTCGCCCTCTCTCTCTCTCTCGCCTCGCCCTCTCTCTCTCGCCTCCTCTCTCTCTCTCTGATGTGTGGCGGGTGTCTCTCGCCCTCTGCAGGTAAGAACCGGCGTCTGAAGCAGGCGAAGGAAGAGGCGCAGGCGGAGATCGAACAGTACCGACTGCAGAGAGAGAAAGAGTTCAAGACCAAAGAGGCGGCTGTGCGTGACGCTGCTTTTCTTTATTGTTTCAGTCGAATTCGGTTAAATGTGAAAACTTCGATATTTCGTAGAACTTCAGCTGCTTTAGATTTCAGAGTTTCGCTGAATGTTGATTAGTTGATACTTGTTTTAGTTTCTTTATATTTTTCTCTTGACTTTGTGAACAAAAACATTTTCTTGTTGTTTATTTTCTGTGACAAACCTAAACACCTTTTGTATTTATTGATGTTTTTAAGTCATAGTTCAATATCTGCCCCCCCCAGGCACTCGGTTCCCATGGCAACAGCGCGGTGGAGGTGGACCGCGACACTGTCGAGCGGATGGGTCGTATCCAGGCCAGTTACCGCGGTAACCGGGAGGAGGTGCTGGGTGAGCTGCTGCGACGCGTCTGCGACATCCATCCGGAGTTTCATGCTAACTACCGCGTGGCCGGCTGAGGGGGCGTGGCCACAAGGCCGCGGGGGGCGGGGCAAACAGAGGAGACATGGACGTTAGCAACATTAGCTTCAAAGTTCATTACTTCCTGTTTTCCTGCTCCGGACAAAGAGAACATTAATAACTGTTGTTACCGTGTTGATGTTTACGAAATATTTCTGTATATCGAAGCAATTTTTCTTTGTTTTGTTAAATCTTTCCTGAATCTAACAAAATAAGTCTTTCTTCAGTGTATCGCTGTGAGGTTTTTAGAGAAAATCAGCCGATCAGCTGTCAGTTTAAAGAACTTTAAAATGAAATAATAATAAATGAAACGAAATAAAATCAGATTTAATGAGCTGATCGGTTGTTTTTCTCTGAACTCTCTCCTCCAATCAGGACGCACGACTCGTCTCTGCCTTCTAACCTGATTGGCTGGAGAAAGTGAAAAGGCTTTAATTGATTTCTGATTTCTGATAATTGTGACGCTCTCGCGTATTTCCACAGCGCTTTTGGTTGTTTCCTGTGTGTGACCATGTGACTTCCTGTTGTTGATTGTGAAGTGACTGATGATGAAAAAACTGAAAATATTAAACTAAATGTTGACTGGCTGAAACTGTAATGCTGCTCTGTGATTGGCTGAAATTTAAAGTTTAGAGCAACATGTAGAAATCACCTGAGGGCGCTGCAGCTGATCGCCCACAGGTAGAGGACGGTTAGATAGTTCTCGGTGGATTCCCGACTTCCGATCTAAATGCTGCGACTGCTCTGGAAAACATGGACGCCCGCAGAGCATCTACGGAGGACGCTAGCGCAGCTTGTTTATTTATTTATACAGCGACAGCTCAGAACAGACGTTATCTCACCGCACGTTTCCTACAGAGCCGGTCCAGACCGAACTCTGTATAATATTATTTACAGAGACCCAACAGATCCACCATGAGCGCTTGGCCACAGCGGCGAGGAAACACTTCCTTTAAGAGGCAGAAACCTCGAGCAGAACCAGACTCGGGGGCGCCGTCCGAACAGATCAGCACACTGAAAGAGAAATCCGGGTCGTTTTAAACCGGGAAGCAGCTTCAGAGGAATGAACGGGCCCCGCCTCCGACGCCGTGTCCAGCGCTCTTTATACGCCCGTGGCACCTCCGACTGCCAGCCCCAGGGCATGATGGGAAACACCTGGCTGTCGCCTGATCAAAGAGCCGATTGGCTCTTAGTTTCGAACACAAACACCATGTTTTGTACTGGATTGTAGGAAGTTAGTCTCATGTTGTTCAATGAAGGTTTCATCTGTCAAACATCTGGTGCGGTTTATAATAATATTAATAATAATAAAGTTTATTTATAGCAGACAAAGAACAGATTACACACATTTCCACATATATATAATTACACACAAATATCAATAAATCAATAAATAAAGATTATACGAAGCCTAATTACGACTTGATGACGTTTGTCAGCCAGAGACGTGGAACATGTTTCACAACAGCAGCAGCTGCTTGTCCCCGGTCTGCGGCCGGTCTGCAGCCGGTCTGCGGCCGGTCGGTCTGCAGTCGGTCTGCAGCCGGTCTGCAGCCGGTTTGTCTGCGGCCGGTCGGTCTGCAGTCGGTCTGCAGCCGGTCTGCGGCCGGTCTGCAGCCGGTTTGTCTGCGGCCGGTCGGTCTGCAGTCGGTCTGCAGCCGGTCTGCGGCCGGTCTGCAGCCGGTTTGTCTGCGGCCGGTCGGTCTGCAGTCGGTCTGCAGTCGGTCTGCAGCCGGTCTGCAGCCGGTTTGTCTGCGGCCGGTCGGTCTGCAGTCGGTCTGCAGCCGGTCTGCGGCCGGTCTGCAGCCAGTCGCAGCCAGTCGCAGCCGGTCGCGGTCGGTCGGTCTGCAGCCGGTCGCAGCCGGTCGCAGTCGGTCTGCAGCTGCTTGTCCCCGGTCTGCAGCCGGTCTGCGGCCGGTCTGCAGCCAGTCGCAGCCGGTCTGCAGCTGCTTGTCCCCGGTCTGCAGCCGGTCTGCGGCCGGTCTGCAGTCGGTCTGCAGTCGGTCTGCGGCCGGTCTGCGGCCGGTCTGCAGTCGGTCTGCAGTCGGTCTGCGGCCGGTCTGCAGCCAGTCGCAGCCAGTCGCAGCCGGTCGCGGTCGGTCGGTCTGCAGCCAGTCGCAGCCGGTCGCAGTCGGTCTGCAGCTGCTTGTCCCCGGTCTGCAGCCGGTCTGCGGCCGGTCTGCAGCCGGTCGCAGCCGGTCTGCAGCTGCTTGTCCCCGGTCTGCAGCCGGTCTGCGGCCGGTCTGCAGCCGGTCTGCGGCCGGTCTGCAGCCAGTCGCAGCCGGTCTGCAGCTGCTTGTCCCCGGTCTGCAGCCGGTCTGCGGCCGGTCTGCAGTCGGTCTGCAGTCGGTCTGCGGCCGGTCTGCAGCCGGTCTGCAGTCGGTCTGCAGTCGGTCTGCGGCCGGTCTGCAGCTGCTTGTCCCCGGTCTGCAGCCGGTCGCAGTCGGTCGGTCTGCAGCCGGTCTGCGGTCGGTCTGCAGTCGGTCTGCAGCTGCTTGTCCCCGGTCTGCAGCCGGTCTGCGGTCGGTCTGCAGCTGCTTGTCCCCGGTCTGCAGCCGGTCTGCAGTCGGTCTGCAGCTGCTTGTCCCCGGTCTGCAGCCGGTCGCAGCCGGTCTGCGGTCGGTCTGCAGCTGCTTGTCCCCGGTCTGCAGCCGGTCGCAGCCGGTCTGCAGTCGGTCTGCAGCTGCTTGTCCCCGGTCTGCAGTCGGTCTGCAGTTGGTCGGTCGCTTCTGCTTCATCAGCGACCCAGAACAATTTTCTTCAGCCATAATAATCCGACCCGGTCTGCAGACTGCAGCTGGATCTCACAGGATGTCCCCGCCCCCTGGACTTGTGAGCTAGAAGCTAATTAAACTACCGAAGCGCAAAACGGAAAAACTGCTCAGATACATTTTCTCACAAAAGGACGAAGACTTCAAAGACAACTGAACGAATGTGAACTCATTCAATTTCTAATGAAAATATACAATCGGGAAGTCCACATGTGATGAGACGAATTAGAGAGAATCAGAGTTCATATAGTTTTCATAAAATGTAATCAAAAGGTAAACAAGCTGCAGGTCCTAATGATATGTAATCTATGATGCTACACACCTTTAAAGTCCACATGTAACCAAAATATACATAGAAAGATCGAGTTTGTCTGAATATTAAGTACTGAACTATATTATTTTTGTTACTGGAACTGCAAGTGTGCTGCAGCACCAGAAAGCTGAATGTCCTGAAGTCTGGAGTCATGTTGTTGTTTTGTTTGCGCAGCAGCTGATGAGAAGCAGCCGTGGAAACACCTGGAACATGATTCATCAGTGAGGCAGGCGAGTAGCATTACTGCTAGTGTCCGTGTAGCGTTTTTGTAGCGGTGAGACAGAAAAACGCTCCGTTAACAGGGCTAACAACAAGCTAACAACAAGCTAACAACACGTAGGCCGATCTGCTCCCACACACGGCCTTTTCTGTCATAAAGCTCAGGATTAACAGACAAGCGTCTCCTCCATTTGCTTGGTTACCAGGGTGACGAGTCCCGCCCCATCTAATATTTGATTGGCTGCCTGAAAAGGAGCGACAGTGACGACACCGGCCCTTCTGAAAAGCCCTCTCAGCTCTCTGGGAACAACTGGATGAGAACAAAATGCTATGTGGACACAAGCTCCGCTGTTGGCCTGATCAGAATTACGTGGAACATAAAGGTTATCTGTGTCACACTGATGGAGAACATCATGGTTCTGTGTAACCTGACTTAGAGGGAACACGCTTTGGGAATAAAAGTGGTCCCAGAGTGGAGCCCTGGGGAACACCACGCATTCTGCAAACTGCACCGTTAATACTGATGAAATAATACATTCGGAGCTCATTTATACTCGTGTATCTGCGTCTTATTTCTCATTCATCCCACAGAAAAAGTCCTTAAAGTGTTAAAATCTGGAGACAAAATAATAAAACATGGAGACGCTGTTGTGTAAATGATCTCAGTGTAAACTGAATCCGTCAGAACAGCAGACAGTTAACAGTCAAATGTCATGTTGAAGATTTGAACTCGTGTCAAACGTTTTTAATAACATTTCCTATTTTCTTTGCTGCATATGGACATATGGGACACGTGTGGCTGATCATTTGTTGTCAGTATTGATTGATTATCTCACGTTTCTCTGTGTGATCAGCAGCATCAGATCCAACTGAGCGATCATGGTTTTTACCTCTAATGTGATAATAATATCAATATGTCTTAAAGGTT